>OY728157.1:179630802-180230802 GCA_963277665.1 Viscum album
AAATTATACTTCCACATAAAATAAGTTCATAAAAAATATATACTCAAATTAAATAAACAAATAATCATAAAATATAAAAGACAACAAACAAGTAATATAAACAAATAAAAATGAATTGAGTTATGAAATTCTATACCACATGGTAATTTTCCAGTAAAAAAACCATGGAAGAAATAATTAAAATGGATACTTAAAATACCAATAATTATTAATGAATCATGATATTATATTTAAATGTGTTGGTTTATACACCACATAAAATATATAAGGTGTATTAAATGAAAATATGCCTCAATGAAGGGAAATTGAGATAAAGTCCCTTACCACACACTTTCTTTTGGATGAATATGATTTAACATCCTTTATAATGGTTCTAAGAATGTCATTATTTTATAAAAGAACCATATTCATATTTATAATATCATATATGGTCATGTTATAACATCTTATCTCTTGTTAATTTTTAATATTTCATTATTTTTGTTTTTTTTGAGTGTTATTAGCCATATTCTCTCGTGCGTGTTTTTCCATGAAAGTTCTTGTTCTTGGGTATATGATATAGTTTCATCATATCATGAATAATAATCCTGAAATAATTATTATATTTATACATCAATTATAATTTAATTAACAATCATGGAAGATGGTTTTGAGAAATGATGAATGTCGTGACTATAGAGATGATATGACATTCATATCCATGAGTAACATTTCCATTTTTCAATGAATATTATGGAAGGCTGGTAAGTAAAATTTTGTCTATAAATAATTATTATAATAAAATAAATAACATATAATTATATATATATTTATATTTATCAACCATGTGGTGTGGTGGTGATATGTGAGACACGTCATTTCTTGAAGGCTATGGTCCACACATACACGAATGATGTAATCATCTTTCTATGAGGGAAAATGAAAGAAATTAAATGAAAACAATTATTTAATAATCTTAAATATTTCATTCATATATTTTTCCCCATATATCACATATATTAATTAAATGTATCCTTATTACTATCCCTGTATTGTGTCAGTGGAAAATGAATTACATTACTTCATGTGGTGGTAGTCCACCATACACAAGAGAGATGTTATCATATCCCCTATATAATGGAAAATAAATATGTATATATTATATATTGAATATAGAGGTATAATTATTTTATTAATATAATATATATATTTCTTATCCATCACCACACAAAATCATGAGAGGATTTAATGGAAAACATGTCACATCAGTTCCTGAAGTGGCAATCCGCCGTACACATGAGCGATGTTATCATTTCAAATTTGAGGAAAGAGGAGATGGATATATATCATGATCATAACACATGAAAATATAATTATATAGTAGATACTGGTGTTATTATATTATTATAAATTAATATGTTTTTATTTGTCACGAACCAACCCGGGTCGACCCTGAACCGGTCACCCGAGCCAGTCCGCGACATGGCCCGAGAGGCGTTCCCGATCCTCCCGGGCTGGCGACAAGCGCCAGGGCATCAACAGAGGCTATGGGAACGATTTCTCCCAAAATAAATAAATAAGACAGTGAAAATAATACAGAGCAGCGCAGAAAAGATAAACCAAATAAAGTGACTAAACAAGAACAAACAGAAAACAAACTAACCAAACACGACGTCCGAACAAGCTCCGTGCGACCTCGCGGGTCGCTCTCCGACTCAATGATCAAGCGTCACCCTAGGCGAGCACACTCAAACTATGGCCTGCACAAACACTAAAAACAGAAAAGAACTATAGGCGTGAGTATTAAAACTCAGTAGGCTAGCCCGATATCTATTCCCAATGCACTACCTTTAAAATAAAAGAAACATCATTTCAAGTTTGAACTAAAATTTATAAAAGTATGCTTTTCTAAGCATTTTACTTCAAAAAAAAGTACGAACCATTGCCCTTAGCCATTTCAAAATTCGGGTTCATTTCATTAGTGTCAATGACATTTCAGGAAAGGGGAAAGTGAGGTTTAAATTTTCAAATTTGTACAAAGGGGATTAAACACTTTTATTTGAAAATAATTTTTAGAAACCTAATCAAAAGCAATTCACCATTTTCCAAAGAAAACAATACACCAGAATGCACAAAGTAAAACACACAGCAAGGGAAATGTAGGTATACATGTGAGCATAATAATCATTACTGCAAGCTACAAAGCTGAATAGACATGGGTGAACCTAGGAGATCGAGAATAAATCAGAAGACACCAATACATGAGAAATCATCCTTATCGACATGTCATGATGAAATCAAAACGCACAATACGCTCGACCATCCACTCACGGGTAGGTCAAGGGAAAATCCCATAGTAATAAACCCAATATATCCACCTACTATGGGCCACTGGTCAGTACCATAACCTACCAGTGCAGCAATCGTTCTTAGAATATTCTCTCAATATGCCAGATTCCCATGTCTCAAGTGTTTGAAAAAGGGGTGAGCCAACTGATGCCAACCGAGCATCCAATCATATACGTATATATATATATATATAAAGCACAACAAGCATCACCCTGAGCCACTCCATGGAACAAACTCTTGCCTTTAACTACTCAAGTACCTGGGAGCCTCTAAACGCGGCCTCCCAAACAAACAATCGCAACCAAGGCTGGAGAGTTGTCTTAAGAGGGTTTTTATAAAAACATTTTCATCGCTTTCCATAAAGTGCCAAACGGGCATTTAATATAGTTCACAATCACTACCAAAACCAGTTTAAAACTATTTAAAGAACCCACAAAAGACAACTTCACAGGTTTCCAATATTTTTATAAACCAAACCAAACCATTTTTTTTCCAAATAAACTTTAAGAGCCAACCGGGAAATTTCTCAAACGAACCAAAGTATTTGTTCACGCTTCAAAAGAAATCATTTCTCATTAAACCAGAACTCTATTTTATATTCTGTGAATTATGTTTAAAAGCCAAACGGGCATTCTTTCATTATTGGGTGTCTTCTCGTCAAAAAGATGTTTCATGTGTCGTGTATAAAATAAACGGCTCCTTTTTACATTAAATAACCGTTAAAAATTAACCATCTTATATTAAAAATTAATTAACGTATATTATCTCATATTTATTAAAATTAATAAAATGTTGATTCTGAACAATTAGGGTGCGCAAACAGCATGAAATAATATAACTTAAATTTTAAAAGCAGTGCAAAGGGAACCTACCTCAAAACCAAGCACGACAACAAAACGACTTTGGAAGAAAGGCGCGATGGCACAACGTGTGTCCGAAGCCACGCGACAAAGTCTAACACTCTGCATAATCAAAACCAAGGACTCAGACACATCCAAAAACTCACCAGAGCATGCCAAACCAAGCGTCGGAAAGAAACGCTCACCTTGAAACCAAAGCGCTGCGACGACGAAACCTCAGAAACAAAGCGCAGCGATGGCACTCACTCGGAAACACCTGGCGCGGGCCCTCAAATAAAATCCTACCAAACGAAACATAAATTGATAAAAACCCTCTAACAAAGCAAAGACGAACCAAGAAAAATAATATTCGCGATAATAATAGTAATAATTATAACAATAACAATAATAATAATCAATAATGATAAAAATAATAATAATAATAATAGTAATAATAACAAAAACAAAAACAATAATAATAATTATAATAATAATAACAAAAATAATAAAAATAATATTAATAATAGTAACAACAATAATAAGAATAATAATAATAATAATAATAAGATTAATAATAATAATAATAATAATAATGATAATAATAATAATAATAATAATAGAATTAATAATAATAATAATAATAATAATAATAATAGAATTAATAATAATAATAATAATATTAGTAATACTAACATTAATAATAATAATAATAATCACATAAATCATTATTTTATAACAAAAAAAAGTTATTAACATGTTAAATATAATGAAATATCAGAATAAATTGAAATAAATAATAATAAAAACGGACCTGCGCTGCGGAGCGGAGGAAGGAGAAAGAAAAAGAAGAAGAAGAGAAGAAGAAGAGGAAGAATGAGAGAAGAAGAAGAAGAAGAAGGAGAGAAGAAGAAGAAGGGAAGGAGAAGAAGAGAAGAAGAAGAAAGTGGGGCTGGGCACGGCGCATGAGGAGCACTGGAGAACAGGAGGAGGGGTGCAGGGGTGCCGGTTGTGCGCATTGAACATGGGAGGAGAGGAGGATGGGGTTCGGACGGTGCACTGGGGAGCAGCAGGGGGGCGTGGCCGAGCTGGAATAGTAGGGGAGATGGGGAGAGGATGCGTCGGGAAAAAAAAGAAAGAAAGAAAGAAAGCTGGGATGGGGTCTCCGCTGTTGGAAGAAGAGTCAGGAGCACGCTGAGCCGAGGTGGGCTAGAGGGGCTGATCGGGTGCTGGGTGCTGCGTGGGGGGGTTTTGCGCACTAGGAGGGTGGAAGGCCGCTGGAGATCCGGCCGAGGGTAGGTCGCGCGCTGGCTGCTGAGGAGGGCGCCGGCTTGGGATGAAGGTCGACGTTGCGCGCCGGCGGTGTGCTGAAGGAGGAGGCACGGCTGAGGAGAAGCCGAGTAGTGGGGGCCGAGGCGTTGCTGTGTGAATAGAGGAGGAGGAAGCTAGGGGAAAAGAAAACCAGGGGGCGACGCGCGGGAGAAGGAAGGATCGAGAAAGGGGGCTTCTGCAAACCCTACTAATATATATATATATAAGAATAAAATAAACAATTTAATAAATAAATAATGAAAATAATTATAACAATAATAATAATGTTGGTGATCAAAAACTTTAATAATAACAACAAAAAAATGATAAAAATGCAAATGATAAAAAAAATATTCATTTCGTCTTACACAATAAAAATAATTATTAATAGCCATAAAAATATTAAAAGTCAATGTAAATTGAAAATTTCTAATTTATTTTAATTCCTTTAAGCCGAAAAGGCCACACAGTTTCATGGGCGAAGCCGCGCGGTGTCGCGCTCCACCCGCGCTTCCGACGACGTCGAACCCAAGATGCGTACTTTTTATCAAAACTCAAAACTTTCATCCGAGACTGAACGTGAACCACAGAAAAAATAATTTAAAGCCAAAGAAATCATAAAATAAAATAAACGCCCGGTTTGGGGTGCGACAATTCTCCCCACCATAACGCTTTCCGCCCCCGGAAAGCCACAACACCAACCAGTCGATCAATCAACACCTAAGGATTTCACAGAACATGATCCAACCTCTTATCTCAAGGACATCACAACGACTACCAGCGGGACTGAACCTCATTGCCCAAAGTAAATCACCAACATAGGGAAGGCCCGAACGGGCTCCCCACCATAAGAACTCCACTAGAATTCGATAACTATTTAAGAAAAAAAACCCAACGAGACTCATAGTGGGTCTCCCCACCATGAAAGGACTGACCTCTTAGCGACTAACCAGAAATCCAACTTAGGTTAGAACCAGGCCTTACTCAAGCTATAGAAGCACAACAAAAACATTTAAACCACTTACTCCCGTACGAATGGGATAGAAGCTTAAATGGATACTTTGCGCAACTAAAACCCTAACCCCATGGGCGGGGAGGGTGGGCCCAAGGATCAAATCACTAAAACTATGACGTATGACTACTCACGATCCATCACTTCGGGATGGACACAAACCAGGGCCGCAACTGATTTGCATCAGTGGCCCACGCAAGGTCACTGATCAGCAACTTACATCCAATAGGCACAATTCCCGACGTTACACGAGGGATAAGTCCATCGCGCACTTTGCGACAAGAGAGAACTACAACGACAGAGAAACCAGAGCAACAACACCAAAACTATCACACCACGATGATAGAGGTACGACTTTCACCAGACTCTTTAAAATTTTCCCCCGGGTGTTCCTGACTACGCGCCGGCTTCACTCCGAGACCTTTTGGTTGGAGCTCTGATGGATGAAGCATCTTCTGCCTCGCAGTCAGGTTCTGATAATCCCAATGAGATACATACATCTTTTGATCTGACAGATTGAAGGACAAGATTTTAAAATAAAAAAACATACCATCATTGAAAGCCAAGGTTCGTCAAAAGACCCATGGAGTTCCCATACATTCCAAACCTAAAACACCATCAGTACAACTACAACGATAAAAGATCCCTTAAACCGAAAGGAAAATCACACCCGATACTTTGGACAAAGACCCAACGACACATTACATCCGAGAACTTCCTCTGCGACGCTTTCTTGCAACGCCCCGACAAAATCGTCGCAAGTGACCCAGACGTCCACACGCCTGGCAGGGCTTCAGAGTGCTTGGGCACGATGACTTCTTGTGACCCCGCTTGCCACACTGATAACACACAATAATCTCTCGTACCGAAGAGGTTGATGAAAGATCCCGAGGCCTCTTGATTCCACGACCTGCTCCATTCACATTCATTTTCTTACTCATCTCCTTTCCAGAATATTCACCACTGTTATTGGGGATCGAAGGAGGGAGGACTACTTCGAGCACTCCTGCCATGGCAGCTTCGACATGAAAATCTTGTCTCGCCACATCAATAAAAGAAGTCAGGTTGGACTCTGACACCTTCGACTGCAGATCAGGGCGGAGACCCGCCTCGAAGCGTCGAGCCTTCACGGGGTCATTTGTGGCATACTCTGAATCATAAGGTACTAGCTCCACAAAGCGATGGAAATATTCTAACACAGATCTATCACCCTGCTGCAGACAACACATTTCCATCCCCTTTCTCACCCTTTCTTCCTCAGAGAGATACTGACGAATGAACAAAGAATTGAAGAACTCCCAAGTAACCTCTTGATGGGGCTTGTCCTGAGACACTGACCTCCACCACATCCACGGTGAACCTTCAAGCATGAAGGTCGCAAACTTGACCTTCAATGACTCGGGCAACTCAATGAGGCTAAAGTCCCTTTCAATATTCTGCATCCACTCCTCTGCCACAGAAGTTTCTTCTTGACCATAAAAGAGAGGTGGATCGAGCTTCCGAAACTCAAGCATAAAATCCTTAGGTTGATCAACCGCACTACGATCACCCATCGAAGCCTCAAAGGGATAACCGCTGGACAAGGAAAGGTCAAAAACCCAATCAAGGCCAACTCAACGAATGAATAACAACCTCAAAATCAAACACTGCATCGGTGATAAGTTCAAAACACAAGGAAGCAAGTTATCAAAACTTTTCTCTTTGAAAACTTCTTTAATTTAGATCAAGCTTAGTGGGTCAAAACCCCGCCATTGGTATTCTTTAGAGCCTCACTCACATCCATGTATCCGTGCCACCAAGGGCATCCATCCACCATACCAGAAATCCATCCACATTTCCAACATACCAAAATGCATGTGAGTACTCATCGGAACACCAAGGACAAAACAGAGCAAATTCATTTTTCAAAAACAATTTATTTAT
Source organism: Viscum album (assembly GCA_963277665.1). Lineage (NCBI taxonomy): Eukaryota > Viridiplantae > Streptophyta > Magnoliopsida > Santalales > Viscaceae > Viscum > Viscum album. Next base: position 179,638,213 of record OY728157.1, read on the forward strand.
ACCACTTCTTTTAAAACAATCTGCAAATTAAACATGTTATTTCAAACAACCTTTTTTTTCAAAACCAACTTTTCTGATCAAACCACTTTCAAAAATCAAGGGAAACACAAAACAAATCGAACAGGGGACTAGTGTCAGTGGGTGACTTGACCATATGGTTGGCGGCCATATGCCAAACACGTCACTGACACATGGAGCCTTCTTGGACCATGCCCCCAGCTCTGCAAGGCTTGCCAGGTCGTGCGGGTTAGGAGGACTAGTGGCCCAACTCCCTTTGTCGTATCCCAATCACAAAGCCTTTCCATAAAAACCCAAACAAACAAATTAAACCGGACTTCCCATGGAAACCTGAGGATCAGTACGGGCAAGAGTTCGCGACGCTCTTCCCGCACCTACCCCTCAAGTCCCGACAATCCTACTCCATCTACCTTGACGTCCCAAATAACAAAGGGCACTTTGAAAAGTGAGGTCTGCTAAGAGAAAACCTGGCTCTGATACCATTTTGTCACGAACCAACCTGGGTCGACCCTGATCCGGTCGCCCGAGCCGGTCCGCGACATGGCCCGAGAGGCGTTCCCGATCCTCCCGGGCTGGCGACAAGCGCCAGGGCATCAACAGAGGCTATGGGAACGATTTCGCCCAAAATAAATAAATAAGACAGTGAAAATAATACAGAGCAGCGCAGAAAAGATAAACCAAATAAAGTGACTAAACAGGAACAAACAGAAAACAAACTAACCAAACACGACGTCCGAACAAGCTCCGTGCGACCTCACGGGTCGCTCTCCGACTCAATGATCAAGCGTCGCCCTAGGCGAGCGCACTCAAACTATGGCCTGCACAAACACTAAAAACAGAAAAGAACTATAGGCGTGAGTATTAAAACTCAGTAGGCTAGCCCGATATCTATTCCCAATGCACTACCTTTAAAATAAAAGAAACATCATTTCAAGTTTGAACTACAATTTATAAAAGTATGTTTTTCTAAGCATTTTACTTAAAAACAAAGTACGAACCATTGCCCTTAGCCATTTCAAAATTCGGGTTCATTTCATTAGTGTCAATGACATTTCAGGAAAGGGGAAAGTGAGGTTTAAATTATCAAATTTGTACGAAGGGGATTAAACACTTTTATTTGAAAATAATTTTTAGAAACCTAATCAAAAGCAATTCACCATTTTCCAAAGAAAACAATACACCAGAATGCACAAAGTAAAACACACAGCAAGGGCAATGTAGGTATACATGTGAGCATCATAATCATTACTGCAAGATACAAAGCTGAATAGACATGGGTGAACCTAGGAGATCGGGAATAAACCAGAAGACACCAATACATGAGAAATCATCCTTATCGACATGTCACGATGAAATCAAAACGCACAATACGCTCGACCATCCACTCACGGGCAGGTCAAGGGCAAATCCCATAGTAATAAACCCAATATATCCACCTACTATGGGCCAATGGTCAGTACCATAACCTACCAGTGCAGCAATCGTTCTTAGAATATTCTCTCAATATTCCAGATTCCCATGTCTCAAGTGTTTGAAAAAGGGGTGAGCCAACTGATACCAACCGAGCATCCAATCATATACGTATATATATATATATAAAGCACAACAAGCATCACCCCGAGCCACTCCATGGAACAACCTCTTGCCTTTAACTACTCAAGTACTTGGGAGCCTCTAAACACGGCCTCCCAAACAAACAATCGCAACCAAGGCTGGAGAGTTGTCTTAAGAGGGTTTTTATAAAAACATTTTCATCGCTTTCCATAAATTGCCAAACGGGCATTTAATATAGTTCACAATCACTACCAAAACCTGTTTAAAACTATTTAAAGAACCCACAAAACACAACTTCACAGGTTGCCAATATTTGTATAAACCAAACCAAACCATTTTTTCCAAATAAACATTAAGAGCCAACTGGGAAATTTCTCAAACGAACCAAAGTATTTGTTCACGTTTCAAAAGAAATCATTTCTCATTAAACCAGAACTCTATTTTATATTCCGTGAATTATGTTTAAAATCCAAACAGGCATTCTTTCATTATTGGGTGTCCGCTCGTCAAAAGGATGTTTCATGTGTCGTGTATAAAATAAATGGCTCCTTTTGACATTAAATAACCGTAAAAAATTAACCATCCTATATTAAAAATTAATTAACGTATATTATCTCATATTTATTAAAATTAATAAAATGTTGATTTTGAACAATTAGGCTGCGCAAACAGCATGAAATAATATAACTTAAATTTTAAAAGCAGTGCAAAGGGAACATACCTAAAAACCAAGCGCGACGGCAAAACGACTTTGGAAGCAAGGCGCGATGGCACAACGTGTGTCCGAAGCCACGCGACAAAGTCTAACACTCTGCATAATCAAAACCAAGGACTCAGACACATCCAAAAAATCACCAGAGCATGCCAAACCAAGCGTCGGAAAGAAACGCTCACCTTGAAACCAAAGCGCGGCGACGACGAATCCTCGGAAACAAAGCGCAGCGATGGCGCTCACTCGGAAACACCCTGCGCGGGCCCCCAAATAAAATCCTACCAAACGAAACATAAATTGATAAAAACCCCCTAACAAAGAAAAGACGAACCAAGAATAATAATATTCGCGATAATAATAGTAATAATTATAACAATAACAATAATAATAATCAATAATGATAATAATAATAATAATAATAATAGTAATAATAACAACAACAAAAATAATAATAATAATTATAATAATAATAACAAAAATAATAAAAATAATATTAATAATAGTAACAACAATAATAAGAATAATAATAATAATAATAATAAGATTAATAATAATAATAATAATGATAATGATAATAATAATAATAATAATAATAATAGAATTAATAATAATAATAATAATAATAATAGAATTAATAATAATAATAATAATAATAATATTAGTAATACTAACATTAATAATAATAATAATCACATAAATCATAATTTTATAATAGAAAAAAGTTATTAACATGTTAAATATAATGAAATATCAGAATAAATTAAAATAAATAATAAAAAAACGGACCTGCGCTGCGGAGCGGAGGAAGGAGAAAGAAAAAGAAGAAGAAGAGAAGAAGAAGAGGAAGAAGGATCGAAGAAGAAGAAGAAGGAGAGAAGAAGAAGAAGGGAAGGAGAAGAAGAGAAGAAGAAGAAAGGGGGCTGGGCACAGCGCAGGAGGAGCACTGGAGCGCAGGAGGAGGGGTGCAGGGGTGCCGGCTGTGCGCGCTGAACAGGGGAGGAGAGGAGGATGGGGTTCGGACGGTGCACTGGGGAGCAGCAGGGGGGGGGCCGAGATGGAATAGTAGGGGAGATGGGGAGAGGATGCGTCAGAGAAAAAAAGAAAGAAAGAAAGAAAGCTGGGATGGGGTCTCCGCTGTTGGAAGAAGAGTCAGGAGCACGCTGAGCCGAGGCGGGCTAGAGGGGCTGATCGGGAGCTGGGTGCTGCGTGGGGCGGTTTTGCGCACCAGGAGGGTGGAAGGCCGCTGGAGATCCGGCCGAGGGGAGGTCGCGCGCTGGCTGCTGAGGAGGGCGCCGGCTTGGGATGAAGGCTGACGTTGCGCGCCGACGTTGTGCTGAAGGAGGAGGCACAGCTGAGGAGAAGACGAGTAGTGGGGGTCGAGGCGTTGCTGTGTGAATAGAGGAGGAGGAAGCTAGGGGAAAAGAAAACCAGGGGGGCGGCGCGCGGGAGAAGGAAGGATCGGGAAATGGGGCTTCTGCAAACCCTACTAATATATATATATAAGAATAAAATAAACAATTTAAAAAATAAATAATGAAAATAATAATAATAATAATAATAATAATGTTGGTGATCAAAAACTTTAATAATAACAACAACAAAATGATAAAAATGCAAATGATAAAAAAAATATTCATTTCGTCTTACACAATAAAAATAATTATTATTAGCCATAAAAATATTAAAAGTCAATGTAAATTGAAATTTTCTAATTTATTTTAATTCCTTTAAGCCAAAAAGGCCACACAGTTGCATGGGCGAAGCCGCACGGTGTCACGCTCCACCCGCGCTTCCGACGACGTCGAACCCAAGATGCGTACTTTTTATCAAAACTCAAAACTTTCATCCGAGACTGAACGTGAACCACATCAAAAATAATTTAAAGCCAAAGAAATCATAAAATAAAATAAACGGACTGTTTGGGGTGCGAAATTATTGATGTGGAATAAGATATAAAATAAAAATGCATAGTTAGGAATTTTACCTCTTCTCGAACCACCGCGTTTGGATTATTCCTAAAATATTATTTGAATTAATATATCAAAAAAGTGATTATATAATTAGTTTAATGAAATTAGGAAGTTATTTTCTTAGGTCCTGGTAGAACAAAATGGGTTTAAATGAGTTAAGAAGATATGATAGTGCGGGTGGCTGTTTATTAGTGAGGTGAGTAGCAGACTTGTAATTTTTGAAAATAAAAACTTCTACCCAATGTTTTCACAAAAAATGGGTAAAAATAGATTATTATGGATAAATATAAAATATATCCTCTATATATTCAAATCCAATATATTTTATACTAGTTTTAGGTAAATTTAAGCATTATTTTTTTTTAATTTAACACCCAATAAACTCATTTTTACCTTAATCACAGTTAATAATTTTTACTATTTTCAAACTAAATATAGTAAAAAATTATGTTGAACTTGTTATATAATATAAACTATAATGATAAAAAATCTTAATTCAATTTTTTCATATTCTAATCACATAATTTTAAAATTAATATTAAAATTAATCCAGCACACATGATGAGAAATTGAGTTTTCAAAGAGAAAATGTTGAAAAAGTTTATATAGTATTTATATAAAAATTCATCATGAAAATGATTACAATGAAAAATATTATTTAAATTTTAATAATATTTAAAAACTATACTTTAAAGAATATTTAAAATATAATTTACCTTTATGAATAATTTTAAAAAATATTGTTTTTAAATAAAATTCTGTATTTTTACTATTCATAAAAAATGAAATATTTCAGAAAAATACCAAAAATTAAACCTAATATAATTTTGATGTTATAGTTTCAAAAATTATTTTATTATTATAAAATAAAATTTCTAAAGGTGTTAAAATATTATATCAAATTATATCCAAAATGTGTGACAAAACTGTCTTTTAGAAGAAATACAATTTTCAAAATAAAATTATTTTCCTTTTAACTAAGTTTTATATTATTTCTAATAAATATATATACATAATTTTCATAACTTATTTATTAAAATTCTTACCCACCAATTTATCACTTAGGTTATGATGCTATAATATATTACCATTTATTTAGACTTGGGGTTAGGCATTTCACAAGATATCATATAGATTATATTTGAAGAAATATATTTCAAGAGTTGTTTAAGAATGGTGTTTTATTTCACATAATATATCAAAGAATATTGTTTTTCCCTTCAGAATATTTGGGTTCTAAAAATCATTTTAATCTAGTGAATAATATGAAAACCATTTAAAACCATTACATTTTTAATAATAAATCTTTGAGAACATAATAAATGATATCCCCATGATAAGCTCAAAATTTTCTCAAATAGAACCTCTAAAAATATTAAAAGAATAGAAAAATAGTGAAGGGAATATGAGTTATATGGGATCTCTTTTAAAAACTTATCACCTTTAAAATTTCACAAAACTTTTTTTTCTCAGGAAGTCAAAAGGTTTATAGAATTTGTTTTAGGAATAGAATTTGTATCATGGATAATCATATCTATAGCCCATGTTAACTCATGTTTAACCACATTTATAAATAACTGAATCACATTTAATTACATTGGTTTGTCATTCCATGTTATCTCACCATTTTCTATCTTCGACGACTACTCATTAATCAAGGAATTATATAGCTATATCATGCTCACTAATATTTATAAGAAATATTAGGATCACCCAACATCATCTAGAATGACCGAGTATAATATTTGGGTAAAAAAATCAATTATTTACATTTTCATTATAAAACCCTTGAAAAAACCATTTTGAAACCGTAAGATAAGTACAATCCATTTCTCATAAATATAAGAAAAAATAAACCTTTTCTATTGAAATATTATAAAAATGAGAAAAATACTCAAAACAATGGGAATATAATTTATATTTTAAAGACATGAAAAAATAAAATATTATAAAATACTATGAATAAAGGATTTGAAAAATTCAAATTTCCTTCTCTCTATATATGATAAAAACATTCTTTTTGTACTTTCCTAAAACGAGAAAAAATTTCTTTTTTAAGAAAATGTAAAAAGATTCTTTTATAATTATTTGTAAATAAAGTCAAAACATTTATAATATTACCTTTTGAAAACATTTATTTCTAAATAATAAAAATCTTGAACTATTTAGAATAACCTTCTTATAAAAAAAAGGTGTTATAAAGAAAAACATTAAAATATGATTTTTAATAGAAAGCACCTTACCATTTTAGAATCTTTTGAATGAAATAATCTTTGAAGGAGGGAACATTAAAGTTAATTGTAATAAAAATTAATTTTATTAAATTAATGGAATATAAATCCATATGTAAATATAATCACCACAAAAATTAAAACATGTTGTGAAAATTATATGAGCCTTAAAAGAATGAATTTGAGGTTAGAAATCTTATACCTTAAATATCATTTGGCGTTATATGTTTTTTAGATCTTGAACAAAAAAATTATATTAGTTACATAGAAGATTAAAGAAAATCAGGTTTTTAAATTATAATTATATATTATATATAAATTTTCAATGTTTTATTTTGCAACTTAATCGGTTCATTTTAATTTGGATGTTTTGGGGCTCTTTGGTTTATAATCCCAAAATAACTCTTATAGGCTAAATGAGGTACAAGGTTTAAATGTTTGATCATTAGTAAAACATTAAAAAAATATTTTTTTCATATTTATGCCTTAAATAATGTTTTATAACCTTCTATGAAATATGGAGATTAAAAATGAACCATTCCCTTTCATAGAGACGGTAGTCCATACATTCGCATGAAAGATGTTTTCATTTTTCTACTCAGTGGAAATGAAATAAATTAGATAATATTTTACATTTACAGAATCATAAATATGTTATCCATGTTTTATTTTTTTTGTTCCATCATTATTACCACTCTTTATAGATGGGCATGAATAATTAATCACACTACTTTGTGGAGGTGTTTGTCCACACGTACACAAAAAAAAGACATTAACATCTTCCAATGGATGATAGGGTAAAAATAATAGTACTCTGTTATTCTTAAATAATAATATATATTTTATAAATATCATATATGTTAATTTTATATGTCATTTTAACTAAAAATAAGGCCCAGTTATGAAAAAAAACACATAACTACACAGAGATAGTAGTATATATATACGCGTGAGCGATGATTTCATTTTCAATTTAATGGAAAAACAGAATATGGTTTTTCCAAAAAATATTTGAAAAATAATTTATGTTGGCGGCACCTATGTTTTTATATCATCATGGTTAACGAATATTGAAATTATATAGAAGAATAAATAAATATGAAAAGACATGGTTAATAATTTTTCCCTTTCCTTGGAAAACCTCCTTTGACATACACCTTAAGAATTAAAGGTATTGTATTTTGGTGAGAAAAATACCAAAATTAAATAGGGAGTTATTTTTGGGATATATTTTGGTAGGTATTAACAAATCTATAGTTCGCAAAAGGTTTTAGGAAGATAGGTCAAAAGGTTCCCTTTTACAAGTGTGCGGAGTGACACACTTGTAGTTGTTCTAAAATATTAAATATTATAAGTGACTTACAAAAATTAAGTGGCTAGAAAAACTAAAAATATTATAATATATGGTGATTATGGTCCAAATAAAAGCATACAATGTGAAATATTATGTGATTATGTTTCGTTATCACATATCTTTTACCTTAATTAACCTGATATACTCTTTACCGTGGTGACACATTTTGCACTTGATTACTGTTAATAATGACCAAAAATTAAATTGACCTCATAAATAAATTGAAATATCTGAATTTCAAATATTCAATATATTTTTCCTGACTTAATTTTAAAATTTATCATAAAATACTTTTATTACAATTTCATAAATCTCAATGAAAACATCTTTCCATAATTAGGTCTTAATGCCTAAAAATAATCATATAACAAAATAAAAAATAATGTTGATTCCTATATAAGTATTTATATTATATTTAATAAAATTTATATTATTTTACTATAAACCAAATCATCAATATAATGTTTAATTCCAAATATTTTATTTAAATAATGTAATTGGTAGTTTTTCCAATATTGGAATTTGTCATCAATCATTTAAAATTAAGTATTTTCTAGAGAAATAAACAAAATTCATCCGAATATAATTATGAAATAATTGTTGAAATAAGTATGACAATTTTTTCAAATAAAATTTATATATATGGAAAATAAATTAATTATAATTTCCATTCCCATAATTCAATAAAAATACTTTTGAAACAAATGAATTTGTGGCATAAAATGACTATACTCATATTTCTATTACAATAACCATGATTATATTAATTATTATTAATTAAATTTTTTTTTTAATATAATTATTTCAGTATAATCAGTTATAAATAGTTATTAATTTATTTTATTAAAATAAAAATACATTTCACACAAAAAACCGTTTTATGAAAAATATATACATTACCTTCAAAAGATTTTATCTTCATTTCTAAACAATTTAATATAAAATAATTTTTTATTATTAATTTTATTAATTAAAAAAATATAATTATATTTAATAATTTGATTACTCCAATTCATATACTCCAAACTAACAGATAATTCATGATGGTTATATTTAAATAATATTTTATTGTGGTTCATTTAAGATTTATGTTGTGTATAACGCACCCCATAAAATTTATTACATAAATAAAATGGCTTCTAAATTCTTGTGGTGTTACACCTATTCTATTATATACTATCTCATCATGTCTTATATTATTTGTTTTTATAAAATGAAAAAACCCTTGACACTTAAGATGTTACCCACGGGAGTACATCCAATGTGGGAGGAAATATTCTCAACTCAAAATCTCTTAATTTTTTTTATTATTCTACCCCATAAAACATATTCAATCAATTATTTAATACTATAATTAGTATTAATAATATTATATTATAATAATATACAAATTTAATATAAATTTTCTACTTTTCTCCTAAACCAATCAAAAAGGAAGATGTAATAATGCGTACATGCGAACCACCGCCTTCAGGAATGAAGTGCATGATTTTTCATCACTACCGTACATGGATGTTTATAACATTATATTTTGTGATATAATATTATTTTTATAAAATTATAAATATTATAAAATTATAAAATTTTCTTTATCTTTCTCCCGATCTATAGAAAACAAGTTGGTCCCCAGTTCAAAACGGTGGACTACCACCTCCACATAACTTATATATTTCATATTTAACTCTGGTCATTTATTTTTTTATAAATTTATCTTAAAATATAATGAATTATAATAAAAAATAAAACTTATATTATTATTATTCTTTAATAATGATATCATTACAAAGGAATCACTTTTTTAACCACACACACATATAAATTATAGGTTGTTCTTATTTGGGTCAGTTTAACCACCCTCATGAACAAAGTAATAAATTTATATATTGGGTAAATAAGAAAATTTATATAGTATTAATAAGGGAAAATAATAATTAGATAACTTGGTTCCATAATCATTTTAGTAATATCTAACCTATTATTAAGATACAATCCATTTTAATAAATAAAAGTTTCTAAAATAAGCATTCCCCCAACCTTGTCATTACAAATCATAACTAAGATACTTATAAAATAAGAAAATATAATTTTAAATATTTTTAATACATCTATTCTTGAAAATATAATGATCTCATAATGATGAACTTTTAATCTATAAATAATAATTGACACTGCCATTATGGAACAACTAATAAAAAAACATTAAATGGAAACCACATTTGGTATTAAAAATAAAATAAAATAACTAATACATTTTTAATAAATTATAGGAAATGAAGTTTATAAAAGATTATAATTATTAATATTGTTCTGAAATAGGTTATTAATATGGTTAATTTAATTATTCTGAGGTTAGAGTTTTTTCAACTAAGAATTAATTAATGTAATGTTTTTTTGAAAATAAATTTTTCTTTGTTGTGATATGATGCATATTCAACACTTACTTATTTTTTAATGTATATATTATCCATGTATTTATTTTATAATATTTGTTCAAAAAATATAGGGTTTTTAAAATTAAATCTAAAATTATACCTTTTATAGGTTTTTAATTCAATAGTTAACAATGATGTAAGGGTTTTTGTTAAATCAACTATCATTCATTGAATTGTCATTATTATTATTGATTTTTTTTCTTAAAAGTGATTTATATTATACCATTTCATTTTATAATGTGGAAATAAATATTTACCTTTTGGTTATTTAAATTTTTATCACATAAATCCCTTCTCAAATTTACATACTTTATAAATTTTGACGTCTACATGGGTGTTTCATCCTAATTTGATTTCCTTGAGTGATTTTTGTTTATAAACTAAATTTCATTAAAATAGTGCATCAAATTACTATTGGATATGTAATATAATAATTTATCTTGTATTATTGGTATATGAAGCTTAATTTTGAGCCATCTCATTCAGGGTTATTTATTTAAACATTTTTAATCCATAATGTAATTTGATAGATTAAAAATTTATTTCATTCGTTATGATATTTCTTCATAAAATTATTTCATCCATTCTTAGGTTATTCAAAAATAAAACCATGTTATATTATATTTTATATTATAATCTTGCAAAAACTAAATTTTTATTTCCAATATCCTTCAATGATTATTTAGTTTTCATAAAACTATTATTTATTAAGAATAATTTTAATAATTCTTAAGTATTATCTTTGTCTTCCATATCTGCATTTTATATTCTCAAAAATGGTCTCAATAATAATTGAAAACCCAATTATTTGGTATCTCTTGTTATTCTTCTATTTCTATTTTTATCTGTCCAATACAAATTTTTATTATCTATTTTACGTTGTGGGTTTCAACTAATATGTTTTCAAAATATGAAAAATGATTTCCCACTCATGTTCAAATTTTTATCTTACACACTACATTTGTTATGGAAAAAATTGCATTATTATAACGGATATATTAATGGGGTTATTATTAAATTAGTATATAAATTTTTATATGTACCTTATTTTTGAAATACTTTTGAAATTGACTCATAAATTACAATTTTTACACAAATTGTGAAAAATCCATTATAAAAACATTTTATTGATTTTACATCCATTTTTCTCTATATGTTAAAATGTATTTACCTCCTTTAGATTTATTTTTCATGGAATACCTTCCAAATCCTCTCATAATATATTATTTTGGTCTAATAAAATGGTATTATCTAAAAATAATTATTCATCCCCTCTAACATGATACTATTTGATATTAAATTCTTATAAAGGAATTTTTCATCGATGTAAACATCCTTCAATGATTTTATATTAGAAATGGAATATTCCTTAATAATACCATTGAAATTATTTCTATTGAAGGATTATGATCATATAGTTTATTTTATTAACTGGGAAAACATATTGAATCAACTGTATACCATTACTATATACAGTGTAAGTGTAAGGGATGCTTACATAGAATGTTTTTCAATTTATTGAAAAGGGAAAGCATTGAAATGTTGTATGTTTTTATTCTAATATGTATTTTTATTGACTACTAACGAAATTTTATTATGTTTTTTATTTTTATTAATTTCATTTATATGGTGAATTCATTTTATGTAATTTAGTGACTAGTGGGGCCCACAATAGCCCCTAGATGCATTGGTATGTCTCAAGAGAAAACCTGTAAGGGGTATTTAGTGTATTCAAGTTAATTTATATATATTTCTTCTAAATGGTCTTGAAAACATGTATATGTCTTGGTACATGGCCTTGATCCTATGTAATTTCTTCATACAAGGCCATAAAAACTATTTCATTATCCATTTGATCACCATAAAATTAGTTATTATTGACAATTTTTTTATTTATATTATTTACCAAGGAATTATTTTAAGGTTATGTGATCATTTATATGACATTATTTTATTATCATTTAGTTTCAGTCATATTAGTCAATATTTCTTTATCATATGATATCCTATGGTATACTCTTTCCATTATCGAGCATTTGAGCTTAACCTTCTTATGTTTCTACTTCCCTAGGTTATGTAGAAAAGTATCAAACATGATATATCTATAAGAATAACATGTGTAGAGAATTTTTTAGAGATTTTGTGGACTTATTATATATAAAATAGTTTTTATATTATTTAAAAAAATTCTAATCGATTAAAAATCCAAGGCCTTTATTAGTAATTTATTTTTTATGATTCTAGAAATCTCTGAACATAAGATTTTGTTAAATTGAATATAATAAAAAATTTAATCAAAATCATTTTTTTATAGGACAGTTATGTCTAGGATGCTATTGTGGGTATTAGAGAAGGGGATTAATAGCTATATAGATTTTGATGTCTTTGATTGAGGATAATTCAAGAGTTGTAAATTTCATTGATGGTTTATTTGTTATAGGCATTCATGTTTTAAAAGGAATAGATAACCCTATAGGTTGGTTGAGGTAATATTAAATATTTTATTCTGTTTGGGAAATAATAATAGAGAACATCAGTGAAATCCTAATTAATACATCTAATATATGAAATTATCCTAAAATTATGGTAATGTAGAGATCGTTTGATTCTTTTAGAAATTACATCCCTATCATGACATTGGAAAGTGGATATAGTTTTGGAAGAGATGCAATTAAACATAATCAACATTAAAAAATATGGTCGAGTATCATATTGATCTTGACTTGGTGCATGATGAGTGGGACTAAGACTACACACATAGATAGACACTCCTTATGTACATGATTTTGATAATCCTATTGTTTATACAGTCCATTATAAAGGATTTTTTGTGATAAAAAATCAGTCCAATTAGTTCAAGAGAACCCTACCTAAAGAACGCTATATTGAACTGATTGTAGTTTAGGTTGATGTGAAATATAATGTGATGGTTTTAATGATTATTAAATTTTGAGGTTGTGTTTTCATGATATTATTTATGATAATTATATTATGATTTCAAATTTCCATCACTTATGTTAAACAATTTTAATTTTATTAATGCTTGATGAAGAAAGGAGCCATGATAATAATGGATTTCCGAGAAGATTCTGAAATGTCCTCAATGAGAACCATAATGGGAAAATAATAGGAGTAGGAAACATTGTGATTACGCATAATCATCTATCCTGACTTATTATTAACAATATAAATTGATTTTAGTTTCTAAAATAATAATGATTATAAGGATAGATTCTCATAGAATATAAATTGGTGAAGACGATGAAGGAAGAATATTAAATTTCCATTTTGTCAAAAATAAGGGAAAACATAGAGGAATATCTCAAATAGAGAAAAAGATATTTTATCTATGGTAAAGGAGGTCCTCAAGAAACTATAAATTGAGAAAAAAGGAATATTTCAGTTAACATTATGGGGTAAAATAATGTTATTCTAATAGATCTACTAGAAATTCAATGTTTTATATGTGAAGAATTTGGGAACAATGAAAACCAGTGCACTAATTTATACATTTACTGACATATTATGACTATTATGGACGAATAAATGAGTTTATTAGGCTTACCCAAGTTACAAAAGTTTATAACACATTACAAATAAAATTTTGAGTAATGTTTATCTTATTGACACCCATAAATATTTCAATAGTAAGTGATAATTAAAATTATGAGTATTCTATATATTTATTGGGGGGTGTAACACCAAGATATTTTAAATTATATTATAATTTGAAACCTAATCCATTCAATAGTTTTCTTCACAAAAAAACCAATCCAAAAGGAATTGTTTGACATAATATAACCTTTATAAAAGTTTTTGTTTAATTATAGGGTATAAATATAAGTGACCAGATTATGTAATATATTTAGAAATAAAAAATAAAGGCCACTTTTAATAGAAATGCAGTAATAAATTCAAATTGCATAACAAATTAATTAATAAGACAATTTTATGCTAAAATTTTATTTTTATGAAAATTTGTTTTAAGAAAATAAATATACTAGATATAATATATTGATAATATTGATATTATATTGGAACGAATATGTTATGTATTTAACTGGAAATAAGAATCATAAAAGTTAATATTTAAAAAAAATTATTTTTATGAAAAACATTTCATTTTATTTTACATTAAAACATAAAATACCTTGTTTAAAAATAATAATTTGAACAAATTAATTTCATTTTTATATAGAAATATTATCTAAAGTGGAATATTTAAAATGTTTCTGAAAAAGATTTATTTTTTGTTATATTTTGATAAATAAATTTTTTATTAATATCAAAGTTGTTTTGAATTTATCATAATCTAAGATTAACTCAAAACATTTATAAATTTATTTTCATGACCATGAAATTTTTTAGGAGTAAAATTATTCATTTAATAAATATTATTTTGAATTTATAAAACTCACATTTAATAATTTGATGCATAACTAATATTTACAATAATAAAAACTAATTTTGATTTGTTTCTTTTATCTATGTATTCATAAGGTTGAATTCTGTTTTGGTTTATTTTCAAATAAAAATATATTATTTGGTTAATAAAAAACTAATTAATGTAATAGAAAATAAATAGTGTTGATATTTTATCGCAATCCTAATATATATTCATAAAAATTCACTTTCTGAGGAAATCAATTTATGTGTTATGTACGCTATTATTAAAAGTAATATTTGAACCATGAATAATTTTTAATTGAAAAAAATAGATTTAATATTTGTAATAATTAGGTATAAAATATGTAATAATACCTATTTTCCTTTTGTTCATTAAAATTTAAATACATTGGTAAAAATTAATTACCATAGTAAAAAACAAAAAATGGTTAAAGTGCAAAATCTTAGAGTAAATGAGATAAAAATATGGTTAAAATGATTTATAAGGAATGTTTGGGGAATTGCTGGGCTGAAATAATTACCCACATAATTATATAAACCTTTTCTCTACTTTTAATGTAATATGTGTTTTTATCATTAAGAAGTTATATTTATAAAAATTTAATTCCATTCACCTATAAATAGAGCTTAGCTATATTCCATTTTACATGTCCTTATAAATAATTCTATCAACCCAAACACTATCATAGTATCCTATACACTCTATCCTAACATATTAGAATTTTTTTATTGAAAAAATTCTTAGATATGGTTCCATAAGGTTTTGGCCAAGGGAGAACATCCAAAGTGAGAGGTATTATTCTCAACCGAGATCTCTTAATTATTTTCTTCTTCTACCCTCTAAAACTTATTCTATTACATATATTATGATAAAATTATTAATAATAATATTTTGAAATATTATTATACTAATGTAATATTCATTTTTTACATTCCTTCAAATCCATAAAAATAAAGATGTCGTTATGCTTACATGGAGATTACCTCCTCCATAAAAGACGTGATTGATTTTTCATCACTAACGTACATTAATGGGTATAATAGTATATTTAATGCATAAATATTATATTTATAAAATTATTAATGTTTTTCAATCATAATTCATTCTCAATTTTCCTCTTGATCTTTGGGAAAAAATTTCCGAAACGTACATTAAGACTACTTCTTCCATGAATGTGACATATTTCATTTTTTCGCTCTAGTAATTTTATTTTATTATGAAATATCATAAAATATTATTCAGAACATTATAAAATATAAATAATATAATTATTAATCTATAATAATTATATATTTCTCATGTAATTTTTTCCCTAACCATAATTACCCATAGATTATAGCTTTTTCTTCTTTGGGTCGGTTTAACCACCTATATGAATGATGTTACAAATTTTTGTAATTGGAAAAAAAAGAATAAGTAATTGTGTTATTGAAAAATAAAAAATACATAATTATTATTTTTTATATAATGCTAATTGTAATATCATACACATTATTAATATATGACCCTTTTGGTTCATTAAAAATTACAGAATCAAGCTCGTCACTGACTACATTATCCTGAATCATAACTATCAATATTTATGAAATAATGTTTGAAAATTATAAATAATTTGGAAACACATATTCCATTTCCAATAATTAACCTATAATTATTATGTTTTAATTTATAAATAATAATTAACACCTATACTTTGAATCCAACAATATATAAAATAGTCGAAAAAAATAACATCCAAGGATGAAGATCAAATATAAATAAAATATTTCAAATTAATGATTATGAATTAAGTTTATAAATGGTTATATTTATAAATAATATTATGAAATAGGTTATTGATATAGTTATTTTTTAGAAAGGAGGTTTGAGAACATACGATTATGCGTGAATTAAGGTAATGAATTTTATATCAATTTTACTTCATTGAGAGATGATGTGTATTCAAAACATTTTCATTATTATTGTGTATATATTAAACATGAAATTATTTTATAAATAATATTTCAATAAATATAATGTTTTTACATGTCCATCTCATTTTCTACCTTTCATATGTTTTTAATTTGAATGATAATGATGATGTACTAGTTTTAATTAACTCAATTTTCATTCATTGAGTTGTGATTGTACTTCTTGAATTTTATTCTTATATATTGTGTTTTTTGTTCCTTATGATTGAATTATGTTTAATTAGTATTTATTTTATAGGGATTTATGTTTTTTATGGCATAAAATCCTTTTAAAATGTTATATATTTCCTGAATTATGATGTTCTTAAGGATTTTTCGTCTTAATTTTAATTCCTTGAGAAATTATTTGTTTATTAAACGAATTTTATTTAAATGGTCAGTATACTACTGAATAGATATATATTTTCGGAAATTATTTTTTATATTATTTTTTGTTTAATCATAGTTCCTATATTTAAATGTTATTTTATTAAAATGATTCTTAAGTTGTAAACGATATTAATAACTCAAAACTTATTTCTTAGAATTATGATAATTCTTATTAAACTTATTTTTTCAATTCCTGTGATCTTCCAGGAATTTTTTTAATTCCCATATTGGAAATAATGAATTTTTAATTCAAATATCCATTCATGACTGATGTATTTCTCATAAAATATAGATTTCTAAATAATATTTCCCCTACGTCCCAAGTATTCTCTTCGCCTACCATATCCATGTTTTATATTACTACAAATGTTCTTATTTATGTTTTTAAAACCAATTATTTTTTTTCTCTTGTGTTCTTCATGTTTCTATTTTTATTATTTTCAAATAGATATTTTATTACCCTTTCTATGATGTGAGTTTAAAAAAATTTAATTTAAAAATACTTGAAACTATTTCTCTATCAAAATTATATTTTTATCTTCACATCAAAATTTCCTTTGAAAACAATTATGTAATTTTAAAAGATATATTATTGGGATTCCATTTTAGGTATTGTTTAAAAAGAGTTTTCATTTTTACAATTAAAAAAATCTTTTGAAAGTAAATCATAATATTTCTTTTTTATGAAATTATTTGAAATCTTTTATGAATACAATTTAATGATTTGGAATACATTTGCCTAAGATTGTTATAAGGTTCTAACTCATTTATTGTTATATTTCTTTGATTACCTTATAAATACTCTTAAATCATTTCTTTTGGGGGGATTAAACTCATGGGATCAAACAATATGATCTTGTAACCCCTCTTATGTGATAAAATTTTATATGATTTTATTATAATATCAGGTTTTATCAATATTAACACCCTTCAATGTTCTTGTGTAACATTTGGATTATTCATAAATAAGACCATATTCATTACATCCATGGATAAATTATGATCTTATAATTCATTTAATTTATTAGGAAAAAATTATTTACATTACCGTACACCATTATATTATATGGTGTTATTTTGAGGGATAATTATATAGAAATTAATTCCATTTATTTATTAGGGAATTTATTAATAAAGAATGTCATTACTATTCAAATACAAATGTTTATTGATTAGTAAGGAAAATTTATAATGATTTTTTATGCAGTTATTTAAAATGTTGAATGTATTTGACCAAATTTAATGATGAGTGGGGAACACAATTTCCCCCATCTTCATCAGTAGGTCTCATGAAGCAAACTCACCAGAGTATTTCGTGTATGACTTACTATTTATTTATATTTCTTGGTTATAGCCTTTAAAAAAAGTATATGTATTTTAAAATATCCTTGAATGTATAAAATGTCATGACACAAGGCCTTGATGGTATATAATGTCATAAGACATGGTGTTATTGGAGAATCGGGTGATTAAATGAGATTTGGTCGAGACAGAGGACCTATGGGTGGGTGCCTTTGTCGTATTGTGGCCTAGGGTACCCAAGTGGGTTCCATTTTACTGACCACCCCAATGTGGGTGTGTCTAGATTGGGTAATGTTGGTAGCGTGTGTAACCTTATAACATGCATGAAATGTGTAATCATGTGGGAATATAAACTGTAGTAATGGGTTTTTCTGTTTTGAAAAAAAACGGAATTTTATTTATTGAATCATGTTTTTATTGTGGATTCATCCATGGTTCCTAAACGTGGTTCGTAGGATACAACATATTCCCATGACATAACGGTGGTATGATGGATTCCAAGATGTGTTTATTGGGATCTAGATTTGGGCCTTATTTGACACATTTTAAAGAAGGATTGGATGGTATGATGTTACCAAGGATACATGGTGTGTATTATAGGACCTGGATATTTAGCCATGTAAGGAATGAATAGGACTCCATGGATGGAATGGGACCCAAGGATGCCTAGATTATTTTCAATCTGTCCAAATAATAAAAATTATTATTTTATTGTGAAATTTTTTATGTATAAGAGATTCTATGTTATCCCTAGGATCTGGTTGGTTGATTGTGATGATTTACTAGTTCTTGATAGGGATGCCCATAGTTCCTAGGATCTGGAAATTTGGCATGGTGACTTGAAGGACAAATTTCATTTAATGATTACTGAGGATTCTGAAGAATAATACTTAATACATTATTTATACATTAATTTGGGAGATATTACTAGGACTATTAGGATCTAGATTTAGAGATACTCGAGTTGAGATGTTCTCCATTTGCGGCTGAGAATTTTGGATGCCTCAGATACAACCTAGGATCCAATAGTTATATAGTTGGCATGATATCATGGCCTTCCTAGAGACACCACGACACTAACCGAAGTAGGTATGTCAATAACATTCACATAAATAAGTAACTAATATGGTATAGTATTGGTAAATGGGTTGACGCGGCCTATGTTACATGCTCATAGACTTTTTGGCATCGGGATAATGTAAGTATTTTTTTATTGGTCAGTATGTAATTTATTTAAATTGAGTATAGAACACAAACATATCACTGTGTATACCAATTGGTATGAGATCAGATTGGTAGTTTAAAACTGATTATCAAACACCCTATGTAACACCCCAAAAGATCTAGTTTAAATGAATAATTATTTTGACACCTTACATGATATACAACCCTAATATTTATGAAAATTTTGATATACTATATAATTTTTATTATTTAAAGGTGAAAGTTATAACCTAGTAATATAAATGGAGAGTATGAATATGTGTGAATAAATTATGAAATATATTTTTAATATTTTTACTCAATAAAATTTTGTTGATTAATTCTAAGGAAATAAGAATTCATTTTTTAGTGAAGTTATTTTATGCTTCAAACCCATGTTTTCTTCTAAAATGGATTTAATTTCATTTTGTTTGAAAAAAAATTATAAATAATTTCTATTTAAAAAAATTCTTTAAGGTGATTATTTTCATTTTATAAATCAATATATCAATATTTTCTTAAGGATATTTTTTTAGAATTTCTAAAAATATTTATTTTTCAGTGAATAGTGATAAAATATTTCTGAAAAAAGATCATTTCCTTTAATTAAATGAAGTAATTTAAAATTATCATTATTTTGTGAATTTATAATAAGTTATAATTAGCTTCATTTAATTTAAAATTATATAATTAATTACTTAGTAATCTATATTACAATTTATTTATGTATAAGTTCATTTTTTGGGCTAACAATCACATTTTTCTGGAATGTTTTTTTGAATGCAATGTGATTTTATATTCTTGAATTAAATTATTCACTATATATTAATATTTTTAATAAAATTTATAGATTATTTTTTGAATCAAAAAAATTATCATTCATTTTATGTATTTTATAAGGCATAGAATAAAATTAAATTATGTTTATGTGGAAAATTGTATTTTTATGAAAGTGGTTTGTCACTGCATTTCATGGATTTATTTTAAAATTAATTAAAAAAAACATAGAAAAATAAGAAAATAAAATTTATTACATATTTAGTATCATAATTTACAAAATTTAAAATGAGTTCACTTTCATTTTTTCCATAATAAACAGTAAACGTAATAAGAATTTATTACAATTGTTAAGGTTAAAACGTGTTTACTAGAGGGGGGATAAACTATGAGATAAGGGTGTGATTTCAATATAAATTTTTTTAAATAATTATTTATGTCCATTGTTCAATCTATTATTATATCCCCTTTGAAAATGAGTTATTTTTAAGAATATGGATTGAGTTATACATTAATATATTTAAATCTTTCAAACATTCCTGGTTTTTCCACTCCTTACCTTATAAAAGGAAACTCCTTTTTATTATTTACTAATAAACGATCCTTCTATCTCAACCAAAACCTACCCAATTATTGTAATGACACAAAGTCTCATTAATGGAAATCCCTCTTGATCTAATTAAATGTCTATTTATCTTTATATAAAATTGCAACTTCTTTGGTTTTATGTTATGAAGTTTTGACCGTTGCTAATATAGACGTTGAATAGTGATCACATGATTAGTATAAATATAGGACCATACCAAATCCAATTTAAACAGAAAAAGTAAGTGATGGCCTCATCCAGTAGAATTGCCTCGTACGAAGCCAATTTTTTGGAGCTTGGAAAAGAGGTGGCGTCTTTGGGCTTCACCCTTGACCAAGCCCAAGATGAGCTTCATCATGTGAAGCTAGAACGTGACCATCTACGGGAAAAGTGGAAGTTGATTGAAATTACCACTCGAGCGATGTTATCCGAGCCACCCCAAGAGTCTTTAACCATCTCACACCTTACCCTTTGGTCTTATGCAGCTGTTTTAAGGGGTTAGGTAACAAATAGTTAGTACTATTTTCATGTACATTATTTTTGTATATAATAATGAATATAACTTCTTGTCATTTTTTATACATTGTAAATAGTTTTTAAAGTAAAAATGGTGTTTTTTGTTATTATTTAATTGAGAAATCTATTTTATTAAATTAATGGATTTTTGAATTAAATAATATTTTAATAAAATAATATTACTATTAAATTAATTTTTATTAAATATAAATGATCTTGTAATTTTATGAATGTAGTTATAATTTTTATTAAGGTTTGAAAGCCATTTCTGTCAAAACCTATAATTTTAAATAAATGTCAGTTTTTATTTTAAAAGTAAAAATAAAAATATATATAAAATTATTTAGATAAAATAAATATTATTTCTGGAATCATGCCATCGAAATTATCCAACGGTGAAGTTTTCATAATTTTCTGAGACAGTCAAATTTTTGGGAAAAAATTAAATACAGTTTAAATATATAATGTGTTTTATGACATAATAATGACCCAATAGTGATGTAATAAAATATTATAATCTTTATTTTCGGCCAATATATATTTTAACATTAAAATAATGTGATTTTGGGCTTGTTTGACTTACTTTTCAAAGCATTAATGGACCCCTCATGATTTATTGAACACCTTGCCTTTTTAAATTAATTTCCATGGGAGTGTGACTCACCACCACATTAGCAACCCTACTATTTTAAGAAGTTTGTACTTTGGCCTTATAAAATATTGATATCCTCTTCCCTTTTCCAAAAACCACGGGCAAAAACCATGGGATTCTTTGTGGTTTGGATTAATTTAATGTAAGGGGACCCAAACCTAAATAATAAAGAATTCCCTCACCTTTCCTATATAAACCCACACAAGCCCCCACTTCATCCTCACTAAAATCACTTGGAGTTTGTCAAAAATCTTCCCTACTCTCTCTACAATCCTCCCAAGGTTCCCCAAGCTCCCAAGAAGCCTCTCACAAGCCTCTCACTAGCCTTTGGAAGCACACTTCCAAGAAAGGGTTTTTTCATCCTTTCTCATTTTTGTCAATTTTCTTTAAGTGGTATTTCCATTTTAATTTCAATTATGAATTTTGGGGTATGGTTTCACACCTCCCCAATACTTCCCTCTTATTGTTTGAATGATGGGAGACCCCTTTATCTCTCATTAAATGTCTCCCATGTACACCCGTTACTATTCCCAAATTTCGAAAGGAACTTCTCCCTCATCTTTTACATTCAAGCAATAATTTTTTATCATGAATCTAAATTCCATTACAATTTTTGGGACATGTACTTATATGGCCTCCTTATTGTCCATTAAATTTAAATATGATGAGGAACTCATTTCTCTCTCATCAACCATTTTTATGAATTCTTATGTCACGTCGTTATGCTTCCGAATTCACACCAATTTTCTAAGCCAATGCCATTGTGTAGTGGATACCATGACCATTTCTCCATCAAGGGAATGCACCTTTATGCACCATTACTTATTGATTACAATGATTCATGTATGAATTCCACATTCCTTTATCTAGGAATAAATGATTATATTTTATCAATCCATGTTTTATGATCTATGTGGCACACTTATGCATGAAATGAAATGATTAAGAAGGGTGTGCCCTTATAGTGCTACAATGCATTGGGTAAAGTATAGTATAATGGTATGTCATGTGCAATGAGTTTTAACTCAGCTAATTCAAGTGTAATGAGGGTTTAGTTGTGCTTTATTTTCAATGAGGATTTACTCATGCTCCATGTGCAATGAGCCTTGGCTCATACTAATTCCATGTTAAGTGTTGTTGCCACATTTCCATGTTATGTTTATCATGATTTATCATGCCTTTATGTTCATGTTTCTTTTATTCCCTATTGATATGCCTATTGTCTATCATGTATTGAACTCCTAATGTTATTCCATGTGTACTCCTTTACTGGGCTTTATAGCTCACTCTTTTCATATGCATGTCCTCAGGTTACCCCATACAATGCTAAGTACGAGGGAATGTAGTGGTCATGTTAAGGAAGTTTTTGATAAAGGTGTTGTATATCATGTTTTATGTTTTTATGTAATGATCCTAATTCCCAAAGACACTAAACCACTCGATCTTCTTTGTTTTATCAAGTGAAATTTTATGTAATAAATCTTGTTTAAGTTTGTAATAAAAGCAGGGTTGTCATTGTTGGTATCAGAGGATAGGATTAGTTATTTTTGGTATTAGGAAACCCTAGTAAAGCCTTAGATATAATACAATGTATAATAAAAACATCCCTATGTTTTTGTAAGTACTAAGTAAGTGGATTATCAAACAAGTACATCCCTGTCTGGATACGAGCAGGTAGAGGCGGCTCTGGCACAGATGTATCCTAGGGGTAAAACCTGAAAACACCACCTTGAGCTAGACTCGAACGGGAACTAGTGCACAACAACGAGCCTTGCTACACTCTTGGTTACGACACTCCTGGGGGATATGTTTTGATAAATTCACAATATTAGTATGAACCCTTATTAAGGGAATTAAAAAAATGCCCCTATGAATATAAGTTTGAAAGTAGATCATGAAAAGCCTAGATTGAATCCTATAGACTCTTGAGTAATGAAATAAAAGTTTATTTATAAGTCATAAACTTTTGTCTTTGGATTACCCTTTACGTGTTACCCCTAACATTCCTTTTAGTCCAGCTAATGGTCTGTAATAGGATGACTCGGGCTAACAACCGTTGTAAAGATCAGTGTGATGATTGTACTAATGAGATGCCAAATCCAATGGGAGCGGGAATCGCGAACATTGTCATGCTTCTCTCTCAGCTAACTCATGTTTCTAATAGAATCACGGGTCAAGTGGAACGTTCAACCCCCCCCCCCCCCTAGGAAAGAACAAGTTGCTATCGAGAACTTTATGAGACAAATGCATTCTACTTTTAGTGGATCATCCGATCCCACAATCGCTGAACAATGGATCAAATCCATTGAAAAGATCTTCTCCATCATTTAATTTTCTAAACAAGAGATGGTTCTCCTGGCTGCTTATCATATGGACGGTGAAGCTGATCAATGGTGGACGTTGATCCAAAATATGAAGCCTGAGGAGGAGATCAAGGCGTTGGAATGGAAGGATTTCCGGAAGATGTTTTTTGATAAATATTTTCCGTGCACCCTCCATCTTAAGATAGAAAGGGACTTCCTTTCCCTGATGAAAAAATATGAAGAATCTGTTGGGGCGTAACAGGAAAACTTCACAAGGCTTGCAGTATATGCTTCGGGCTTTTTTGTTACCCCTGAATGCAATGTTGACCGCTTCTTTTGTGGGATAAAGCCTAGCCTACGGAAAGAATTAGTGATCCGTGACTTCGACAACTATGAGTAAATTGTCCGATGTGCCCTCACGGTCGAAATGCAGATCGGGGAATCACAGGGGTATCATGGGGTCAAGAAGCGTAAGGTGGAATTCAATACTGGTGGTCTGATGGATTAATCCAACGGTGCTAAGAATATCCAGCACCCCACTTTCCAAAAGTGGTGAATGAATCACCATGGATATTACCTTAAGGGGACGAGAAAATGCTTCAGGTGTGGAAGAAAAGGGAACCTAGTTGTTAACTGTCAGTAAGAAAGACCCACGAATACGACAGAGGATAGGAACGCTCCATTCGAACCTCAACGCATCGTTCAATGATACAAATGCAAATAACTGGGTCATTTTTCAAATTTGTGCCCTAATCCAAGGGTTTTCGGAGACAACCAACAACCTCCAAGGCAGCAAGGAAGAGCTTTTGCCATCACTTCTGTCAAATTGAACCCCGACAACGAAGTGGTGATAGGTACACTATTTATTCATTCAATAATAGCGAACATACTTTTTTATTTAGTTTCTCTTCATTCTTTTATATCTCGAATGTTTAGTAGAACAATACCAGCACCACCACAGATCATGGAAGTAAAGATGTCAGTGAGTACGGAAAATGGGAATATCATTGCATCCCATGAATATAAGTCCTCCCATATTATAATCTGTTGATTGAATTTCTTGGAGAACCTCGTCATACTCCCTCCGGTGGAATTTGATTCACTTCTTGGCATGGAATGGCTTTCCTTATATAGATCCAACATAAATTGTCGGGAGAGGGAAATCACACTCCATATAATGAATCGGCCCCTGATTCTTTATAAGTGTCAGGAGGAAGATGAAACTCCTTTAGCTCCATCATCTCAAGCATGGATATTACTGGCTTATGAGCATGCGTATCTGGCTCAGATGATTGAGTCCAAGAAAGAAACCATAACTGATGAAATGCCTATTGTGAGGGAATTCGCTGAAGTGTTTCCCGAGAACTGCCTGGTCTTCCTCCAAGAAGAGATGTTGAGTTATCAATTGAACTTATACCTAGGGCTCTACCAATA
Organism: Viscum album; assembly: GCA_963277665.1. Taxonomy (NCBI): domain Eukaryota; kingdom Viridiplantae; phylum Streptophyta; class Magnoliopsida; order Santalales; family Viscaceae; genus Viscum; species Viscum album. The sequence goes on from OY728157.1 coordinate 179,664,004, forward strand.
TCCAAGAATCCATATAGAATGGCTATTGTAGATCTTGAAGAGATGAAGAAAAAACTACAGGAGAATCTGGATAAAGGGTTTATATGCCTAAGTGCTTCACCATGGGGTGCACAAGTCCTCTTTGTCAAGAAGAAGGATGGGTCAATGCGGCTTTGCATCGATTATCGTTAACTTAACAAAATCATGATAAAGAACATGTATCCTCTCCCAAGAATCGTTGACTTGTTTGATCATCTACGTGGAGCACAATACTTCTCCAAGGTGGATTTTTAGTCTGGATATTATTATTTAAGGGTGAAGAAGGAATATGTCCCCAAGACTGCTTTTCGTACAAGGTACGGGAACTATGAATTCATATTAATGCCTTTAGGACTCACCAATGCTCCATAAATATTCATAGACTTTATGAATAGAGTCTTTAGAGATTACCTTGACAAATTTGTTGTAGTATTTATAGATGATATTGTAATATACTCTAAAACCATGGCAGAACATGAGGGGAATTTAAAAACTATACTAGAGAATTTGCGCAAGGATAAGCTCTATGCAAAGTACAGAAATTGTGAGTTCTGGTTGAAGGAGGTATCATTATTGGGCCATATCACTAAAATTAATGGGATATCTGTGGACCCCTCCAAAACAGATGCAATTGAGGGATGGCCGAGGCCAACATCGGTAATAGATATCCGTAGATTCATGGGGTTAGTTGGATATTATCTAGGATTTGTGAGGAATTTATCAGGATTGTCCAACCCTCTTACCATGTTAACTCGAAATGGAGTAAAGTTTTCTTGGAGTGATGAATGCGATGAAAGCTTCAAGGAGTTGAAAAGGAGGCTTATTACTGCACCCGTGCTAACTTTACCCACAAGTGGGGAACTTTTTGTGGTATTCAGCGATGCTTCAAATAAGGGCCTAGGTCGTGTGCTGATGCAGAATGATAAAGTGATATCCTATGCCTCAAGGCAGTTGAAAATAAATGAGCAAAACTATCCAACACATGATCTGCAGTTGGTGGCGGTGATCTTTGCCTTGAAAATCTGGCGGAATTATCTCAATGGAGGGAAATGTGAGATATATACTGACCACAAGAGTCTTAAATATATATTCACACAGAAAGAGCTTAATATGCACCAGAGAAGATGGATAGATCTCATCAAGGATTATGACTATTCAATACATTACCAGCCTGGGAATGCGAACAAGGTGGAAGATGCCCTAAGTAGAAAGGACCCATAAATTCTATCAATGATGAGAATTGAGAAGGATCCAATATTCTTAGACATGATGAAGTTGTACGTGAGAATCATAAAGAAGGGAACATCATCAATCCTTTCAAAATGATTGCTCAACGATCTCTTTTGAAATGGTTAAAGGATTCTCAAAAGGATGATGTAGGAATTCAAGAAAAAGTGGAAGCTATCAAAAAAGGGAAATCCTCAAGGTTTAATTTTAATGAAGAAGGAATTGTGAGGTTTAGGAAAATACTGTTTGTTCCATCAAGTCCGAAGCTGGAGAAGGAAATTTTGGATGATGCACATTGCTCAAATTTATCTATTCACCCAGGGAGCACAAAGATGTATCAAGATCTCCGAGAAAACTTTTGGTGGGATAATATGAAGAAACAGATCGCTGATTATACATCAAAGTGCCTGGTGTGTCAGCAAGTGAAGGCATAGAGGCAGAAGTCTAAGGGGATGATGCAACCATTGCCCATACCAGAATGGAAATGGGAGACCATCACCATGGACTTTGTCACCGCACATCCCAGGACATCCAAAGGCAAAAATGCAATCTGGGTTGTTGTGGATCGTCTTACAAAGACTACACATTTCATTTCTATTCGGGAGGATTTATCATTGGATCAACCAGCACGGATATATATCAGGGAAGTGGTAAGGTTTCATGGAGTACAACTATCTATTGTGTCTGACCGAGATCCAATATTCACCTCTATGTTTTGGATGAGTCTTCAATATGCTCTGAATACTGAACTGAACTTCATTATGACTTATCATCCTCAAAATGATGGCCAATCCGAGAGGACTATCCAAACACATGAGGATATGTTGAGAGCGTGCTTGATGGACATTAAAGGAGGATGGGATCAATATCATTCTCTGGTTGAGTTCTCTTATAATAGCAGTTTCCACTCGAGCATCCAAATGGCACCATATGATGCCCTGTATGGGAAAAGGTTCAGAAAACCAGCATTTTGGGATTAGGTCGGTGAACGTCAGCTGCTTGGACCAGAAATGGTCAAAGAAATGGTGGAGAAGGTTAAAACCATTCAGCAGAATATTAAGGCAGCTCAGAGTCGACAGAATAGTTATGCAGATAATCGTCGATGAGTCCTTGAATTTAAAGTTGGAGACATGGTGTTTCTATGCATATCTCCATGGAAGAAGGTCATGAGGTTTGGAAAGAAAGTGAAGTTATGTCCAAGGTACATTGGGCCTTTCGAGATTCTTGATCGTGTCGGGGTTGTGGCTTATCGACTAGCCCTTCCTCCTACTATGGCCAAATTAAATGATGTCTTTCATGTATCCCTCTTAAGTAAGTACATACCAGACCCTTCACATGTACTCTCTTCGGAGGTGGTACAATAGGGAAACGATCTTTCTTATGAGGAGCAACCAGTGAAGTTCTTAGATCATAGAAATAAAGTTCTACGAAATAAGACAATGCCCCTCGTCAAGGTGTTGTGGAGAAACTACAAGTTTAAAGAAGCAACTTGGGAATCAGAGGAAATGATGAAGTTTAGTTACCCACATTTGTTTTTGTGTGGGAAAAGGAAAATTTCGGGGGCGAAATTTCTTAAGGGGGGAATATTCTAATGACCCAAAGTTTCATTAATGGAAATCCCTCTTGATCTAATTAAATTTATCTTTATGTTTATATAAAATGTCAACTTCTTTGGTTTTATGTTAAGACTTCTTGACCATTGCTAATATAGCTGTTGAATAGTGATCACATGATTAGTATAAATATAGGACCTTAACAAATCCAATTTACTCGGACAAAGGAAGCGATGGCCTCATCAAGTAGAATTTACCCATAAGAAGCCCATTTGTCGGAGCTCGGAAAAGAGTTGGTGTCTTTGGGTTTCTCACTTGACCAAGCCCAAGCTGAGCTTCATCTTGTGAAGCTCGAACATGACTGTCTACGGGAAAAGTGGAAGTTGATTGAAATTACCACTCGGGCGATGTTATCTAAGCCAGCCCAAGAGTCTGTCACCATCGCACACCTTACCCATAGGTCTGATGCGGCTATTTTATGGGGTTATGTAACAAATACGTAGTACTATGTTCATGTACATTATATTTGTATATAATATTGAATATAACTTCTAGTCATTTTTTATACATTGTAAATAGATTTTAAAGTAAAATGGCGTTTTTAGTTATTATTTAATTAAGAAATGTATTTTATTAAATTAAGGGTTTTTTGAATTAAATAATATTTTAATAAAATAATATTATTATTAAATTAATTTTTATTAAATATATATGATCTTATAATTTTATGAATGCAGTTATAATTTTTATTAAGGTTTGAAAGCCATTTCTGTCAAAACCCGTGAATTTTCGATAAATGTCAGTTTTTATTTTAAAAGTGAAAATTAACAAATATAGAAAATTCTTTAGATAAAATAAATGTTATTTCTAGAATCAGGACATTGAAATTATCCAACAGTGAATTTTTCATAATTTTTTGAGACAGTCAAATTTTTGGGAAAAAATTAAATACCGTTTAAATATATAATGTGTTTTATGACATCATAATGACCCAATAGTTATGCAATAAAATACTATAATCATTATGTTCAGACAAAATATGTGTTAACATTAAAATAATGTTATTTTGGGTTTGTTTGACTTACTTTTCAAAGCATTAATGGACCCCTGCAGACTTATTCAACACCTTGCCTTTTTAAATTAATTTCCATGGGAGTGTGACTCACCTTCACATAAGAAACCCTAATATTTTAAGATTTTATGACTTTGGCCTCATAAAATCTTTATTTCCTATTCCCTTTTCCAAAAACCATGGGCAAAAAACAATGGTATGGTTTGTGGTTTGGATGAATTTAATGTAAGGGGACCCAAACCTAAATAATAAAGAATTCCCTCACCTTTCCTATATAAACCCACACAAGCTCCCACTTAATCCTCACTAAAATCACTTGGAGTTCGTCCAACCTCTTCCCTAATCTCTCTAGAATCCTCCCAAGGTGCCCCATGCTCCCAAGAAGCCTCTCACAAGCCTCTCTCTAGCCTTTGGAAGCACACTTCCAAGTAAGGGTTTTTTCATCCTTTCTCATTTTTGTCAATTTTCTTTAAGTGGTATTGCCCTTTTAATTTCAATTATGAATTTTGGGGTATGGTTTCGAACCTCCCCCATACTTCACTCTTATTTTTTGAATGATGATAGACCCCTTTCTCTCTCATTAAATGCCTCTCATGTACACCCGTTACTATGCATAAATTCTGAAAGGAACCTCTCTCTCTTCTTTTACATTCAAGCAATAATTTTGTATCATGAATCTAAATTCCATTAAAATTGTTGGTACATGTACTTATATGGCCTCATTACTTTCCATTACATGTAAATATGAAGAGGAACTCATTTCTCTCTCATCAAACATTTTTATGAATTCTTATGTCACGTCGTTATGCTGCCGAATTCGCATCGATTTTCTAAGCCAATGCCATTATGTAGTGGATACCATGCCCATTTCTCCATCATGGGAATTCACCTTTATGAACCTTTACATATTTATTACAAATATTCATGTATGAATTCCATATTCCTTTTATCATGGAATAAATGATTATGTTTTATGAATCCATGTTTTATGATCCATGTGGCACACTTATGCATGAAATGAAATGTTTAAGAAGGGTGCACCCTTATAGCGCTCCAATGCATTGGGTAAAGTATAGTATAATGGTACGTAATCCAAAATTAGTGTTGACTCATGCTAATTCTAGTTCAATGAGGGTTTACTCGTGCTTTATGTGCAATGAGGATTTACTCACGGTCCATGTGCAATGAGCCTCGGTTCATGCTAATTCCATGTTAAGTGTTGTTGCCACATTTCCATGTTATGATTATCATGCTTTATCATGCCTTTATGTTCATGTTTCTTTTATGCGCTATTGATATGACTATTGTCTGACATTTATTGTACTCCTCATTTTCTTCCATGTGTACTCCCTTACTGGGCTTTATAGCTCACCCTATTCTTATGCATGTCCTCAGGTTACCCCATGCAATGCTAAGTACGAGGGAATGTAGTGGTCGTGTAAAGGAATTTTTCAATAAAGATATTGTATTTCATGTTTTATGTTTTTATGTAATGATCCTAAGCCCTAAAGACACTAAACCTCTCGATCTTCTTTGTTTTATCAAGTGATGTTTTATGTAATAAATCATGTTTAAGTTTGTAATAAAAGCAGGGTTTTCATAATTATCTTATCAAAATTTTCATCCATCAATTATTGGTTCCGATATTCTTAAAAAACTATTCCAAAGGTCATTAATAAGGGATCTAAAGGCGGTATATAAAGGTATAAGTAATCATCCTACATGGCCTATTTAAATTATTTTACTTCTTCTACCTCCAAAAAGTATGTGATATTCTTCATAAAATAATAAAATAAATAAAAAAAATATTTGAAAATTATGTGATGTAATTATTGTTTTAGAATGATAAAATATTATTTATATATATTTTTCCTTTATTTTCATTACATAATGAAAATTGTGTTAATGTGTATGTGTTGACTTCTGTCTCCACGAATGGTGTAATTAATTTTTCTATCTCAAGCTTTTATGGTTGATAATAAATATATTTATAGAGAATATATATGATATTACTATCATTATAAACATTTTTTATATGATGGGACCTAAATAAATATACAATTACTCAAACTGTGGAACTGAAACTTTCATGAAAAACGAAATACTCTCCCAGAAATAATGATTTTAATATGGAATTATTAATAAATGGTCATTTAAATGTTATAATTGGATTGTATATGATATTATAATTATTTTAATTTTCATGTTATATATTTATAATACATTTTTATTTATTATACTTTAGGTTAGTGTGCTTAAAATGAAACTCAAACTTGTTGGAAGGGTTCTTAGTCTTATACATGTTTCATTAATACATGTTTGATGTTATTGGTACATCCATTTCATGAAGATATTTTTGAAATAAATATTCATCATGTTTGAAATATAAATTATTAATTCTTTCATATTTATTTATTTAAAATTTTCATATTGGTCATGATGCTACAATTTTTGGGAAATGATAAATGGAAATGAAAAGGACCAAAGATATACACTAAAATAATGATTTCTATAATTAAATATTCATCTAGAACACTAATTAATGTCAAAAATAAATAAAAATATAAATATGGGGTTATGGGTCTAGAAATTATTAATACAAGATGTTAATTATATTCCGGATGTGTTCTAGATTAAAGGAATGAAACTAGTACATGATGTTAATAGAAGAAGTCCAAAAAGAAGTTGACCCAATAACTTTCAATATGTGAATTCTTCTTCCACATAGTGAAAGTTCTCTTGTAGCTCTAAATATTATTTACAATCAACTTATTTTTTAGAGACATTTAATGGTATTTTAGTTTTTCTATTTTTCAATGTATAAGATATTCACAACTTATTTTAGGTAGTAATAAACCCATCTTAGATCTGAAATCTTTTAATGACAGTAGATTATACTAAAGAAGAAGGTTCTAGATATACTATTTCAACAATATTAACATCCAATAACTTATAAAGAAGTTGAAATTCATATTTTTATGAAAATTAGATGTTTCAGACTGGGGGTTTTTTAATAGAGTAATATTTGTTCAAAATATTCTTCCTACAATGAGACATATCTTGGAGCTTTGAGATATATGGTCGATGAATTCAAAAAACGAGTGTGCCACCACAGATCCTTGATGCTAACACCATTCATCACTACCATTCTTTTTTAAGTATCTATCCTGCATGTCCTTACAATGTTTTTCATGAGAAAGTGTTCTTTCTATGTAGAGTGATGTGATAGTAAGGGGACTGTTGTCTAGGGATTATTTCTATTTTCTATTCTTTTTTTGGATTTTTGAAACTATGTTTATTAATTCCAATTATTATTATTTTTTAAATTTCATAACCATTTTAATGTGACTTCAGAAATAATTCTTTATTGCACCAAATAATTTCCCATATTCATGTATGATCATTCTAAAATTTAGAGTAGGTATGTTTTAACAAGGTTTTGGGTTACCTAATCCTATAACCAAACCAAGTAGTAGATCATACCAATTGTCTTGTAATTAGATTTGTGTAGGTTACCTTAAATACGGATCCCTAAAGAACCAATTTTGATACCAAATGACGAATAAAAACATATTTAATGGAATATCTAGAAAGAAAATATAAAAATCACTAAAACTAGCATACTCCATCAATTGTCTTAAAACACCAATATGGTTTAATATTTCAATATATATATACAAAACAATTTAATTTTCAATTCCTATAATTAATTTAGGTAATACAGACCTTCTTTATTGGTTTAGTGCTCATACATTATGATTAATAAATTTTTAGTTTGGTTGTCTGAGTTTTATTTTTTTATTAAATTTTTATTTAGCTGTTAAAATTTAATGACACAGTAGGACATGTCAAATTTTTTATAACATTACCAATGATTATTTTCATTATGCTTAAGTTAGTAATAAATTTTGATAATTTGTTTTATTTTTATTCACAATCATATTATTGGTATTTTAATTTTTTTTATTTTAAGGTAATAACCCATTGCGTGACTACTCAACTCATGGGATAGAAAAAATCGATTTGATCACATATGACCTAGAGGTTGAGAAGACCTTATGTAAGAATGGAAAATATTAGAATGAAGAAGAACGAACTCAATTTGTTGTTGGAGAGGTGCCACAACAACATATTAAGATATTTATACCTATGGACTATGGAAGACTATTAGGATTGGGAATTTAGCCTAGTATTATAGTGCCTCTAGTTATCATACCATAATTGAAGATAAAGATAGCCATATTTGAGATGATGTGATACTAAATTCAATTTTTTGAGAAACCACATGAGGATCAGAATACTCATATAGGGAGTTCTCTTAATCTTTGTGATATTTTTATATTTAATAATGTTTATATCAATGATTTTACTCATATAAATTTTATATTCCAATTAAATGAAAAGGGCCAGGATTGTAATCAAAGACACCATTCTCATTCCATACTATATGGAATGAATTGGTGAGAAATTATCTTACTAAATTTTTCCCACAATAAAAAAATGAACATCATGGTAGAAATTTTAAATTTTAATCATTTTGTTTTTTATTTCCTATACAGTAATTAAGAAATGATTAAAGACATAACAAGAATACTTTTGAATCATTGTATTGAAACATGTTTGCTGGTACAAACATTTTATAAATGGATGTTAGAAGAAAACATGTCCATTGTAGATTTTGTATCTAAGGGATCACTGATGATGAAGTCACATATGGAGGGAAATAATAATTTTTGTTATATTTCTAGTAATAGTATCTTGTGGCATATAGAAACCACCCAATGGATTGGATGAATATAGTGGAAAATAGATTAATGGATACTCAAATGGTGTACATGATAAGAAATATGGATACAATGATGGATCTTGATAATCTGTACATTATGTATATTGAAGAATAAAATTAGATTTATAATAATCATAATACCAATTTTGATGGCAGAATCCAAAAAAAAACTGAAAGTTAATGTGTATTAGGCAAGGCCATCCGGATTTCAATAATAAGCACTGCATGGTCCCTGCATTTCAAGCTAGATTCATACTATGGAAATAATGTTTTCCACATTAATGACCACCATTGGGGCTATTATCAAAGAATAACTAGATTAATTAGTGAACCAAAAGGATGTATTTTAGAATATGGTGATTCATGTTTTCCATATCATTGATAATCTTAAAGAGAGAGAAAGATTAGTTTTTCCATAAAATCTATAAGTTCAACCATAGATTTAAGTTAAAATAATAACATTAATAAGTTGAAAAGTAAATAAGGAAATACTCAATCCAAGAGGGATGTAGCAAGAAAAGTAGTCTCAGAACGAATTTGACTATATAGAAAAGAAGTAAAAGGATAAAGATGAATAAGAAAAAGCAATGGTAGAACCACCACTGTCAAACCTGATATACCATTTCTAAATATGATAATTTGGGTCAAGATGGATGCACAAAGCGATAGATTTATTGAACAATTTAGAAAATTATAAATTAATATTTATTTTTATAAATCCCTTTGAACTATTCTAACGTACTCAAAGTTCAAGAATTTTTTTGTGATGAAAAAAAAAATTAGAAGATATTGGAATCATTTCACTCTAGAGAGAATGCATTGTTGTGGTATCAAAGGACCTACCTAAGAACTAACAAGAACTAGATATTTTTTAGATAGTATCATTATTGATTATAATAAATTTAGAACGACTTATCATGATTTAGTTGAAAGCATTAATATCATGTAATACAAGACCTTAAAAGTCCTATGATTGGATGGTCTGAATCCTATATGAGTTGCACGTCAATTAGTAGATTAAATAATAAAATTCCCATGAGTAAAGATCAAGTAAATTCTGATATAATTTGTAATGTTTATTAGTCCCATATAACTTTTAATGATTTATATTAAATAGGATAAGTCATCTATTATTCTTGGATGATTATTTTTAAAAACTGAAAGAGTGTTGATCTATGCCAAAAGTGGTGAGACGTATTTAAGAGTGTGCAGTGAGAAAGTTAGTTTCAATATCCACCAGGTGATGAAGAACATTGATGTGAGAGAATACAATGATTCGAGAGAATAAAAAATATCTAATGATAAAGAACATCAATAGTTAGATACTATTTTACAATATAAAATTATAATTAAATGTATTGAAATGAATAATGGAAAGATGAGGGGATAGACCACTGATGCTGGATGATCAAATGACTCCACTAAATATGAAGAAGGAAAACATGTTTTCCCAATGAATAACATGATGCTAGGATTTTCTATTCCATAAAAGAAATAATGTATCAGCCCAATGAAGATTTAGAAAGTGTCACAAGAAGGAAGAGTGATGGTGTTTTTAGAGGAATAAAGGGAGCCAACCTACATAATATGGTCATATCTAGGACCATTTATCGACCCCGGATTGTTAAAATAATTCCTAACATCCATCATTTGAGAATAGTGTGGTAAGGCCAAGGCCAAAGAATTAAACAAAATCTAGTGTGGGAGGAAAACCTAAGTTCTTATGCATTTTTCTTATTTTTTATGGTTAATTCACTAACCCTATTTTTTTCAAATTTCATGACCATAATTATAATAGAAAGCAACCAAAGAATAAATTTTTGGACTAACCCACATTGTGAACCCCAAAAGAAATAGAAAAAACAAAGAATACACGTTGTGAAATACATTCATGTCATGACTCTGATGAAGGAAAAACCTACGTAGCCATGTTTTAAGATTATATAAAATTGGAGTAATAATTTGAATTCTATATTTATCAATTGTATTCCCCAATTTTACTTATTTTATATCTTTAAACTAGAAATTTTCAACTATTTGTTGATTCATTTCTTACTCAACTAATGAAAGAGTTAGAAACTAGTTTGGATACCTTCCATGCCCTGATTTTAAATTTTGTTTTTAATAAATTTTAAAGAGGAAACAGGGAGTATAATTTGAAGAGATCAATATGTGATTTTGGATTTTAAGATTCGTTATTTAGGGAGTTTGTGAAACGCCCGAGACTTTTATGAGAAATATTTAGTTTTTATGTTATATAAATCATCAAAGGAATCTTTCACTACACACAACACTAGATTGGCTTTCTTTACACACAACCGCGGCCTTCCTCAATTGCTTGGGTTGTATGCAATAACGAGTTTAACTAAACAATGATATGCTATTAAAATATTATTAAAACTAGCCGTTATGAATAGTAATAACCACTTTTTGAAATTTTGTAAAGTTTATTTTTCAATATGGACATCATTTTTGGATTCGGAATATCAAAATTAGCTTAGGGTGAAATTTTGGTACTTTTTGGATAACTTTCATATTATGATGAATAGTGAAAATTACTAAATTTTAATTAAAAACAACTTTTTAAATCGAAATAATTAATAGTGATAAATTATTAATTTGAGTGGTTTTAATGTATTTTTAGAATATATTTTCATAGTTTAATACAATGTTGTTCATTGGATGTAATTTCACATTTAAACCAAACATAAACAAGTGTAAATCTTTTGATAGTTATTATCTTTTAAAAACACGCTATTTGTTTTGACGATGGGAATTAATTTTTAATGTAACAGTTTTGTTTTGAATTTGGTAAAATAAAAATCATTTTTGAATTCATAATATCAAATATATCTTAGGCCTAATTTTTGGTATTTTTCTGGAAACATTCATTTTTTGATGAATAGTGAAACCACTAAGTGGTAGTTAAAAAACTAAATTTTTCATAAAACATAATTTTACCGCTTCTGTGAGTAGAATTTCGAAAATCCGAGAGACACGGTTAATATCAAGGACTAAAATGTGGTTCAATGAGATGATAATAATTTTTGGTGAATAGTTACTTTTTACTTTTTTTACCACGGTTAAAAGTAAATAGGGTAGTTAATGGTAAAAATGATATTATTATTACCCTAACACATGTCCTAATTCTATTGGATAAGTTTAATTCAACCAAAAAACAAACTTAGGAATAAAATATAACCATTTAGTCCCACTTGGATTAGATTAGGACATTTATTACTAATTTATTTAAAGATGGGTTAAAATAGTTAAAATCAATGTTTAATAAGTAAATAATTTTTAATATAGGGTTATACATATGATAAATTCGACAATAAATATTCATTAGAAAGATAACAATTTTTCTTACATAATGGTATTTTATTTGTAATTTTTAGACATAAAATAATTTAATTTATTTATGACACAATGATGATGTAGTAATTATCTTATTAACGAAATATTGACATAATTGATGTTATAAATACCCAAATAAATGTAATTTGAAACTTTTTATGAATTACAATAATTTTAAATGTTACTATGACATTTTAATGTTGATATAATTAACCTTTTTCTAACTAATCATTTTGTTATGATTTTCACAAAAATAAATTACCAAATAGTGTCAAAATTGACGTAAAATAGTTTTTAAAACAAATATTATATTATTAATTGTTATGTTATTCCAAAAATATAAGGTTATTACAAATAACTTAGATAAGGTTATATATATTAATAATAAACAACATGGGGTTCGTTTGGCTTGTTATAGTATGTTTATTAACCTTATAGTGTAAGAAAACAAGAAGACACGGTAAAAGTTAAATTATCCAACTTAAAATTAAATCTAAATGATAAGGTTAAAATTGATACCTAAACGTGTTTAAATTATATTGGATGAGAGGATTTCGACCCATACCAACTTTAGATTCAAAATATATCAATTTTTAGCTATTAAAAACCTAATTTTAATTTATAATAAAATAATAATTTTATTTATTCCAAAGGTGCCTCTCTCCTCCCTTTTAAAAGGGCACCTCCTACCTCTCTTCCTCACACCACTTTGAGCCTTCAATCTAGGCCAAAACCTGCCAATATCTCCCCTCCACTTCCCTAGAAACATCGTAGAGGTCCTGGTATTCTTCAAAGACTAATTTTAGTGCCCTAAGAGGAGGTCTCAAAGAGGCGCTTCAAAGAAGAGGTAATGCCCGTTACCGATTCTTTCATATTTATTTCTTCATCCACTTCTTCTTATTTAGTTGTTTCATTATTAAGTAATAACATCAGTATCACTCATATACTGATATGTTATTATAAGTATGAAACAACCCTATTTCACCATCTATCAATCCTACGGAAAATGAAATCACCACGCGTGCGTACGTACAGAATACCGTCTCCACGCCGTGGTGTAATCTATTTTCCACCACCACCTTAATAGGATGGGTATAATGGTGTAAATAATAACTATATATGATTATTGTAAAGTGATATTGATTCTGAAATAATATACAAACACTCCAATACAATTCCAAGAATATGGGAATGATATCATCGCTCGTGCGTACGTACGGAATACCGTCTCCACGATGTGATGCGACTCGTTATACATGATCTTCATTGCATAATGATTATATAACTTAATTGAGTGAATGAATATGATATATATTACACTAATACCATTCTGGAAATTAGGTATCTATAACCTAAAAAGAAATATAAGAATTTATTCAACAAAACGCGCATAAGAACAAAAAGTAATTAACACCCGAATAACAATTAGTAATGAAATATTACTAATAAGAAGCTAAGAATATGACCATATATGATATCATAAAAATATTTATGATTCTGTAATAAGTCAATCACATTATTTAAATTATTATACAGGAGGTTCAGACACTTACGAAGAAAATTGGACCTAAGGTATGGGAAAATATCACAATCTCATTTTATCCGAGATAGTTTATACTTTGGTATTTACTGGGGTGTATTTTATCATCCACATCCATGTTTCCTCAATATGTAATATTGTTTCCATCCATCTAAAATTGTTTAAATACAATTTTACCCTTCGGTGAGTTTTTAGTAAAAGATATGAAAGGAATCTTTTGTCATTTTTCGTACGAGGTACTTTTTGACTTTTCCGACAAAAGTATGAGAAGAATGTTTTTTTAACTTATACGGCATGAATGGATTTTTAAAACATTATTTCCAAGAAACCTCATTTACAAGTTTTCAAGTTTATTTTTAATCATATTCTTATAGTTTAAAATTGTATGACATGTTAAGAATGGAAAATGTTTTTGAAGTAGAAAGGATATTTTCCTCAAGAATGGAGTTCAAGTGTTTTATCAAAATTATTTTCCATCTATGTTAATATAGGGTTCTGTTTATAACCCTATTATTACATTTATTTAATTATGTTGTGATGGAATTATTTTTATGAATTCTTTTATCTTATATGAATTGTTTTATGATGTCATGTTGTTTAAGAATCCCATTTTTATTACATGGGTTATGCAATGATGTATGATTTATGATTTTGTGGACACATAAGAATGGTATCATTATGAGATGGTGTGACCTATATCTCCCTCAAATTCATTGGGTAAAGATTTTATATCTCATGAGATAGACATGGATGGAATGGCCGGTTAAACCGGTTCAGTGAAAAAGGACTGAAACCGGGAGTGAACTCGGTTCAGAAATAAACTTTGTCCTCTAAGATAGTCTTGGAAATGATTCTTGACTAATAAGAAATGATTCTATATGATTATGTGTGTATTCCAAAAAGTTTCATGTTTTATGTTATGATTATTCCGATTTCATTTCACTACTATGATTTATCCCATGTTATGAAATTATGCTCTCTTTTGCAGGTTAAGATTTCCAAAATGTTATGTTCTTATTAATATGATGTGATTGATATTTCTTTTTATTACCCTTACTGAGCATTTGAGCTCACCCTTTTGTATGTTTTCCTTCCCCAGGTCAGGAAGAAGGTTATTATGTAAGATATGGCAAAAGGGACTATAGATATGATGAAATAAATTGAGACAGTGTAGACGCTTTATGAACCAGTGGTTTATGTTTCCTAGTTTCTAAAGACACTATACCTATATAGTCCATTCATGGTTTTGTTATATGTTATAATAAGTATGCTTCAATTTTTAAGTAATAACAATGTATGTAAATTATGGGTCGTTGTAGTTGCTATCAGAGGAAAGGTATAGTCAACCTTTGGAAACTAGGTTGTGAAAGCCTTTGTAAGAACCCTAAGGATAATTATAAGCCTAGAACACAATATTAGTGTTTTAGAAATGAACATGAATAACCTAGGATAAGACCTTAAGTGTGAAATATTATTCTTGATTATGTGGTTTTCCTATTATAATTAGTGTTGCTCACATTATTCTTCTTCGTTTTAGTCAATGGCTGGAACCTGAAGGAACCGTGTTAATGCGGAATGCAACAGGTAATGCAATGATTGTCCCCCTAAGCAACCAAACATTATGGGAGCTAGAATGAAAAATCTTGTAGCCATGCTCACACAACTTTCGCAAGCTATGAATCATGCATGACTTCCAAACGAGCAAAGGAAGGAGCAACATTCTGTTGAATCCTTCATGAGGCAGCGTCCACCATCTTTCAGCGGGTCTACTGATCCATTAGTTGCTGAACAATGGATTAGTACTACTGAAAAGATATTTTTAGTTCTTCAATGTTCTAAACATGATAAAGTCATCCTAGCAGTGTATCGTTTGTAAAGAGATGTTGATCAATGGTGGAATCTTATTAAGAATACAAGGAAAAGGGTTGAAATTGAGTCCATGGAATGGGACGAGTTCAAGAACTTATTTTTCAATAAGTACTTCCCTCGTATTCTCCAAACAGATATGGAGAAAGAGTTTCTTGAAATGAAGCAAAAGGATGATTAATCTGTTGGTACCTATGAAGAAAAATTTACAAGACTTGCAAGGTACACTTCCGTTATTATTATCCAACATGAGAGTAAGATCGATTGATTATTTAGTGGATTAAAACCAATTATTCAAAGGGCCTTAGCCATAAGGGACTTCAATAGCTATGAGGAAATCATTATATGTGCTCTCAAAGTTGAGATGGAGATTGGAGTAACCCATCAGTCATATGGGTTTGATAAGAAGAGGAAAATGGAATTCAAAGGAAAATCTAAAGAGCACACTGAAAATAAGATGAGCTTTCCCTTATGCTCAAAGTGTGGAAAGAAACATGGATGGAGTTGTCTTAAAGGGACAAGTAAATGTTTCAAATGTGGAAGGTAAGGTCATCGGGAATTTGAATGCCGCAATGATGGGAAGAAGATGTCTAATGATGCAAACAAAGGAAGGGACACACAGAATGAACCTACTACACTTCAATGTTTTAATTGCAAGGAGATGGGGAATTATTCCAATAAATGCCCTAATCCAAGGGTTGTTGATGATGATCGACATCAACAAAATATTAAGGCTAAAGAGAACGGAAAGTCACTTGCAATTTCTATCAGCGATGTGGAGTACAATAACGTTGTGGTGAAAGGTACACTTATCATCCACTCTAAAGTAGAAAATGTTTTATTTGATTCTGGATCCACCCACTCTTTTATTTATGAAGATTTTTCTAAGGTTATCATTGTATGACCTCAACAATTAGATGTTGAGTTAGCTGTGACAACACCTAATGGCACAACAATCGCATCAAAAGTATATAATTCTTCCCCGATTGAAGTTTGTGGGAATGTGCTTTCTGTAAATCTTGTGATCCTTCCTATAGTAGAATTTGATGTGATTCTTGGCATTGATGGGATTTTTTATATGGAGCTCATATGAATTTCCAAAGAAGGGAAGTCAAATTTCATATTCCAGATCAATCTATGATCATCTATAGATGCAAGGATGAACATAACCTTTTAGTGGAAATTTATTCCTTCTTATGGGTCTTGATTCCACTGAATGAAGGTTATTTATCTAAAATGGTTGGTTAGAAACTCACAATTAAAAATATTCCCATTGTACGAGAGTTTGATGATGACTTTCCAAAGGAATTGCCTGGTCTTCCACCAAATCGTGAAGTTGAGTATTCAATAGAACTCATATCAGGTGCTTTGCCTATTTTAAAGTCACCTTGTAGAATGGCCCCAATCGAGTTGCAGGAATTGAAGAAGCAACTCCAAGTGAATCTTGATAAGGGATTCATATAGCCTAGTGTGTCACCTTGGGGAGCACATGTTCTATTTGTTAAGAAGAAAGATGGATCAATGAGACTCTGCATTGATTATCGAGAACTTAACAATATCCCTATCAAGAAAAAATATCCTCTCCCACGCATTGATGACTTATTTGACCAACTACGCGGAGCTCAATACTTTTCCAAGATTGATCTTTGTTCAGGGTATCATCAATTAAGGGTCAAAAGGGGGGATATACCAAAGACAACTTTCCGTACAAGGTATGGAGACTATGAATTTATAGTGATGCCATTTGGTCATACTAATGCCCCTGCTATCTTCATGGATCTGATGAATAGAGTCTTTAGAGACTATCTTGATCAATTTGTGGTAGTCTTTATAGATAATATTCTTGTCTATTCAAAGAGAAAGGAAGAACATTAAGATCACTTAAGAATTATATTGAAGACCCTAAGAAAGGATAAGCTTTATGCCAAATTTACCAAGTGTGAATTTTGGATTTAAAAAGTTTCATTTTTGGGTCACATAATCTCAAAAGAGGGGATATCTGTGGATCCAGCAAAAACAGAGGTTATCGAAAGATGGTCGAGACCAACAACAGTAACTGAGATCTGAAGTTTTCTTGGTTCAGATGGATATTATCGACGTTTTGTGAAAGATATTTCACAGTTATCTAATCCACTCACCAGGTTGACTCGGAAATGAGTTAAGTTTGTTTGGACGGAGGAATGTGAAGAGAATTTCAATGAGTTAAAAAGAAGGTTATCCAGTGAACCTATGCTCACATAGCCTTGTAGTGGAGAAGGATTTGTGATCTATAGTGATGCAACCAAGTAGGGGCTAGGGTGTGTTCTTATGCAAAATGATATGGTGATAGCTTATGCATCACAACAGTTGAAAATCCATGAGCAAAATTACCCAACACATGATTTGGAGTTAGCTTTGGTAATATTTGCATTAAATATTTGGAGGCATTATCTTTATGGAGAAAGGTGTGACATTTATACTGATCATAAAAGTTTAGAGTATATTTTCACACAAAAAGAGCCGAATATGCACCAAAGAATATGGTTGGAACTGATTAAGGATTACGAATGCTCAATTCATTATCACCCTGGGAAAGCAAACAATGTGGCCGATGCATTAAGTCGACAAGACCATGCTAGCTTATCCATGATGAGGATCACAATAGATCCAATATTTATGGATTTACAAAGGATGGATCTTGGAATTTTAACGGAAGGGGGAAAATTGTATCTTTCTCGAAAGAATGTTCAACCATCTATACATGTGATGATTCAAGAGGCACAGAAATAAGATGTAGAGTTACAAAAGAAGGTGAGAGATATTCCTAAATACAACCTTGATTGTGATGGGATAATAATGTTTAGGAATCGGGTTTGTGTTCCTCCCATCCCAGAATTAAAGAAGGAGTTGCTGGATGAGGCTCATAGTTCTTCATTCTCTATTCATCATGGAAGCACGAAGATGTATAGGGACCTGAAAGAGTACTTCTGGGGGGATGGCATGAAAAGAGATGTTGCTGAATATGTCTCTCGATGCTTGGTTTGTCAGCAAGTTAAAGCTGAAAGAAAGAAGTCTAAGGGGATGTTACAACCATTACCCATACCAGAATGGAAATGGGAAAACATCACTATGGAATTTGTCACAGGACTTCCTAAAACATCCAAAGGCAATAGTGCTATCTGGGTCATAGTTTTTCGTCTTACAAAGTTTGCACACATCATTGCTATTAGAGAGGATTTCTCTCTGGATCATCTTGCCAGGATATATGTAAAGGAAGTGGTAAGATTTCATGGAGTACCACTTTCTATTATATTTGATAGGGATCCGAGATTTACCTCGATGTTTTGTCGAAGTCTTCAGCATACTCTGGATACAGAGTTGAGTTTCATCACTTCTTATCATCCTCAGACAGATGGTTAGTCTGAGAGAACAATTCAAACTCTAGAAGATATGTTGAGAGCTTGCTCTATGGATTTCAAAGGTGGTTGGGATCAACACCTACCTTTGGTGGAATTTTCTTATAATAATAGCTTTCACTCCAGTATTCAGATGGCTCCTTATGAAGCTCTCTATGGAATGAAATGCAGGACTCCAACTTGCTGGGACGAAGTTGTGGTATGAAAGCTATTAGGACCTGATCTTTTTGATGAGATGGTAGAAAAGGTCCGATCTATTCAAAAACACATAAGAGTAGCTCAGAGTCGACAGAAAAGTTATGCCAACAACCGAAGAAATGACATAGAGTTTGAAGTGGGTGATAAAGTGTTCTTACGAATATCCCCCTAGAAGAGGGTCATTAGATTTGGAAAGAAGGGGAAGTTAAGACCTAGATATATCGGTCCTTTCGAAATACTGGATCGTGTTGGAAAGGTAGCTTACAAATTGGCGCTTCCACCGAATCTCTCACAAGTTCACAATGTGTTTTATGTATCTCTTTTGAGAAAGTACATAACTGATCCTTCACATGTACTCAGCTCAGAAGTGGTACCGCTGGAGCAAGATCTTTTTTATGAAGAACAGCCGATAGAGATTCTGGATCGTAGCAAAAAAATCCTACGAAACAAGACCACTCGATTGGTGAAAGTCTTATGGACGAACCACCAATTATAAGAAGCTACATGGGAGCTTGAGGATATGAGGAGGGAGAGGTATCCACATGTTTTTGTTACAAAGTGACGAATTTCGAGGGAGAAATTCATTTTAAGGGGGGAAGAATGTAACGCCCGAGACTTTTATGAGAAATGTTTTGTTTTTATGTTATATAAATCATCAAAGGAATCTTTCACTACGTACAACACTAGCTTGGATTGCCTTACACGCAACCGCGGCCTTCCTTAATAGCTTGCGTCGTACACAATAATGAGTTTCACTAAACAACGATATGCTATTAAAATATTATTAAAACTAGTCCTTATGAATAGTAATAAACACTTTTTGAAATTTTGTAAATTTTATTTTTCAAAATGGACTTCATTTTTGGATTCGGAATTTCAAAATTAGTTTAGGGGGAAATTTTGTTACTTTTCGGATAACTTTCATATTCTGATGAATAGTGAAAATTACTAAATTTTAATAAAAAACAACTTTTTTAATCGAAATAATTAATAGTGATAAATTATTAATTTGAGTGGTTTTAAAGTATATTTAGAATATATTTTTACAATTTAATACAATTTTGTTCATTGGATGTAATTTCACATTTAAACCAGACATAAACAAGTGTCAATCTTTTGATAGTTATCATCTTTTAAAAACACGCTATTTGTTTTGACGACAGGAATTAATTTTTAATGCAACTGTTATGTTTTGAATTTGGTAAAATAAACATCATTTTTGAATTCATAATATCAAATATAGCTTAGGCCTAATTTTTGGTATTTTTCTGGAAACTTTCATTTTTTTTGAATAGTGAAACCACTAAGTGGTAGTTAAAAAACTGAATTTTTCATAAAACATAATTTTACCGCTTCTATGAGTAGAATTTCGAAAATCAGAGAGACACGGTTAATATCAAGGACTGAAATGTGGTTCAATGAGATGAAAATAATTTTTGGTGAATAGTAACTTTTTACTTTTTTAACCACGGTTAAAAGTAAATAAGGTAGTTAAGGGTAAAAATGATATTATTATTACCATAAATCAAGTCCTAATTCTATTGGATAAGTTTAATTCGACCAAAAACAACCTTAGGAAAAAAATGACCATTTAGGCCCACTTGGATTAGATTAGGACATTTATTATTACTTTATTTAAAGACGGGTTAAAATAGTATAAATCAATGTTTAATAAGTAAATAATTTTTAATATAGGGTCATACATAAGATAAATTCAAATATAAATATTCATTAGAAAGCTAAAACGATTTCCTACATAATAGTATTTTATTTGTAACTTTTATACTTTAAATAATTGAATTTATTTATGACACAATGATGATGCAGTAATTATGTTATTAAAGAAATGTTGACATAATTGATGACATAAATACCCAAATAAAGGTAATTTGAGCCTTTTAATGAATTCCAATAATTTTCAATGTTAATATGACTTGCTAGTGTTGATTTAATTAACTTTTTTCAAACTAATCATTCTGTTATGATTTTCACAAAAATCAATTACCAAATATTGTCAAAATTGACATAAAATAGTTTTTAAAACAAATATTATATTATTAATTGTTATTTTACTCATAAAAATATAAGGATCGTCTAAATGACTTAGATAAGGTTATATATATTAATAATAAACAACTTGGGGTTCGTTTGGCTTGTTATAGTATGTTTATTAACCTTATAGTGTACGAAAACAAGAAGACACGGTAAAAGTTAAATTATCTAACTTAAAGTTAAATCTAAATGATAGGGTTCAAATTGATACCTAAACTTGTCTAAATTCAATTGGATGATAGGATTGAGACCCCTACCCACCTTAGCTTCGAAATATATCAATTTTTAGCTATTAAAAACTGAATTCGACTTCATAATAAAATAATATATTTAGTTATTCCAAAGGTGCACCTCTCCTCCCTTATAAAAGAGCACCTCCTCCCTCTCTTCCTCACACCACATTGAGCCTTCAATCTCAGCCAAACCCTAACAATATCTCCTCTCCACTTCCCTAGAAACATCCTAGAGGTCCTGGTATTGTTCAAAGTCCAATTTTAATGCCCTAAGAGGAGGTCTCAAAGAGGCGCTTCAAAGAAGAGGTAATGCCCGTTACCGATTCCTTCAACTTTATTTCTTCTTCCACTTCTTCTTTTTTAGTTGTTTCATTATGAAGTAATAACATCAGTATCACTCATATACTTATAAGTTATTATAAGTTTGAAAAAACCATATTTCACCATCTATCCATCCTACGGAAAACGAAATCACCACGCGTGCGTATGTACGAAATATCGTCTCCACGCCGTGGTGTAATCTATTTTCCACCACCACCTTACTAGGATGGGTATAATGGTGTAAATAATAACTATATATGATTATTGTAAAGTGATATTTATTCTGAAATATTATACCTTCACTCCAATACTATTCCACGATCATGGGAACGATATCATCGCTTGTGCGTACGTACAGAATACCGTCTCCACGATGTGATGCGACTCGTTATACATGATCTTCATTGCATAATGGTTATATAAATGAATTGAGTTAATGAATATGATATATATCACACTAATACCATTCTACAAATGAGTTATCTATAACCTAAAAATAAAAATAAGAATTTATTTGACAAAACACGCATAAGAACAAAAAGTAATAAACACCCAAATAACAAGTAGTAATGAAATATTACTAATAAGAAGCTAAGAATATGGTCATACATGATATCATAAAAATAAGTATGATTCTGGAATAAGTCAATAACATTATTTAAATCATTATACAGGAGGTTTGGACACTTATGAAACAAATCAGACCTAAGGTAAGGGGAAATATCACAATCTCATTTTATTCAAGATTGTTTATACTTTGGTATTTACTGGGGTGTATTTTATCATCCACATCCATGTTTCCTCAATATGTAATATTGTTTCCATCGAACTACAATTGTTTAAATCCAATTTTACCCTTCGGTGAGTTTTTAGTAAAATATATGGAAGGAATCTTTTGTCATTTTTCGTACGAGGTACTTTTTTACTTTTCCGACAAAAGTATAAGAAGAATGTTTTTTAACGTATACGGCATGAATGGATTTTTAAAACATTATTTCCAAGAAACTTCCTTTACATGTTTTCAAGTTTATTTTTAATCAACTTCTTATAGTTTAAAATTGTATGACATGTTAAGAAAGGAAAATTTTTTTGAAGTAGAAAAGATATTTTCCTCAAGAATGGAGTTCAAGTGTTTTACCAAAATTATTTTCCATCTAAGATAATATAGGGTTCTGTTTCTATCCCTATTATTACATTGATTTAATTATGTTGTCATGTAATTATTTTTATGATTTCCTTTATCTTATATGAATTGTTTTATGATGTCATGTTGTTTAAGAATCAAATTTTTATTACATGGGTTATGCAATGATGTATGATTTATGATTTTTTGGCACACATAAGAATGGTATCATTGTGAGATGGGTGGGACCTATATCTCCCTCCAATGCATTGGTTAAAGATTTTATATCTCATGAGATAGACATGGCTAGAACGGCAGGTTAAACTGGTTCAGTGAAACAGGACTGAAACTAGTAGTGAACTCCGTTCAGAAATGGACTTTGTCCACTAAGATAGTCTTGGAAATGAGTCTTGACTAATAAGAAATGATTCTCTATGATTATGTCTGTATGCCACAAAGTTTAAAGTTTTATGTTTTGGTTATTGGTATTTCATTTCACTACTATGATTTATCCCATGTTTTGAAATTATGCTCTCTTTTGCAGGTTAATATTTACAAAATGTTATGTTCTTATGAATATCATGTGATTGATATTTCTTTTGTTTACCCTTACTGAGCATTTAAGCTCACCATTTTGTATGTTTTCTCTCCCCAGGTTAGGAAGAAGGTTATTAAGTAAGATATTCCAAAAGGAACTATAGATATGATGAAATAAATGGGAGACAGTGTAGACTCTTTATGAACCAGTTGTTTATGTTTCCCAGTTTCTAAAGACACTATACCTATACGGTCCTTTCATGGTTTTGTTATATGTTGTAATAAGTATGCTTCAATTTTGAAGTAATAAAAATGTATGTAAAGTATGGGTCATTATAGTATGTTAATTATTTTAAATGAATTTTCTTTAATTTTCCTCCATTATTTTAATTTCATATATTTGAATTAATTAGTTTTATTATTCATATGCATTGCTAAGAGTAGTTGACCAAACATTTCTTCTCACCCCTAAGAAATTCATTACCAATATTTCCTATTCACTATATTATATATATTTATTGAGAGACTCGTGAATGTTCTATTTTAGAACATTATTGGCATCCTGACAAATATATGACTGAATAGAATCAATTATAATTTAATTTAGTAAAATTTTTTACCCATTTATCCTTATACCAAGATAACATTTATTGTTTTTAACACATTAGAATCCATGAACATCCTTTTTGGGAAATGATTCTAGTTACAAGAATATTTTATACGATACTAACTTCCTCTAAATATATTTCCTACTATTTTAATGAATTACTGTGAAAGAGAGACATTCCATAGTGGGAAGGGATATAATTCATTGATTTGACATTTTTTGGATTTTCATGAGATCTTTGGAGATTCCATGATATTATTCACTCTATTCTATCATTTTTCACTAATATTTTTAAAAACAGGATTGTGTATTTGGAGGATCCAAAAGACCATTCTCAAACTAGAAATCCCATTGTTATGTGTGGTTATTTAGTAGATGAGAGATCTTTCATAATCATTATAGTCAAAATAAATGAAATAAAAGATAATAAGGGAAGGAGAGGATAGTTCAGTCATATGAATTACATGTATCATGATCCCACTTTCAGATTTTTGGGGGGAACAGAGAGATGAAATATTTAAAGGGAAATTATCATTGAGTTAAAAATTCTATATCTTGCACTATTATTTAGAGTAAATTATTATTTTTTTGAGTTTATTATTTTTACATCATTTAAAATTTATCAATAAAACTGAAATTCATTTGATCCTCTATGGTAATGGCCTCTTAATTAACAATGATATCTATGTTTAAGAGGGGAATTTTTAATATTAATTTCATGCTTTTGGTAAGTGACATGTTTTTAGTGTATGTGCTGACCTTTATCAATATTTGAACCCTAATGATGAGAGAAAAATTTTCAAATGCTGTATGTTGAAAATTACAGGCATATTAATAGTGAATTCAAAAGTTAAAATTAATAAATTAAAAGGATTGGATGTTACAAAAATTAAATGTAAAATACTTGAATGATTAGATTCTTTGAGAAAAAGGACAATTATGCATTCTCTTTTGTGATGATTGAACATTTAATTTTCCATTGGTCATTTGGTTTTATTTAATTCCATTTAAATGATGGTATGGTGAGTTT
The DNA here is from genome assembly GCA_963277665.1 of Viscum album. NCBI lineage: Eukaryota > Viridiplantae > Streptophyta > Magnoliopsida > Santalales > Viscaceae > Viscum > Viscum album. The sequence continues at coordinate 179,688,919 of OY728157.1, forward strand.
ATTTTATTGTATGTTAAGATTTCATCCCTGAGGAAATGTTTTAATTCTAGTGTGATGGTTCTGATATATCCATTTCATAGACATATTTTTGATATAAAAATGTTTCAATTTTGATATATAAATGATAAATTATTTCTTTTTTTGTTTATATAATTGTTAATATTGTAAAAGGATGCTAAAATTTATGAGAAAAGGGAATAATAATTGAAAACCCGCGATATACACTAAAATAAGCCTTACCACGATGAATAATTCCTATAGAACACTTCTGGGGACGAAAACTAAATAAACAGAGCAATCTAAGGGTTACAGTGTTGTAAAATGTCTATACAAGATATGAATTCTATTTAGGATGTTTACCAAGTAAATAGTGTGAAACCAATACAATATATGAAGAGAAGAAGAAAAAAAGAGGTGACCTTGTAACTTCCAAGGCATAAAAGATTCTTTAACACTATGAATATCCACTGAAGGCTCCAAAATTTTTATTCTTTTGATGTATTCCATTTGGGATTTTTCATTGTGATTTTATTCACCCCATTTTTTCACGAAGAAAAGATTCATGATTTTTTACGGTATTAGAAAACCCTCCAATGCTTCTAAATCATTTAATTAAATGTTCTCACACCAAATAATAAAGTAACTAAATTTGGCTACCACACTGTTAACATCATAAAACATTTATCGGATGCGAACTTCATATCTAGATGTAAATTAAATATTCTAAGTGGTAGGTATTTTGGGTAAGGCATATGTATTCAAATCTTCAATCATACAGTGTGATGTATCTTAGATCATAGAGATACATGGATGATGAATTATAGAGATTACTGTTCTGCTATGGAGCTCTTCTACCATAACCATTTTTCACTACCATTCTTCATCGATTATCCATACTTCCCGTTCTAATGATTTTTTTTGCATCAGAGAGTCATTATTTTTGTTCTATGTGATGTCTCATTAGGGGGAGTGTTTTTTGGTATTTATTTATATTTTCAACTCATTTTCTTAATTATTGGATTTAATTTCATTAATTAAATTCTCCTTCTTTTTTAAATTTCATGACAATTGTAATGAGACGTTAAGGGTATTATTTTATTCCACCAATTTATTTCCCTATTTTGGGTATGATCATTGTGCAATCTGGGTTGGTTATGTTTAAATATTGTTTTGTATTTCCTACTTCTATAACCAAAACATGTAGTCGATTATACTAATGGTCAAGACATTTTAGTAGTGTTTTCGAACTAGAACATGGACCTCTAAACACCCAATTGTGATGCCAAATTATTAATGAAAATGTAATCAATGGAATATCTATCACGAAAACCATACAATCATTGAACTTATCATGCTCTATCAGTTTACATCAAACCCCAATCTGTTTTTTTATTTATCTCCCTCAAAATAATCAAAAAATTTAATTTTAAATTCATAAAATATTTACGGAATACAAATCATGCTTTTGGGTTTGATTCATTGAATTTTTTATTAATACATTTTAGCTAGGTTTTCATTAATTTATTTTTTTTATTATTTATTTATTGTTTCCCCATATGAATTTAACAACGTCTGAAGTGTTATCTATTATTCAAATATTTATGTTTATGAGGTGTATAAAATAATCATTTGACATTTTATATCATATATCCTTATTAATTTATGGTAGTTAAAGTTACAATTCAAATTATTTCTCTAAGGGGATTTGATTGCAAATTTAGAAAAGTGGTAAGGATTTACCAATTTAAATTGTTTTCTTTGGGGAATATGTTATGTTATACACCTATATTTTTTATAGGGGTATAAAATGACCCTTAAAATAATTTCATCATAAATATACTTAATTTTTTGTAATGAAATGTTTAATTTTATGTTTTTTATTACCTGGGATGTATGAGTCAAAATTTATCAAACTTGTAACGGTTTTGCAATAAAAATTCATTTTTCTCAGGATTATTTCTTCATAAATTTATGATGATGAAATTTTAAAACATATATCTCCTTGATATTTTATCCTTTATAACTCTCAAATTATGTCTATATATTAAATATTTTCCTATAATTTTAATCTATTTAATTACTTAAGTAACTGAATGTGTGTTTTTAAGAAAAGCTAACTTGATTTCCCTCTTCGGTTGGGAATCTTTTTTAACATGACTATAATTTCATTAAAATGATTTCAATAATATTTTTAATATTTATATTTTAAGCTATTCCAGAAAAGCATCAGTAGATGATCTCAAAGAAAATTTTTCCATTAATATTTTTGTAATTTTTTTTTAATGTAAGTGATTTCAAAATGACAATGTTATTTTTCTTAATAAATGTTACAAGTGGGATTTTAAAGGAATTTTATTTCTATATTTACAACATTTGATATTAATTGGGTTTATATAGGGATATGTTTTAATGATACCATCTTTATTCTTCATCTAGATTATTTATAGTTGTACAGGTGAAATATTTGTGAAACCTGTATTCATTTATATGGGTTAAGTTATGATGGTTTTTTCATGATCTTGTGGAATACATATGAATGTGCTTTGAAAATGTGGTGGGTGGGAATAAAATCATAAATCCTTTTAATTAATTGGGTAAATATTAATGTTTTATGATCTGATAGGGTACAAGTAATGCTATTGAAAAACAAAAAGAGGGTATATAGAAGGTTATCCCATGCTTAAAACTAGTAAAAGAGTGAATATCCCAAGATGAACAAGTGAGACAAGTATTAGTGAGTAGCCATGACATAAAATTTCTACAATTACGATTATGACACACATTCTTCCACTCTTTCATGACATGATCTTATTCCAATTTTATTCTCTCATGGCTCATTTTCTTTGATTACTTTATGATTATTGTCTTACGATCTACCAATCTTCATTCCATTACTCATGATTATGTTCATTGAATTTCATGATGTGGTTTTAAAATATCATGTTAATGTTATCATACCATTGTACTGATGTAATGATTAAATGATCAACGATATATAGTTTTTTACCATAATTGAGAATCTAAGCTCATCCATTATTATGTTTCCTTTCCCTCAGGTTATGAAGAATGCTTTAAGTATGATATTTCTTACAATGGTTCTAATTATGATTAGCTATGTGGGATATTATATAGATGTTTTATGTAACATTTGTTTATATATCTATTTTCCAAAGACAATAATCAATTATGGTTTAATCATGTATCATAATGCTTTGTAATAACTATTTATAAAATAAGATGTCAAATTTATGTGTGAAGGTATTGGTCCCTATAATTTACAATGGAGTAATTATTTCATATTTTCAGTTACAATGGTTAGAAATATTTAGTGAGAACCTATAAGATATGCCTATATATAGAAAAAAATCATATATTGTGGTAAATAATGGATTTTGGTTTTCCAAAAAATTACTTTCCTTTCTACATACTTGAATTGGATGTGGTTATGGAAAAAATGCACCTTTGGGTAACAACTCTAAATATGGTGGATTGGGTATTAACTTAATCCTCACCAGTGAACAAGGATTGTACATATGACTGCACACCTGGATGAACACCCTCCTGGTATATAGATTGGTTAATTCACATTTTCTTTATGATCCATTTTGAATGATTTTAATAGATTTTGACCAGGATTGACCTAGGATAAATCTAAGGAGTGAAAGATTAAATATCATGATTTAGACATCATATATTTTTTCATGAATATATAGTTTCACAGAATGTTTATTTTTTATCACACTATGTTTTTTGGTTTTATTAATGGATTCAACCTGAAGGAACCATGTTAATGCTCAATATGATGAAAAATGGAATGATTATATTTATTATCAACTAAATGAGAATGGGGATAGAATGTGAATGTTGGTGGTTATGAATACTAATAAATCTTATTATAGAACTAACATCCTCAACATGAGTGTGTTTAATAACACACCTAATAAGAGAAAATTGGAGATTCATGGGAGTTCAGTTGTTGAATTTCATAGAGGTAATAATATTGAATCTTCTATATTTAAAGTATGTGGGATAAATAACCTATAGAAATGTATCAATGGAATGAAATGATTTTGTATTTGTGGAATATAATAGTATAGGGAATGTAAATTATGAGTAAAAATAATGTGTTTGATGAATGAAAATTAAATATATCCTAATGTAAAATTTATATCTCACTAAAATATGTCTAGGGGACTTAGGAAATATTTGAGTCGATTCCCTAATATAAGGGTTAACGTCTCTACAAAGGAATGACATATGCTTTGAATATTGTTGAAGTGTAATTATTGAAGTGTTTATTTATTTGGATTAGATACACATGTTATTGAAATGTTTTTCCAATAGTATTCTAGTTATATAATTATGAAATATCTATTGATTATTCATTACTAGTTTTTAATTATTTTCAATTATATGATGAATGGTACTGATATCCTTGAAATATGATTACGTTGTATGGTGATATTTTATGAAAAAGGATTCATTGTGGGATAAATAACCCATCAAATATTCCTATGATGGAAATGATAACATTTAGTTCAGATAAATAGATTATTAACAATGATAAAATAAATTTCATAGTATTGATTTCCTTTGAATTGATTAGTGATTTTATCAAAAAAAAATTATGTTTTCTTTGATGATGTTTATCATATTTTTGGATTTTTGGAATATATTATATCATCTATTATTTTATTTGAGGAATAAAATAGAGTAATTTTTGTTAATTATTTATGTTTTTATTAATGTTTTATGGATATTCATGTTATTTTGTGGAAATGATTATCATATTTTAAGAGAATACATTACCATGGTATTCACGAGTTTAATGTGTGACATTATGAGATATATTATTTTATTTGGGTATTAATGTTATTTTGTATTTTGGAAATTTAGTGCCCTTCATTCAAAAATTTTGGTGTTTGAAATTGTTTAAATGTATTTTAAAGGGGTATTAAGGATAAGTATATATTTAGTGGGTTAATATTACCTTTGGTTATTATTGTTAAGGTTCTAGTGATTAATATTTTATTTCATCATATCAATATTAATCCATATTGGGTAACATATGTTAAACATTTTTTTATAAATATTTACATGGGGGAATAACCTTATATTCTCTTAGTGATATTATGATTAATTAATAGTTAATTTTATTGCATCTGATATGAAAAATTCATCTAGATTTTTTATTTCATACATTAATATTTGATGTAGAAATTTATTTAATAACTACCAAAGGATGAATTTTCTCTAATTAAATTGAATCAAAGAAAGAATTTTTATTTTCTCATGTTCTATTTCTTGATAGAAAAATAATCCTTCATCTTTATAAAATTGATATTGAAATAAAATTTTTAATCTTTTACCTTCATTTATAATTAATTTATAGGATTTTCACCCCTCAAAGTTTTATGTTGTTGTGGACAATAATTTTCTAATGAAAATGCCTCTCTTAATCACTACTGGTCCTTTGATTTTGTTTCTCTCCTACATGCATATATTCTAACTTTACTACAAATTTTTCCTTATCTGGTAACCTAAATAAAATATAATTTTATGTTACAGTTGGGGTTCCAACATTCGGTTTTCAATGGATGTTTGATTATCTCTTTATATGATGTGGGTTTCCAATAATGGTATTTTGAAGTATTGAACCCCAGATTACATATAAAAAATTACAGGATTAAATTTATTTAATGTATGGGGAGTGTAACCCCTTGAAAATACAGTTTAAATTAATAATAAGCTCGATATCATAATTAACTTGAAACATTAATCTTTAATAGAATTTTAATATACTATAGAGATGTTATTATTTTAATATTTAAAATAATAATAAGCTCGATATCATAATTAACATGGAACATTAATCCTTTTACGAATTGTAATATACTATAGAGATGTTGTTATTTTAATATGATTAGTATAATCTTGTCATTGAATTAAAGGTTAAGGATATTAGTTACCAAATTATGAAATATATTTATAATGGTCCTACTCAATACAATTATAATGACTAATACTTAATAAATAATTACTCAATTTTTAGTGAAGTCAATTTATGCTTCAAAATTGTGTTTCTACGATAACGGTTTTTATTGAATTTGGGTGTGGAAAATATAATAAATTTATGAGAAGTTTAGAAATTTTATTTTATATAATGAATATAATTTTAGAAATAATAATTTATATATTATATTAAGGTATTTTATTTTCTTTTCTAAACCTATTTGTTTTTTGGAATAGTGAGAAAAGAGGCTTTTTTAAAACTGCCATCTCTTTTCCTTAAATCATGTAATTCAAAGTTTCCATTATTTTTTGTATTTGATAATAAATTAACATATGTATAATTTAATTTTAAATTATATAATTAATCACATATTACACATTATTATACCGGATTTTCGTATACACTCATTTTAGGGTTTAATTTTTTTTCTAAATATTGTTTTTATTAAACAATTTGTTTTCTTCTTATTAAAACAAATCTATCACTATTTATTAAATTTTTTGATAAGAAAATATTTTATATAAAATATAAGATTCTAACATTCATTCAATGGTTCTTATAAGTAAACTAATGTATGTAAACTATTTTTTGTGATGAAAAATACATTTTTATAAAAAATGGGTTTTCATTACATTTCATTTACTTATTTTAAATTTTTTTTTTCAAATTATAAGAATTGAAGTTTATGAAATTGAATCCATATTTTAATTTTTTTTTAAATATTTGTTAACTAGGAAACTTTAATTTTTTTTAAAATGAATAGTAAAAAATAGTACCAATTTGTTACCACCATTAAGGTCAAAAAACGTTTACGAGAGTTAAAACTAAGAGATAAGGATTATATTATCATATAAAATTATATAAATCTTATTTAATGGAAATATTGAGACCACATATCATATAATCTTAAAATATGAGTCATTTGGAATACATTTTCTTATGTATGACTTTATTATATTTTAATCATTCAAAAAGTTTTACGTGTGACCTCTCCAACCCATGTAAAAGGGAACGAATATGGTTTGTTATTTAAATAACATTGAGTGAACTAGATTGAAAAAACCTTTACCAATTACCCTATATACTTCCTTATACATTATTTAGATGTGTTTTTGTTCATAAAATACCATTATAAGGTCATTTAATAAGTAATATAAAGGAGTTCTATCGAAGTGGAGGTAATCTTCATACCTGATCACTTTTAATTTGATTCTTAATCTGTATCATAAAAATATATGGTATTACTTATAAAATAAAATCACCAATATAATAATTATAAAAAATTATTATTTTTTTATAACCACAATTATCCAACCTATTTCCATCAAATTGGAAATGAAAGTATCACTTATGTGTACGTATGGAATACCACCTCCATATAACAATATAAATCTTTTTCCATCACCACCATTCATAGTTAGTTATTATGATGGATAAAAGGGTTATATATTATATTTATGATATAATGATTTTTCTTTAATTATATAATACTATTTATATTTATTTATTTAATTTCATTATAAAATGAAAATAGTATTCATGCGTACGTACAGACTAACCTCTACAGGAACAGTGTAATTTATTTTTCAATCTAAAAATTTTATGGATGATTATAAATATGTATATAATTAATATATATGGTATTTATATATTTCTTAAAATTAATGATATTATGTATCAATTATCAATGTAAAAGGACCTGAACAAAAAACTAAAATCTTTAGGAAAAACAAAATAGCTAACACTCAAAAATGACAATTTAAAAAAATAATTATTAATAAATGGGTATTAAAATGTTATATGTGGATAATATATGATAATATATGTATTTAAATGGTTATTTAATATATTTATAATATATTAAAATTAATTATATAAGAGTTTATAGTGTTTAAAAAGATATTCGAACTCGAGGCAAGGGTTCTTCTCATTAAGTTTGTTTCATTAAGACATGTTTAATGTTATGAACGTATTTATGTATGTGAGGTTCATATAATGATAATTTTAAATGTTATATAATTTTTCCTTATTAATTCATGGTATTTTATGTTAAAATTTAAATTATTTCATCTAATAGGAATTAATTTCAATGTTACCAAAGTGGTAAGGGTTTACCATCACATATTTTTTATTTAGGATACATGTAATGTTATACACCAATATTATTTTATGAGGAGTATCTAATACCCCTTTTATAATTGTATCATTAATATCCTTATATTCATGTTAATCACAATTTAATTTTATTTCAATCCTTTCAGGGTAATTATGTCTCAAAATTTATCAATACATTATGGGTTTTACATTAAAAAATTATTTTTCAATAGAGATTGTTTTTTCTTAAATTTATTATAATGAAATTATATAATATATATATATCCAAAATAATATTTATTTTATCATCATATTGTTATTTATATTGATTATATTGTTTCCTTTCAGTTTAATATGTTTCTGTACTTAATTTCCTGAAGTTTATTTTTAAGAAAAAATCACTTTATTTCCCTCTTTAGTCCGGAATATTTTCTTCCATGTCTATATATTTATTAAAATATTTTCATGAATGTTTTTAATATTACCCAATTATTATTTAATGTAATTATTACTATTTTTTAATTTATACATATAAATTTAAATGGAGTATTCTTGTCTATTTTAAAATGAGGTACATCTTCCTTTTGTACAAAAAAATTGAAAGTAATTTTCATTTTATTGTTTACCACATGAAAGAAATTTACCACCATATTAAATACTATTTTAATATAATATAACTTTAAAATATTCCATGTTTCTTTTTAAATGAAATTATTCCGTCATATATTTTGGGATTTTTATTATTTTAAATAAGTGATTTCAATATGGTAAGGGTATTTTCAATAATAAATGTTCCAATTGATCACTTAAAATAAATTTTTATATATTATGAAATATTATGTGGTAACATATATTTCAATAGGGATATGATTCTATGATACCATCATTATTATTTATTTAGATTGTTTATTTTTATGATGTTGAAATATTGATGAAACCCGTTCTCATTTCCATGTGTTAAGTTATGATGAATCTTTTCATGATCTTGTGGAATATATATGAATGGGTTATGAATATTTGATATGTGGGACTTGAATTATTTATCCCCCTAGAGATTTGGTTAAATATTAATCTTTTATGAGATCATAGGGTACACATAAAGTTATTCCGATCCCAAATTTTGGTATAAAATAAGTAATCTCAATACCAAAATATGGTACATGGGAGGTTATCCCAAGACTGAAGCAGGTATGTGGGTGGTTATATCAAGCCTAAAATATTAAGAATGACATGGTGGGTATCCTTAGAACAATATTTATGTGATTATAATTTTGATACACTTCATTCCACTCTTTCATGACATGGACTTATGCTAATTTTTTTCACTTAAGGAATACGTTATTTGATTCCTTTATGATTTATGTCTTATGAACTACCATTGTTTATTCCATGACTCATGATTATAATCGTTGAATTACTGGGTAAGATTTTTAAATGTTAATTTCATGTTATCATAAAATTATGATAATTTTATTCTTAAATGATCATTGATATCTCCCTTGATTACCCTTATTGAGCATGTTAGTTAAAAATTTATTATGATTACGTTTCCCTAGGATATGAATAATGGTCTTATGTATTATATTTTTATAAATGGTGATATTTTTGAAGAACTAAGTGGAAAATTATGTAGGTAAATTATGGAAAAAAATTATATATCCTAGTTTCCAATGACACTAAACTTTTATGTTCTAGCATGGACCATAATGTCATGTAATAAATATTCATCTAACATGATAATATTTACGTTAGAAAATAATGAGCCGATACACCATTATTGGGACACAAATTCACATGGGTACCTAATAATATATCACTTGGATATTTTAGGAATTGTTTAGGTAGATTATTGGGAAAGAATGATCAAGTGGGATGGATTAGAAGGTGTTGGATACTGGGATAGAGTGACGCTTGGTGTACTTAGGGTTCCATTTTATTTTATTTATTTTGTACTAGTATGTATATGTGATTTTCCTAGTGGTCGGCTGGCTGTTGTGCATATGGAATAGCTATTAATTATGTTATTTTATTTTATTTACTATCAGATTTATTTCTATTCAAATGTATAATGTTTACCATAAGACTTATTTTTATTCATTTACTTCCTCTACCCGTTTATTTTTAATGGATGATATTGTTTACTTATTATTCTATTTTGAACACTAATATATGGGTTATAACCTCCAATGGTACCTCCTTTAACCCCTTGGTTAACTCACCAGCCTCTAGAATTTGAGGATATAGACCTGAGGTATTTTGTGGAACAAGTCTAGTGTAACACTCCTTGATTTTGTGAAGCAATTTGAATTAATCTAATATTTTTTATTCTTTTCATTTCACCTAACACTAAATTTAGCTTTTTTTATATAAAAGCACTATGTTTTTATTTACTTTATATGACACAACAAGTTAATAATTCACTACATGAAACACATTGTTTAACTTTCTATGCACACAACACTATGTTGGATTTTAATTACAGACAACACTGAGACCCTTTGACAACTAGTGTTATATTAAAGGCCACTTTTTGTTGAACTACAATATATTATTATTATTATACAAATATCACTATATTTTCCACCTATCCATTGGGATGAAACTTTCAAATAATATTAACTAAATTCTAAAAATAATATTTACACATGGTTATAAAATAATTATTTTTTTTATCAATTAGTTGGAGTGAATATATTAACTATTTGAAAATAAAGAAATTACCTTTCTAAGAAGACTATTTTTATATGTACAGAAAAATTTATCTCAATAAATCAAAAAAAACTTTTTATTAATATTATTTACTAAAATTTATATATTATATATTCACTAATTTTTTTATACTCATCCAAATATATTTTACAGATATAAGATATTAATAAATTTCATTTTATAAATAAAAATGTATATTTTTCTAAAGGATAATATTAACACATTTTAATTGAGTACCTATTTTAAATATAACTTTTGAGAAAAAATTTAATTATATTTTAACAAATAAAATTATTTTTCAAAATAAATATATTAAAAGTATCTTTAGGGTAATTTTTTAATTTTTCTGAAAAGTTTTAATTTCTGATAAATTGTAAAAAATGAAAAAATTTAATTAAAATTATTTTTATCGGATTTATTTATACAGTTAAATTATATTTTAATTTTCTTAATGTGTAATTAGATAAATTATACATCATTTAATCCAATGTAGTTCACTAGATCCAATTTCACATTGAAATTGGATATAAAAAAATTCTAACTTTTGGATGCTCTCGCTTTAAAAATCCATCCGCTCGTCCTATCAGTGGAATTAATATTTAATTGATTTATGATAATTATATAATTATAAATTTTCAAATTGGATTCAATATTTTTAAATATAATAATATATAATCTCTAATAATTTCATCTTAATTTTTTAGTAAAGTGATTAGTGAAATTAATTAATACAAATCACAATAATTAAGGTAAAAATTAACATTACTTAGTTGTTAAACATTAATCTTAAAGGGATAAAGGACCTATAAACTTTTCTAAAATCCATTCATTGGACATATATCTAAAAATTCCCATATTCTATAAAAATGAAGAATTATTATAGGAACATGATTTAGGAGATACCTCTCAATTCTATTTACCTTTATATACAAATAGGAAGGCCACTCATCCTCCATTATAAAAGGGAAATCACCACTAAATTTGTCACTCATATCATGAAACTTTTTTCAACGAACTGAACTAAATTACCACTAATACATAATCCCAAATGATGGGTCATATGGCCTTAATTACACCTTCTTGTATGCCAAAGGCTACAGATTAGAACAAGGGTTTATGGAGGTGATAGTGGGGAGACTCTACCCCCATATTGGGGTTGAATAGTGATAAATTAGAAAGTAAATAGTATACAAATGTAGTAGAAATAATAAATTAAATAAAATAAGAGTAATAATAATGAAATTAAATATAAAAGATGTCCAATTAAAGTTTACAATAGATTTATGCATGTCAACTTGATGATACATAATCTAAAAAAACATACATATAGTAGTCTACATGATACATTACAATACTCAAATAAAGAAAAAGAAAAAATTGTCTAAAGGTGATCTCTATGAGAATGTCGAGCTCTATCTTGGTCCAATTATTCTAACTCCCATGTATAGGAAAAAGAACACAAGAAATCATCCACTCTCCTACGAACATAAAGTCTACTCGGGAACCGCGGTGCAACGGAGGTACATATAGGGTGAGAGAGATAATTTTCAGTAGGTTTCCACCCATGGAGTCTATGACTGAATACAATTTGTGAATGTATGTAAAGTAGGGATCAGGTGAAAATCAGTATAACAATAATTAGTGCTAAATAAATAAATAACAAACCATCGGTGCAGGTTCCAATTGGACACCTATCTGAATTTACCTAATTCAGGGCACATCCAAAAATTTGATCTGATTAGTGACCATATATTCAGTAATGATATATATAAATTATAGGTATATATTACATCAACCAATATGAAAAATTATGTGTCGAAACGTAATGGCCATATGCCTGAAATACTAGGTGCTAGATTGACTGAGGCATAACTCAGTCAACCATAACTATTCTGAATAAGCCTATAAGCTCAATAGATAGGATTCTTTCCCTACATCCCTATAGAGTCAGATATATAATTCTACAACACTTAGGATGACGAGTTAGCCACCATGGAAATAATGAAATCATAGAACATGGAACATGAATAACACCACCCATATATTATCACCAGGGTGAGATTCCATACTCAACACTCAATGTAAGGGAGTGTGATTATCCATTATGCTTAATATCCCTTACCATCATCCATAACCACTTTATAAGGCGCATCAATTATAATATAAGTCATGTGGAATAACCTCCCATGAACCTTATTTATCAAACTGATATAAATACATCATCATATTTCTAATAAAATATATGACAAAATACCTATCATTATTTTCATGTAAAAACCCCTTATATTCAAGGGTATCACAATTATACCAATTAATATAATCTGTTCTTAGTTAATTATAGATCGAGGCATGATTGTACCACCAAATTCAATTCCATTTCAATTAAGCCATTTTATAAAATCAAGGAATGAAATCCCTTATTAATAATTACATCCAATATAATCAATTCATGTCATTTAATTAAAATGAACCCGAAAATTCAATAACAATGCTTATGATAAACTTATAAGGTTCTGTTTCCCTTTAGGAAAATATCTTCATGGTTAATTCCCTTTATATGTATGGCCAAGTCATCCACCTATTAGGTGCATCGATCACAGTTAACATTTATATAAGGAGGGTAATTCATTTTATGACATAAATAAAGTTTGTGTCTCAAACAAGACATATATATAACTATACCAATGGATTAGGAAATCACCAAATCCATAAACAAAGAATGATATAAACAAGCAACCACTACCTTTTAGTTTAGAATACATCACACATTATTCTATAGGTTTCATTATAAAATCATGATATTGTTTTTAAAACAATTCATTTAGAATATTTAACATCAATTCTAAATGCAACACCCCAAGCATCCATGGTACATTTCCCTTTGAATAATGCAATAGCTTGGGTTGTATGCAACTTTGAGATTCTAACACATCGCGACCAATCAAACTAGCTGTTATAAATAGTAATACCCACTTTTTGAAATTTTTTCAATTTTTTCATTCTAAATGGAATTTATTTTTGGGTTTGGAATATCGAAATTATCTTAGGGTGAATGTTTTTTATTGTTCTGAAAACATTCAGTTTTTGATGAATAGTGAAAAATACTAAATTTTAATTAAAAACAACTTTTTTAATCAAAAAAATTTATAGTGCTAAATTATACTAATGAGTGGTTTTTAAGCATAATTAGATTATATTTTTACCATGTAATCCAATGTTGGTCATTGGCCATATTTTCACATTTCAACTATACATAAGCAAGCATCAATCTTTGATAGTTATAATTTCATAAAAACACGCGTTTTGTTTCGACAATATGAATTAATATTAAATTAATATATACCACTTATGTGTTTTGAATTTAGAAAAATGGATTCCATATTTATATTTTAGAGGTCCAAATTTTGTAAATAGGTAACTTTTATATTTATATATTTTGAATAATTACTTCGGTAAATATTTTATTTACCATAGTTAAAAGGTAAATCCGATAAATAAGGGTAAAAAAATAATATTAAATTACCCTAAGACAAGTTATAACCCTATTTCCTATTAACTGACCAACCATGGGCATCCTTGGGTCGATTTGGGGACCTGGTGGAGCCACATGTAAGTGATATTGGCACTTTATATTAATTAAGATAAAATAAATAAAAAAATGACATAAGCATGTATCTTATAGTAAAACAATTTTTACATAGGGTTATATATGTTATTTATTCAACTATAAATATTCATTAGAAATATAAATATATTTCCTATATAATATTATTTTATTTATAATTTTTAGACTTTAAATAATTAAATTTATTTATGACACAATGATGATGCAGTATTTTCCATAATAATGAAAGAATCAAATAAATGGTATTATATATGTTAAAATAAATATAATTTGAATGTTTTGATGAAATAAAATATCTTTATAGGTCAATATGACATGTTATAGTTGGTTAGATGAATTTTTTTTGAAGTAATAAAGTTTTTATGAATAAAAAAAAACAAAATACCAAATTGTGTCAAAATTGACATTAAAGAGTTTTTAAAACAAATATTATATTATTAATTGATATTCTATTCCAATAAATATAAGTTTTTCCAAAAGGTATAAAATAATATTATATATGTCATTTATGAACCACTTTAGGTTCTATTGGATGTTTATTGTATTTTTATTAACCATATAATGTAAATATATAAATAGACATGGTAAATGTCAAACTATTTAGGTAATACTTAAATCTAAAAGATAAAGTTAATAAAGTGACCCAAACATGTATAAAACCTATTGTTTGAGTGTTTTTAGACCCGAACCCAACATAGACTTTAAATAATTTTTTTGAGCCATTTGATACCGAAAATGATTTTATTATAAAATAATATTTCTCGCTTTTTCTAAGGTTCCCCCACCCCTCTTATAAAAGGGCACTTCCCCATCTCTCTAATTCACACCATCAAATCTATTTGGCTTGGCCAACCCCTACCCAAATACACTCTCAAATGTACTCCCTTCATCCTAGAGGCATTCATTTAGTCATAAATCCATCCTATGGAGCCCTTTTGATCAAATCATATGGAAGAACCCGAAGAAGAGGTAATATTTCATCACCTTTTCAAGTTATTTTCTTCTTACACTTCTTCTTTCTTTGTTTTTTCCATTATAAATTAATAAATATGGTATCATATATATACTATGATGTTTTTATAATAATGGTACTCTAATATTCATTATTTTATCCATCATATGAATGAAAAAGTCACCATACGTGCCTGCGTACGGATTACCGTCTCCAGGTCGTGGTGTAGTTGTTATTCAATACATTATTTTTAGATGGGTATAATAATGAGTATAAATGATGAAAATAATAAATATAGAATGATATGTATTCTATATATATGATATATAATCAATTTATATATGATTTTAATATTAAAAGAATGATATTATCACTCGTGTGTATGTACGGATTACCGCCTCCTCGAACGCGATGAGATTCATTCCCCATCGTAACCATTCAAGAATAATTTTCATTTGATGAATAAAAATAATGATTATAAACTTAATTTCATTTATGATATGAATCAAATACATCCTATCCATAACAAACATGACTTACATAACAAAGCATATAAAGGAAAATGAATCAGTTAACACCCGAAACGATGATAATACTAAAATATTATTAACAAAGCATTATTAGAAGATTATATAATATATAATAATTATGTATATAATTCTTTTATAAATTAATAACATTTATTTAACTATTATACAAGAGTTTAACGTACCCCTTACCAAGGAAAATTACATGGTAAGTGTTAATTTCACAATCTCTTTATTATCTGAGGTTGTTTTAACATATGTATCCATTGGGACCTATTTTCATCCACATCCATGTTTCTTAAAAAATGTATTTCAATACATTTTTACTATTTACTAGACTATGGGTTATAGTCATTTATACCATTGTTTGACTTTTTATGGTTTTAAAGGAATCTTTTTGTCATTTTCCAAACAAGGTACCTTATGAACATTTCGACAAAATTAAGGTAATAATGTTTTTTTATCTAATACAACGGGTGAGGTTATTTTATGTTTTTATAACATTGTTAAATCTTCCCTTAAAAGCTTATAAGAATATTTTCAAAAATAAATATTTTATTTTATAATTACCTGAATTTTAAATTATTTCAAAATAAAAAGATATATTTCTCAAAAAAGGTTTTGATTTCATTTATGCCAATATCCTTTGATGGATTTTAAGTTTTTTTATAGTTGTTTTATTATGATAAAAAACATCCATATTGTGTTGAATGTTTTTTGATATGTTTGACTATGGATGTTTTATTTCAAACCATTCATGGTTATGGATAAAGTATTGACATTTTGTATTCTAGTTCCAATACGAATGTTTATATTATCATTAAACCCTTTCATACGAGGAATGCATTGGACATAGTAAGTGTTGGGCGGAGCCCACTATAGCTCCTCGATGCATCAGTAAGTCTCATTAGACAAACTACTATATTCGAACATGGCCTTCAAAAAATCTTATTTGTATTCTTGGTACAAGTCCTTGACTATGTGGTTATGAAGTCTGGCATTATGTATTCCATCATTATGAAAGTCGCTATTGATATTTCATGTGATTATTCAACTAGTGGAATATCCATGTGAATATGTAAATGAAATTATTTGATTTTATCATTTCCATATTATGCTGAAGTTTATTTTTAAAATACTTTTTTTAGTCTTATACATTGCCTTAAATGTTTATGCTTATTTATGAATGTTTCTGCTATATTGTTATTTTTACTGAGTATCTGAGATCACCCATTTCTATGTTTTATTTCTCATAAGATGCAAAGAAGTATATTATGACTGACCTATAGGGATATTCTATGGGATATGAATGTTGTTAATGAAGACAATGTTGTTGTTGTTTTTCATTTCATGATGTAATGTAAAACTTATGAATGAATCTAGTATTTCCAAGGCTACAAAACAGATCGGTCTTTTGGGACATGATTTCCTTATATCATACCAATGTTATGTAATAATGCACCGAATCTGGGTAACTGGGGTCAAGGCGTTACAGTTGGTATCAGAGGATGTTTAGTACAAACCTTGGAATCTAGATTTAGATAAACTCTGATTAGATCACATTAACCTAAGATAGACTATGGGGATTAGTATAGAAGATCTTCCTAGAATTTTGGTATTGTAGAGATTTTGTGGGTTTTCCAAGAAATACATCCCTATCTGGATATGAGCAGGTAGAGGTGGCTCTGGCACAGATGAACCTAGGGGTAAAACCATAAAACACCTTTTTGAGCTAGACTCGAACGGGAACTGGTGCATGACAATGGCCTTTTCTTCACTCTTGGTTACGACACTCCCAGGGATAAGCTTAGGATAATTATAATTTTATTTATAAAACGTTATGAACGGTTTATGAGTATTTACATTCTCATAGAAAACATTTTTTATGATTATGTATTATATCTATAAAATTTTCAATTCATGTTAAGTGTTTTATAAGTATGGAAATATTTATTTGGATGCATGAACTAATTTAGTTTATGCCATTTTTTAGAAATTTCTCCTAGTGGAATGAATGGAAATCGTATAAATGCATGCACTCCATGTAGGGATTTCCCTCATACTCAAGATAATTATAGTGCAACTGGTGATACAACTAGTGCTGATCAGCTGATCAGTATATTGGGACAACTCACATTGGTTATGAATAATAGCCTTACCCATATGGAGCACCCTGATCTTCAGCGTGGAGGATCAATGTTAAAGACCTTCATGAGGAAACAAAAACCAACATTCAATGGGGGTATAATTTAACTAGTAGCTGAACAATGGAAAAATCCATAGAGAAAATATTCTACGCCTTGGAAAGTAGCAAAAGGGAAAAAGTTATCATAGATGTTTAACGCCTCACTGGAGATGCTGATCAATGGTGGTCATTGATTCAAAACAAAAAGGAAGATGATGAAGTATCAAATATGGAATGGAGGGAGTTTAAATAAATTTTATTAGAAGAATACTTTCCTCATGACTATCTAGTGGATATGGAAAGACAATTTCCGAGTCTGAGGCAAAAGGAGGATGAGATTGTCACAAATTGTGAAGAAAAATTTACAAGGTTAGCGAGTAATGCTATAGATTATATATGTATCCCAAGAAGTAAGATTGATCGTTTCATTGATGGGTTAAAACCATTTATCCATCGAGCATTAGTCTCACAATACATGGCATCATACAAAGATATTTTCTTATGTGCTATCAATATAGAAAAATAATTCTCTATGTCTTACAACTTTAAAGAAAAACAAGAGAATAAGAGACCTTCTAGACACTCTCAAAATGAAAATAAGGGGAAGAAAGGAAAAGTTGAATATCTATCCTGTAGTAAATGTGGTAAGAAACACCCTGGTACTTGCCTAAAGGGAATATGAGTCTGTTATAAGTGTGGTAGAAAAGGCCACCAAGCTCGTGATTGCAAGGGGAAGAAATAGGATGTCAATGTTGAATGCTACAATTGTAGAGAAAGGGGGATTTATGAAAATGAATATCCTAAGCATCAGGGGACCATACCTCAGAAAAGTACAAGGGATAAAAGCCAAGCATATGTTATCAATACTGCTTAGGTTGAAGCTCTAAAAGATGTAGTGGCATGTAATTTAATGGTTTCCTCAAGTTTAGCCAATGCTTTATTTGATTCTAGGTCATCACATTGTTTCATATCTTCCCAGTTTTCTAAGAAAACTAGATATTTCAAATTTGATTTAACAAGGTAGTTATCATTGATAACTCCTAAGGGAAGTATAATTGCAACAATGTTTTTTGAATTATTCCCCATTAAGGCATATAAATGTTATTTATCTGCTGATGTCATCATAATATCCATGATTAAATTTGATATAATTATTGGTGTGGATTGGATTTCGGATCATGATGAAAAAATTTATTGTAAGAAGAAGGAGGTTACGATTTTGATGACAATAAAAAAGAACACCTTATCTTTAGAGCAGAAATGTCCCCACCTAATTCTAATCTAGATCCACCCCCCATAGCTCAACTAAATTCAATTATTGGGGAGGAAGAGAATGAAATAACTGTGGGTGAGGAAAAGAATGTTCAAATAGAGGATGTACTTATTCTGCAAGATTATGTTGATGTATTTCCAAAGGATTTACCTAGACATCCTTGAGAATGAGAAATTGAGTTTTCCATTGATTTAATTCTTCGTTCAAGGCCCATATTGAAGACCTCTTATAGAATGGACACTTTGGAATTAGTGGAACTAAATAAAAAAATAGAGGAATTGAGTAAAAAGGGATTTATTCACCCTAGTGTTTCTCCATAGGGAGCAACTATTATTTTTATTAATAAGAAAGATGGATCTTTGAGGATATGCATTGACTACAGGGAGATCAATGCTATAACAATAAAGAACAAATATCTCCTACCTCGCTTTGATGATTTATTCGGCCAACTTCATGGAGCTCAATATTTTTCAAATATTAACCTTCGATCTGGATACCATCAGTTCTGTGTAAAGAAGGGAGACATTCCAAAGATGGCATTTCGAACTATGTGTTGGCATTACGAGTTTATAGTAATGAATTTTTGGCTGACTAATGCACACTCCATTTTCATGGATCTAATGAACAGAGATTTCAAGGAATATATTTATGAATTTGTAGTTGTATTTATTGATGATATCCTGGTATACTCCAAAATCTATGATGAACATGAAAATCACATTCACACCATTATGAAAACCCTCAGAAGAAATGAATTATATGAGATGTTTAGCAAGTTTGATTTCTGGCTTCGAGAGATTACTTTTCTTGTCTATATTGTCTCTAATGATGGAATCTCAATTGATCCTTCTAATACAAGAGCAATCTAATAAGGGATAGCACCGATGATTATAACTGAGGTACGTAGTTTTATTGGTTTTGCAGGTTATTATCGACATTTCGTCAAGAATTTTGCCCGATTAGCTAACCCATTAACCAAGATCACATGTAAAGGGGTTAAATTGGTTTGGACAAAATAATTAGAAGAAGGTTTTGAATAATTGATGATAAGATTAGTCAATGCTCCTATATTGAATCTATCATTGGGGATTAATGGGTTTGTTATTTATAATGATGCTTCAAAAAAAGGAATTGGTTGTGTCTTTATGTAAAATGATAGGGTTATTGCCTATGCATCATGACAGCTAAAAATTCCGGAAAAAAACTATCCTACTCATGTTTTTTAGTTAGTATTTGTAATCTTTTTTTGAAGATATGGAGACACTATCTATAGGGTAAAAAGTGTGATATTTATACTGATCACAAGAGTTTGAAGTATATTTTCTCACAAAAATAACTCAAAATGAGGGAAAGGTGATGGCTTGAACTACTCAAGGATTATGATTACACTATACACTATTACCCAGGGAAGGCAAATAAGGTGGAATATGCATTGAGCAGAAAGGATCATTGAGTTTTTAACAATATTTGAGTAGAAAGAGGTCCTATTTTCAAGGATCTAATAAATATGGATATGGGAATAACCAAGGAAGGTGGAACATCAATAATTTTTCAAATGGTTTCCAAACCATCTTTATTACAATGGATAAAGAGTTCTCAAACTGATGATGAGGTGTTTCAAAAGAAGAATAAAGTTGTGAATAACAAGAGATTTAGTGACATCATATATAAAGATGGAATTTTGAAATTTGGAAAGAGAATTTGGGTTTCCGATATACCTGATCTAAAAAGATAATTTTTGGATGATGATCATAGCTCAAATTTCTCAATACACCCTTGGAGCACCAAAATGTATAGAGATTTGAAGGAACATTTATTGTGGGATAACATAGAGAGGGAGATTTATGATTTTGTGTCAAGATGAATGGTTTTTCAAAAAGTGAAAGCATGAAGGCCACAACCTGGAAGAGTTATGCATCCTCTTCCCATACTTGAGTGGAAATTGGATGATATCATGATGGACTTTTTCATGGGGATACCAAAGACTCCAAGAAGAAATGACGCAATATGGGTCATTGTTTATCATCTTACCAATTCCACACATTTTCTTGCTATAAGAGAAGATTTACAACTTGAATGTCTAGAAAGACAATATATTAATGAAGTTGTAAGACTTCATGGAGTACCCTTACCGATTGTTTCTGATCATGATCCATGTTTTACATCAAGATTCTAGAAAAGTATTCAGAAAGCCCTGGATACTGAACTCCGTTTAGCACTTCCTACCACCCTAAAAATAATGGAAAATCAGAATGGATTATTCAAACCATAGAAGACATGTTGATATCTTTCTCACATGACTTTCAAGGAATGTGGGATCAATATTTACCTCTGGTAGAATTTTATTATAACAATAGCTTTCATTCAAGTATTAAGATGGCACCATGTGAAGCATTATATAAAAAGAGATGTCGTACACCAACCTGTTGGGATGATGTTGGGGAAAGAAAAATCATAGGCCCAGAACTTGTGGAGGAAACAGCAGAAAAGGTGAAGATAATCCAAAACCACATCAAAGTAGCTCAAAGTAGGAAAAAGAGCAATGTCAAAAACCGAAGAAAGGTTTTGGAATTTCATGTAAGAGATCATGTTTTCTTCAATGTATCTCTATGGAAGGGAATTTTACGTTTCGGTAAGAAGGGTAAACTGAGTCCAAGGTACATTGGACCATTCGAAATTCTAGACTGAATTGGGGCAGTATCTTATCGTTTGGAAATGCTGCCATGTATCACCAAATCTCACGATGTGTTCCATGTATAACTGTTAAGAAAATACATGCCTACCCCAAAGCATGTACTAAAATCTGAGGAATTAGAACTGGAACCCGATCTGTCTAATTACAAAGAGCCCGTCCGGATTCTTGACACTAGAGAACAAGTATTGAGAAACTGGACAACTCATCCAGTAAATGATCTATGGAGAAACCATAAAATAGAAGAGGAGATATGGGAACCCAAGGATGTTATTTTGAAGAACCAATCAAATACTTTTATGCAGTAATATTCTAGAAATTTTGAGGAAGAAATTATTTGAAGTAGGGGAGAATGTATCACCCAAAGATTCTGCGGTATGTTTCCGTTTGAATAATTCAATAACTTGCATTGTACGCAACTTCGAGATTCTAACACATCGCGACAAATCAAACTAGCAGTTATGAATAGTAACACCCACTTTTGAAATTTTATCAATTTTATCTTTCATAATGGACTTCATTTTTGTGTTAGGAATATCAAAATTAGCTTATGGTGAATTTTTGGTTTTTTTTCTTAAAATATTCAGTTTTTGATGAATACTGAAAAATACTAAATTTTAATTAAAAACAACTTTTTTAATAAAAATAATTTATTGTTATAAATTAAACTATGGAGTGGTTTCAAAGTATAATTATATTATCTTTTTACCATTTAATATAATTTTTTTCATTGGACGTAATTTCACATTTAAACTAGACATAAGAAAGTGTCAATCTTTTGACCATTATTATTTCTTACAAAAACGGTTTTTGTTTTGACAACAGGAATTAATTTTAAATTAATTTCTGTTACTTTTGTGTTTGGAATTTAGAAAAATAGATTACATATTTATAATTAGGAGTTCCAAATTTTGGAAAAAGGTAACTTTTCTTTTTAGACATTTTGAATAATTACTTCGGTAAATATTTTATTTACCATGATTAAAGGGTAAATCCGGTAAATAAGGGTAAAAAAATAATATTATAATAATATTAAATTACCCTAACATGTGTTCTAACCCTATTGGCTGATACATTTCTAACCATGGGAATATTTGGGTCAATTTTGGGACCCAATGGAGCCACTTGTAAGTGATAAAGACACGTTATATTAACTAAGTTAACGTAAATAGAAAAATGACATAACCATATATCTCTTAGTAAAAAAATTTTTACATAGAGTTTTATATGTTATATCATCCAAAATAAATATTAATTAGAAATTTAAAAATATTTCATACATAATGGTATTTTATTTATAATTTTTAGACATTGAATAATTAAATTTATTTATGACACAATGATGATGCAGTATTTTTCTTTATTAATGAAAGAATCAAATAAATTGTATTATTAATGTTAAAATAAATATAATTTGACGGTTTTTATGACATACACTAATTTATTAGGTTAATATGACATGTTATTTTTGTTTAGATGAATTCTTTTCGATGAAATAAAGCTGTTATGAATTTAGAAAAAAACAAAATACTAAATAGTGTCAAATTTTGCATAAATACATTTTAAAAAAATTAAATTAATAACGGATATTCTATTACTAGAAATCTAAGGTTCAGAAAAGGGCCTTATATAATATTATATATTACATTGATGAACCATTTTAGGTTTTCTTTGATGTTTTTAGTATGTTTATTAACCATATAATTTAAAAATACAAAGAGACATGGTAAATGTCAAACGATTTAACTAAGAGTTAAATCTAAAAAAAATTTAATATAGTGACCCAAACCTATCTAAAACCTATTTTTTGAGTTTTTTTCGACCAATAACCACCTTAACCTTTAAATAATTTATTTTTCAGCATTATAAACCGAAAAATATTTTATTATAAAATAATATTTCTAGCTTTTCCTAAGGTGCCTCTCACCCCTCTTATAAAAGGGCACTTCCCCTTCTGTCTAATTCACACCTTCAGAGCCATTTGGCTCAACCAAACCCTACCCAAATACCCTCTCAACAATACTATATTCATCCTATAGTCCTTTATTTAGTCAGAAATCCATCCTATGGAGCCTTTTTGATCAAATCAAAAGGAAGAACTCGAAGAAGAGGTAAATATTTTATCACCTCTTCCATGTTTTTTCTTCCACTTTTCTTTCATTGTTGTTTCCATTATAAAATAATAAATCCAGTATATTCTATATACTGTGATGTTATTATAAAAATGGTACAACCATATTCATTATTCTATCCATCATATGAATGACACAGTCACCATACGTGCATGCGTATGGATTACCGTCTCCACGTCGTGGTGTAGTTGTTATTCAATACATTGATTTTAGATGTGTATAATAATGAGTATAAATGAAGAAAATAATAAATATAACATCATAATGATTCATTATATATGATATACCGTCTATTTATATACTATTTTAATATCAAATGAATGATATTATCTCTCGTGCATACATACGGATTACCGTCTCCACGAACGCGATGAGATTCATTCCTCATTGCAACCATTCTAGAAAAATTTTCATTTGATGAATAAAAATAATTTTTAAAGACTTATTATCATTCTTGATATAAATAAAATACATCCTTTCCATAACAAACATGACTTACATAATAAATCATATAAAGGAAAACAAATCAGTTAACACCTGAAACGATGATAATAATAAAATATTATTAACAAAGCATTATTAGATTATCATATATGATATAATAATTATGTATATTGTTCTTGTATAATTTAATAAAAATGATTAAATTATTATATAAGAGGTTAACGTACCCTCGACCAAGGAAGAGTACACAGTAAGGGTTAATTTCACAATCTCTTTATTATCTGAGGTTGTTTTTATGTAAGTATCTACGGGGACCTCTTTATCATCCACATCCATGATTCATAAAAAATGTATTTTGAATCATTTATAATATTTACTAGACTATGGGTTAAAGTCATTTATAGCCTTGTTTTACTTTTTATGGTTTTAAATAAATCTTTCTTTCATTTTCAAAATAAGGTACCTTATGACCGTTTCAAAAAAATTAAGGCAAGAATTTTTTTAACTTATACGGCAGGTGTCCCTATTTTATACCGTTATAACATCGTCAGAGCTTCCCTTACTAGTTTATAAGAATATATTCAAAAATAAATGTTTTATTTTATAATTACATGATTTTTAAATGATTTCAAAATAGAAATAGATATTTCTCTAAAAAAGGTTTTGATTTCATCTATGTCAACATTCATTGATAGATTTTAAGTTTGTTTGAAGTTCATTTATTATGATAAAAAACTTCAATATTATATTCAAGGTTTTGTGATATGTTTTACTAGGGATGTTTTATTTCATACCATTCTTGGTTTATGGATAATGTACTGACATTTCATAAGCTATTTTCAATAATAATGTTTATGTTATGTTTAAACCATTTCATATGAGGAATGCATTGGACTTAGTAAGTGATGGGTGGAGCCCACTATAGCTCCTCAATGCATCGGTAGGTCTCCTAAGAAATACTAGTGTCTTGGCACAAGTCCTTGAAAAATATTATTTGTAGTCTTGGAACAAGGCTATGACTATGTGGTTATGAATTCTGGCATTATGCATTCCATCATTATGAAAGTGGCTATTGATATTGCATGTGATTATTCGACTAGTAGAATATCAATTAAATAATTAAATGGAATTATTTGATTATACCTTTTCCATATTATGATGAAGTTCTAGTTTAAAGGGATTTTGTTTTAGTCTTATACATTGCCTTAAAAGTTTATGCTTATTTATGAAAGTTTCTGCTATATTGTTATCCTTATTGAGCATCTAAGCTCACCCCTTTCTATGTTTTATTTTTCCCAGTATGTGATGAAATATATTATGACTGACCTGTAGGGATAGTCTATGGGATATAAATGTGGTTAATTGAGTCAATTTTGTTTTTGTTTTTCATTTCACGATGTAATGTAAAACTTATGAATGTATCTAGTATTTTCAAGGATACTAAACTGATCGGTATTTCAGGACATGATTTCCTTATATCACGCCAATGTTATGTAATAATGCAATGAATTTGAGTAACTGTTGTCGGGGCGTTACACTAAAGGCATGTATCAATTCCTAAAAAACATTTTAAAACAACAAAAGTCATGGTAATTCAGGGTATAAATGTACAAATCGAATTCTGAGGGTTTAATTCTCATTTAGAAATTTACAAACAAGGTGACATCCATTTATATCCCAATCCAAATAATTAAAAGGTACCCCGATATTTTAAAAAGTTAATTAAAAATGAAATATCTACCTGTCATGGACAAGGGGTGTCCATTAATGTGATCAACCACCTCTTATAAACTATAAAAGGTTCCAAGGGTATGTATTAAGGTGCGAGGATGAATTTTATATGATGGAACAAATTATAAGGAGATTCTTGTCAAAGGCTGGTTCACAACAGAATAGAAATATTCAAAAAATAATGTAGAATTGAGGGAAAACTCATAGACCACTGGCCTCATACATAGGATGTATAGCATGTCTAGTCTCAATCTATGATTTGACCTAGTTTGGACGAAATCTACGAGATAGAGCTTCTCCATGAAAATAGGGAAAATGATCTTGCACCAAATTTGTGCAGTCAATGGAATGAAGAACATGAAATAGATTATAGAGGATACCAGATCTTATCGATATACATCCATATAGACTGATATCAAATGACTAAAACTTTTAATAGAGGAGTTGTCAAGATCCATATGTGTATTAGCCTGAGAGATCAGTGGGAGGAAGATAGGAGGTATTGTCCAGTGGGGATAAGAAGAAAAGATGGATGGAGACATTAAAAATCATTAAGGGTAATTTGGTAATTTCACCCTCAAACTAGGGTCACACAGTTTAGCTGCAGAATATGGACAAAACGTGTGCCAACTCTATGACAATCACTGCTTACAAAATCAAATCACACAGTTTTTTCCTAATAGTTAGCCTAACCATGAATAAACCATGCAATAAATAGTGCAAGGGTACTTCATAAGATGTAACTAACCATGTGGGATAGGAAAATGGTTTGGGAAAACCATGCACAACTTGTGCAGTGAATTTTTTCTCCTTTGTTGGAGCCGCACAATTTTATGCTAAGGGTCCACACAGTTTTAGACAAACTGTAGAGACGATAGAAACCCTAAAAACCTTTCATTTTCAGACCCCGGTGCTCTTGAAACTCGGTAAGACATCAGGGAACCCTTTCGATACTTCACCAATGTTTTAAAACAACACATTTAAGTGTTCCAACTCTCGCAATTATTTATTGACTCACTGTAAAAAAAATCCCATCTAGTGAAAGCAAACGTTCAAATTCCTATTAAATTTACCTTGGTGCAAAACATAGGTAATTAAAACCTTTACACCTTATAAATTCTCTTCCTAAATAATCCTTCAATAATAATGAAAACAAATCATAACATGTAAGGGTCGAGAAGTATTGTTAAAATGGCTGCATTATATTTCCAAATTCAAAACGTACATCTAAGCATTAATTTAAGCACACAACACTGAAACCATCCCAACTAGAGCCATTTCTCATCTTCCAACTAAAACACCAAGATGAAACTCACATGAGACCGTTTATCCATAGACACAGTCATGTAATCATATCATTATACATATAGCCAAATTTACTCTAGACCATTGTATTTAATGTTAGAAAGGGGCCAATTCTGATCCACGATACCTCCACCATCTAAATTCCCTAATAAGAATTCTTTAATCATTCTATCGACACTCCTGGTGTTTTTTATTTAATAGGGAGAACATGATTACATCTGAGGTCATAATAGAGAAACTACAAAACATAATGGTCAAATTCTGATCGACCAAGATGAAACTGGCCATGCATACTTTCCATGAATGACATAGTCGACCAGCATAAAACAACAATTTTATTCACAAGAAGACAGGCATAAAATGGTTCTTCAGTAACTATACTCATCAAAAAAGAAGGAAAAAAGGTCGAGCCACCGCTGAAAAAACATTCCCAAGATGCCCAGCCTAGAAGGCCAACACATTTCCAACTGAACCATGATACCCTCATCAGAGGGATCTCACACTCATCGCAAACACGTCCACAAAAGTCCATATCGGTCACTCATTGATGTTCCTTGGTCAAACCACCACATTTCCATTTCAATTATCATTCCTCAACATGAATATGGGAATAATCAAGATCCATCCCATTGGAATTTGTTAACCTTTAAAACAATACCTTCAAGCATGATTACAAGTCCAGGATAACCTCATATTCACTAACCTGGAGTCCATGTAACTAACCAAGGAAGTCGAAACTCCATGTTTATAAGTGAGATGTTAGTACATAGAAAATACTTCCACACCATATGGATGACTGAGGCCAGAGCAGCATTAGCCTAGCGGTCATGTAGGAAAGAACAATTGGTGTTCAAGGGCTCATCCAAGGAATTCCTATATGGGAACCAAAGGGTCACTCAAGACAGACCGAGACCCAAAGAAAAACACATGTCCAACTTGAAACACTATGAAAACCAAAATACAAGCCCATACACTGTTAAAGCATTAGTGTAGTATATGAGAAACACTCTCTTACCATATCAAACACAAATTCAATATAGGGGACATGGTCATAACTTTAAAAAAAAGTATAGTAAGTGGATTTTAATGGTTTCCATCCAACCAAGAAAACCATACATGAACATTCGAACCACTAATGGTCAACTTCATGAAAGAAGCTCGGATTCACTTGCCGATACATCACCAAATGAACTATGATTCACTTAGCACGCAATAGAGTCTATGATATTTCACAATTTACAACTGAATTACATCAAAACCCCATGGTGTTTCTCACGGTATGCATAAAAATCCTACGAAAATAACATTTTCATTACAAGAAATCACTGAAATGATTTAAAACTTATAAGCCTCAAGTGTTCTAATGCAGGACTGACCACTTCCAAATGTTCCTCTTAGGTTGTTTCTATTCTACTTGGATGGAATCATTTACTATATTTGAAATGGCAATACACACCTTAGGAGTTTCCTCAAAGTTGAAAGAGAAGATTACCTAGCCACCCACAAGCACGCTAGATCAAATTCAAAATAAAAATGTGTGTGTCACTCTTCCAAGCTACACCCAAGTATATTAAATAATTTGGAATGAAAATAAAACCACCCATGACTGGCATGTCAAAACACGTGATACTCATGGAAATTCAACTAAATCATTTGGAAAAAAATTGATTCTTTACCTTGTAGGGTCACTCTACCACGAAGATGAACTGAGAACGCATTAAATAACACGAAGCTCAACAATTTCACCGAACTCAATCAGTTCATGGTAAAATTTGGAATTCGATGTGCACTATGTACATGAACATATACAAACATGAGGTTTTAAGACCAAGATGAAACCCCTTTGATATTTTCCATAGGATATCTCCCATATGAATCTATGTATTAGGTCGTCCATATGAAATATTTAACCCAAATTTGTATTGCATCATAAGGCCATTAACCTGGATAATGACATACCAAGTCATCCATCACTGAAGAATAATGGAGGGTCACATGACCAAGGAAATGGCTGACCAAGAGCTATGCTTGTATAACCTCTTGAAATGAGAAATACCTAATGCTCAGACCCATAACAATGGTCAAGGATACGATGACCACCTATCCGAACAAGGGTTTCATTTAAAATCCAGGGGTCCTCCAAGGGACAACATCACCCAAATGGAACTGAATGTTAGAAAATACAAAACACTAGTAGGGACTCTAATATTTAAGGGTGTTATCTACCAAGGGATTTCACCTTATAAGGAATATGATTCGACCCTATTACATAATCATGAAAACATATTACATTAGGCTTCAGAGATCAACATATAATCCATTTCTAAAAGGATAAGACCCTACAAAAAATTCTCACACATCATTTCAATGGAAACTCCAGGAGGGTTTAAACATCCCATACATGAGGTTTTAAAACAAAGGAAATCACCAAGGGTTCTATTTTAAATTCATTTGCTTGACTCACATTTATTTTTAAATATTTAAAATAGGAGAAAAATATAAATCAAAAAAAGAAGGTGTCATACAACTTCCTTTTTAATATTTGAACACTTAATGATGTCCCAACATATATTAGGCAATTTATAAACATAAATTCCTTTTTACGTTATAACAGATATGGAGACGTTCAGGAGTCCCATTAAGCCATCTTGGGTTCATCTGAATGGAACCCAATAGTAGTTGCATAATTTTTAATGTTGTAAACACCGAAAAGGGTTATCTCATAAGTAACATTCCCCAATAGACCTACTTGGGTCTAGTTGTGCATTTAATAAGGTAAACACGCCATTTTAAATGAAAAAATAAACAAATTTTATATTTATAACCATTTAAGAATATATGATGGTCATATAAACAATGGTTCACACACATCAGTTTCCACCACCCCAACCTATACAGAGCCCCTATGCTTTATAAGCTAAATTTTAACTCCGATTTAGTTTAAACAAATCGAATTTAAAATTTGAAAATGCTCACATATAATACCTCATCCACATGGGTGTCTATATATAAATCCATGAAGTGCACATACACACTGTAATGACCCTCCAATTCTCATTCGCTTGAGAGTGCAACAAGTCATTACTAGGTCTTAAGCGACATCCCCAAGACGCCAAAGGCTGGTAATAAATGCCAAAGGGTCTCACGAAAAGTGGGGGAAGATTTACCCTTTAAGAAATAAACCTTTACATTAATCATTCACTATATGATACATAAAAAAATGCAAGACTAATAAAAAAAAGTCATTTTTGTTAAACCACATCAGAGTACATAACAGTGGAATACCAAACCAAACATTAAAATTACACAGTAGAATAACAACACAAGACTCCCAAAAGACACCACCACTCAGTGGTACACAAGATCCAAGCTCCGCATAATCTCCCAAACATCACCACATGCCACTAGTAATGAGATGCTTTAGCTTAACCTGTGTCATAGAATACAACATCTACAAAAGCACCAAAGTGCCAATGCAGGGTTGAGTATAAAACTCAATAGGTTTCCGCCAATGACTTCCCAACTCATGCCACTAGGATAGAATATTTTTCCACATTTATATAAAAACATTTTATATAAAACATTTTCAACAAAGTAGTTTATAACTAAATATAAACTAGTTTTCCAGAACCATCAATGCTCAAAAGCATCAAAGTGCAATTTAAAACGACTTTTCCAACACGTTATGTTTCTATAAAAATAACCAAACAAATTTACAAACCATTCCAAAAACATTCCATTTTTTATCCCAACCATTTCACAAACCCGTGAAATCAACAATGCATGCTTCGTTATGATAGTTCCATACTCATGAGCGGTCTCTCATCGATCTACCAAGTCGTCACAAGGTAATTATTTCCCATGTGCCATTACACCTTTGGCACCGAGCACAATTTCATATTTCAACCAAGCCTCATACATATAGTTACCATCATGAAATCAAACATTTCGCACCAAGCACATGGTCGTATTTCAACCAAGACTTGTACAATGCAATATGAACACACACTACACATTTCCAATAATCATGCCAAAATCAACCTGTCAATAAAACACACTTTATTGAAAATAATTTCCATAAAAAACAAGTGTGTTCAACCAATTCAAACCATTTCAATAAAACACCCTTTTATTGAAAACTCTATTCTCAACAAACCATTTCAAATTTCAATAATTTCTTAGTTTGAAATCAACAATTTAAATTCCAATAGCCAAATCACTTTGCACAACAATTCAACAAGATTTCACAATTTCATCTAAACCACAAATCATAACTAAAGAAGATTTATTCCATGCTTTTCATAATAAATAACATTAAAATAACTAATTTTAAACTAAGATAACCAATTCTAATGAGAGGAGTTGAGAGTGAAGCCACCTACCTCAACAGAAGGGAGAAACCAAGAAACGGACGAAGAACGCCAACAAAATCAAGTCGATTCTCCAAAAACCCTCCTTAAATCTCTTCTCCTATCACAACCAAGAAAAAATATCTTCATATTTGGCATCAACACACTTATATCTACCCATAATGGGCATAGATCTGAGAAACTAAGATAAGACGAGAAGTAGATAGAAGTAGATCTAAGAAACCGATCAAGAACGATCACATACCTTAAGAATCCAGCATCGATTTTCCAAGAGAAGCCTTCAGATCGCCTCTCGAATGAATGGGAGAATTCTTCCAACCTTCAGGGGAGATTAATCCCATGTTAGGGCTGCTAATGAGATTTAATGAGGCAATTAGAGGCAAAATGAATTAGATCGACAATTTTAGGACTTAATTTTAATTGATCGCACGGTTAGTCAGCACGGTTTGACAAACTATGAGCTTATTGTTCGTTAGATTCTGCGTTGTCCATCCTTCACGCACTACCTCATCTTATGGTTTCCCTGAACCTTGCACTAACCGTGCAGATTCCAATTCCTCCTCATTCATCCATGCATGGTTTGGCCGCACGGTTTGACAAACTGTGCGCCGCCCGTGCGCCTTCCCCATTGCTTCAAACTTTAGTACAGGATATCCCGACTCTCCCATACACCACCCAAAACATATAAAACCAAGAAAAGCATCAAGTAAGGGTTACATACCAGAAAACGGGGGTACTACATTCTCCCCACCATTGGCCTTTCCATCCCCATAAAGTAGAAAACCAATGCTTGTCTGAAAGAGTTCTAGCCACTGCTCTATCATTTATTTCTCGTGTTCCCAAGTCTCTTCCTTAATCTGGCCATGTTTCCACAAAACCCGCACTAGGCCGATGTTTTTCCACGGAAGACTTTATCTTGCCTATCCAAAATCTGCACTGGGATGTGTACCAACAAAGCATCCGGCTCTAGGTCAACGTGATCCCATCTGATCACTTGGTCAGGATCGGGCTAATACCTCTTCAACTGAGATACATGGAACACATTATGTACTGCACTGAACTGTGGTGGTAATGCCAATAGATACATCACCTCTCTAAGCTATTCTAGTATCTAAAATGGGCCTATATATTGAGGAGATAACTTTCCCTTCTTCCCAAAACAGTGATGTCCAAGTCTTGGAGAGATCCTCAAGAAGACATGATCACTGACAATTAATACCAATGGTCTGCGACGGTGATCTACATAATATTTCTGACAACTTTGAGCCATCTCCATCCTCTTTCTAATCAACTGAATCTTTTCCATTGTTTCTTGGACAAGGATCGGCCCAACTAGTGATGTTTCGCCCATTTCCACCCAGCATAGTGGAGAACGACAAGGACGCCCATACAATGCTTCAAACTGAGCCATGTGTATCGAGGCCTGATAACTGTTATTGTATGAGAACTCCACTAAGGGTATATACTCCTCCCATGAGCCACCAAAATCCATTACACAAGCCCGCAACATCTCTTCCTAGGTATGTATCTTCCTTTCGGATTGTCCATCCATTTGAGGATGATACGCCATACTCATCGTCAACTAAGTTCCCAGGGCTTTGTGTAAGGATCGCCAGAAACGAGATGTGAACCTCGGATCTCTATCTGACACGATTGGAAATGGTATGTCTTTCCACTTTACCACTTCTCAGATATAGATTTTTTAAAAATATTCCACCATATGAGTTTCACAAATAGGGATAAAATGGGCCTACTTGGTTAGACGATCCACTATCACCCAAATGGAATCGTGTTTTAGGACCGTTCTTAGAAGACCTGTAATAAAATCCATTTCTATCTGATCCCATTTCCACATAGGGATAGCTAAATATTCTAACATACCGGCTAGTCTCTGGTTCAATCTTTAACCTGCTGACAAGTTAAGCACTGTGAGACGTACTCGGTCACCATTCTATTCATGCCGCTCCACAAAAAGTGCGCCTTCAACACCTTATACATATTCTGTGTACTCGGATGTATAGCACATCTTGAATGGTGGTAAGCATTAAGGAGTTGTTCTTGAGCAGTTAAAGGTAAAACCTTCCGATATCGACACTGAAAAACTGAACTCCCATCTAGCTTCTATCCCTCAATGGTTTCCCCACCATTTAGTTTTGAACTCATTGAAACACATCCTAGATCAGATGTTTATGCCTCCTTTACTAACTCCACCAAATCTGGAACAAGCGTAACTAGAAAGAAAACCACAACATTACCCTGGTCTTCACATTCCCACTAGTGGAAAAATGTATTTCGACGTCGATTTTTTTTACATTTTGACATCGGTTAAAAACCGATGTCAATAAAGGCGACGTGAAAAATATATGTTTCAACATCGGTTTTTATAAACCGGCGTAAAAAACCTTCGCCATATGGGTCTTTGGCGTCAGTTTATATAAAAACGGACGCCAAATTTCAGGGCCTCTAGGATCTTTAGCGTCAGTTTTTATATAAACCGACGCCAAATATGAGGCCCTGGTGGTCTTTGGCGTCAGTTTTTTTAAACCGATACTGAAATTCATGACCTCGGGGGTCATTTGCATCGGTTTTTTTGAAAACCGACGTCTAAATCTGGCTTCTACACGAGTATTAACGTCAGTTTTTGATAAAAACCGACGCAAAAAATATGTTTTATAAAAAAAATATTTTCCACGTCGGTTTTCAAAAAAACCAACATCAAAACCTCAAAACTCTGAATATTGGAATATAGATCATTTCCCAAGCTTCTATTTGACTGGTTATGGATCTAAAACGGACTTACGGATCAAAAGTTATGGTCGCCGTAAGTTGTACCTCGTTATGGGTCGATAGATACAACTTTCTTCGAAGAATACATGAAAAAAAAGAACCAAAATGAATATGCCAAATGAACAAAAAATATAATTAATGATTGAAACTAAATTTAATTCTTTTATTGGGCCATTTGAATCAATATGTTGTTTATCATTATTTCACTTCATTTTAAGGGAGAACTCATGCGGTAATGAAAACAGTGAGTGATAAAAAAATTCCCAAAAACTAATGAATGTTATGAAGAAGTTTTGTTTTTGTATCTTAGTTAGAAAAATCCTTCATCATCATTATAAAAATAATAAGATTTTTAGTGATAAGGAAAACAATAATAATGAAATTAAATGATGAAAATAAATATCTTGTACAAATCATCGATTGAAGAATATTTGAAATATTGATTGTATCGAAGATGTCAAAAATGTTGAAAGAAAGAGGATGAGATTTTATATAGTGTAAATGAAAATTTCTACAGTGTAAATTCAATAAAATTTGAGCAGGATTTTGAAAATAGGAACGCACATTGGGAAAAAATTGAAATATTGAAGCCGTGTATTTGAAATTTTAATTTTCATGTCGGTTAAATATATAACTGATGCTAAAAATATTCTCATGTTGGATTATTAACATCGGGTTTTCAAAAAACTATGCAAAAAAGTGACTTTGAACATCGTTTTTTTGTAAAACCGACGCAAAAAAGGGACTTTTAACGTCGGTTATTGAAAAAAACCAACGCCAAAAATAAAGTCATATAATCTCCAACTTCCGACGCCCATAACGTTTGATCCGTAAGTCCGTTTTCACTCCACGACCTGTCAAATTGAAGCCTGGAAAATTATCTAAAACATTAATTGTTATCATTGGCATCAAATGTTTGTAAAACCAACGCAAAAAATTGACTTTTAACGTCGGTTATTGAAAAAAACCAACGCCAAAAATCAAGTCATATAATCTCCAACTTCCGACGCCCATAACATTTGATCCGTAAGTCCGTTTTCAGTCCATGACCTGTCAAATTGAAGCATGTGGAGTTATATGAAACTTAAATTTTGATCATTGGCGTAAGTCTTTTGTATACTGGACACAAAAAAATGGACTTTTAACGTCGGTTATTGAAAAAAAACCGACGCCAAAAATCAAGTCATATAATCTCCAACTTCCAATGCCCATAACCTTTGATTCGTAAGTCCGTTTTCACTCCACGACCTGTAAAATCGAAGCTTGGAAAATTATCTAAAACATTAATTTTGATCCACGACGTCAGTTTTTGGTAAAACCGATGCAAAAAATGGACTTTTAGCATCGGTTATTAAAGAGAACCGACACCAAAAATCAAGTCATATAATCTCCAACTTCTGATGCCCATAACTTTTGATCCGTAAGTCCGTTTTCACTCCACGACCTGTAAAACTGAAGCATGAGAAATTATCTAAAACTTTAGTTTTGATCTTTTTCGTTGGATTTTTGTAAAACCGATTCCAAAAAGGGACTTTAAACGTCAGTTATTGAAAACAAACCGACGCCAAAAATCAATCCATATAATCTCAAACTTCCGATGCCCATAACATTTGATCTGTAAGTTCGTTTTCACTCCACGACCTGTAAAATTGAAGAATGAAAAATTATCAAAAACTTTAATTGTGATCATTGGCATCGGCATTTAGTAAAACCGATGCTGAAAATGGAATTTTAACGTTGGTTATTGAAAAAAACCGACGCCAAAAATCAAGTCATATAATCTCCAACTTCCGACGCCCATATCTTTTGATCCGTAAGTCCGGTTTCGCTCCACGACCTGTCAAAGTGAATCTTGGGAAATTATCTAAAACATTAATTTTGATCTTTTGCATCGATGTTTGGTAAAACCGACAAAAAAATGGAATTTTAACGTCGGTTATTGAAAAAAACCGAAGCCAAAAATCAAGTCTTATAATCTCCAACTTCCGACACCCATAACATTTGATCTTTAAGTCCATTTTCACTCCATGACATGTCAAATTGAATCATGAGAAATTATCTAAATATTTAATTTTGATCTTTGGCATCGGTCTTTTGTAAAACCGAGGCAAAAAAATGGACTTTTAACATCGGTTATTGAAAAAAAACCGACGCCAAAAATGAAGTCATATAATCTCCAACTTTTGACGCCCATAACTTTTGATCCGTAAGTCCGTTTTCACTCCACGACCTGTAAAATTGAAACTTTGGATATTATATAAAACTTTATTTGTGATCTTTGGCATCATTTTTTTGGTAAAACCGACACAAAAAATCAACTTTTAACGTCGGTTATTGAAAAAAACCGATGCCGAAAATCAAGTCATATAATCTCCAACTTCCGACACCAATAACTTTTGATCCATAAGTTTTTTTTGCTCCATAACCTGTAAAATTGAATATTTTAACATTATCTCAAACTTTTATTGTGAAATTTGGCGTCGGTTTTTTGTAAACCGGCACAAAAAAGGGATTTTTAACGTCGGTTATTGACAAAAACCGACGCCAAAAATCAAGTCATATAATCTCCAACTTCCGATGCCCATAACTTTTGATCTGTAAGTTAGTTTTGATGCCAAGACCTGTCAAATTGAATCTTGGGAAATTATATAAAACTTTTTTTGTGATATTTGGCATCGTTTTTTGTAACACCGATGCCAAAAAGGGCCTTTTAACGACGTTTTTAGAGAAAACCAATGCTGAAAAGTTTAAAAAACATTTCGGCGTCGGGTTTTCAAATAACCAACGCCGAATATTTTAATTTTTTTATTTTTGGCATTGGTTTTAGAGAAAACCAACGCCGAAAATAAATCTTATGGCGTCCGTTTTCCAAAAAACCGATGCTAATTTTTTATTTTTTTATTTTCGGCGTCGGTTTTCCTGAAAACCGATACCGAAATGTTTTTTTAAATTTATTTTCTGCATCGGTTTTACTAAAAAGTGACGCCGAAATTTTTTTTCAATTAGTTTTGGTGTCGGGTTTCCTCAAAACCGACGTGGTAAATTGGTTTATTATTATTATTGGCATCAGTTTTCATCAAAATCGACGCCAAAACATTTTTTTAAAAAAATTCGGCGTCAGTTTCTTGAAAACTAACGCGAAATATCATCGAATACTTGTTTTTGGCATCGGTGTTTTTTAAAACCGACGCTAAAAATTTCCCACACATACAATTCGCGTCGGTTTTTAAAAACCCGACATCATTACGATGACGTTAAAAACCATATTTCTACTAGTGTCCACATGCATGTCGGCTAAGACAGACATTAACTGCCATTCGTCTGAAGCTTCTTTTTCTAACTGAGCATACGACTTCCTGCTTAATGTATCGGCCACTGAATTTCCCTTACCCAGTGTATACATTAAGTCAAAATCAAACATTTTAAGATACTCAATCCATCTCCTCTGCCTCAAATTCAAATCTCGCTGTGGGAAAATATGTTTCAAGCTTTTGTGATCTGTAAACACAGTGAAATTCTCACCAAAGAGATAATGAAGCCATGTCTTCAAGGCATGGACAACTGCAGCTAACTCCAAATCATGTGTTGGGTAATTCTTCTCATGCACCATAAACTGCCTTGAACCATAAGAAACAACATGGTATCCTTGATGAAAACGCATCCCAAACCTATTCTCGAAGAATCACAATACTTCACATACCCCTATCCTGATTCAGGAAAGATCAAGATGGGTGCTGATGTAAGGTGATGTTTCAACTTTTGAAAAGATTTTTGACATTCCTCAGTCCATTGAAATTCATTGTTTTTCTTTTTCAATGTTTTCATAGGTGAAGCTAGTCGTGAGAAGTCACTCACAAAGCATCGGTAATAACCAGATAGACCAAGAAAACATGGTTTTTCAAAGACATTCTTCGACTATTTCCATGAAAGAACAACTTCTATCTTTTCTGGATCCACTTAAACACCTTTCTCAAAAACGAAATGGCCCAGAAAACGTGCCTCTTGTATCAAAAATCGCACTTTGATAATTTGGCAAACAACTGAAGGTCCCTCAAGATTTCCAACACTGTCGCCAAGTGTTGCTCATGCTCAGCCCTTGTTCTTGAATACACCAATATGTCATCCACAAACACCACATCAAAAGAATCCAGATATGGCTGAAATATCAGATTCATCAAATCCATGAAGACCATTGGTGCATTTGTAAGACCAACATGCATGGTTATATATTCTTAGTGGCCATATCTGCTTCTAAAGCTATCTTCGGAATATCCTCCTTCTAAACTCGCAACTGGTGATATCCTGACCGTAAGTAAATCTTGGAGAACCACTAATCTCCCCTCAATTGATCAAATAGGTCGTCAATGCATGGAAGTGGATATCTATTCTTTATTGTAACTTGGTTATGTTTATGATAATCCACACATAGCCTCAATATTCCATCTGCTTTCTTTACAAAAAAACCGGTGCTTCCCACAGAGACACGCTTGGACGAATAAAACCTTTTCTTTCTAGTTCTTCCAACTTCACTTTCAATCCCATTAACTCATTTGGTTCCATCCAATAAGATGGAATTGAGATAGGACTAGTCCCCGGAAGGAGATCAATCGTAAATTCCACTTCTCTCACAGGTGGTAACCCTTAGATGTTTTTAGGAAACACATTAGGAAATTGATCCATGACTACTGGAAAACTATTATTCACGATCTCGTCCATCGATTCCTTGTTTAACACAGTTACCTTGTAAGAGATTGTTTCCACTGCTCGTGCCAACAAGCTCATTGAACTTGCCTTCACCACTCTTTCTTCTCTAAAGAGATGATTGAAGCCATCCTCAGTCCTGAAACTAACTGTTATTCTATAACAGTCGATGTGAGCCCTAAACTCTATTATATAATCCCACCTTTTTATAACATAACTTTTCATTACATTTTACAAAACTGGGGATCTTTAAGGTTTAGTGTCTTGGAAACCAAGAACATAAAACATGAAAACATAAAACATCCTTATTAAACACTTGAAAGGCTTCTCCTTATGTTCATCCTAGGTTCATTACTGCATCTCATAACTTGGGGAGATACATCAAAAGAAAGGGTGAGAAGAAGGCCCAGTAAGGGAAACAACGGAAACATTTAACATGTGAACGTGAGATACATCATCAATGCCATGAAAAAGAACTTTAAGTCCTGAGAAAGAAATCATGAGGCATATCATAATAAAAATAATATATTTCATGACTTAAAGATGTGGCTACAAAATTTAACATTGATAGTCATTTCCATTTCACCAAGGTCCATCCCCAAGGTGTCACTAAAAATTACCAAGGATATTCACCAAGGCGTCGTTAAAAATGGTCATCTCTAGAGATTGAGTCTTTACCCAATGCATTGGAGCGCTATAAGGAAGCACCCTTCATTTTTCTTTATTATAATTTGATCCACATATTGAATCATCAATACTTTCATAAACAAACCATATAGAATAAAAGAAATGGGTTTCATTTCATAATCATAACTTTTTAAAAACTGCATTAATGACATGATCTTTATGTCACTTTAAACCCACGAAAAGGCGAAGCAGGTCTCATGTATGTAAATACCAGAATTTAAAATAGAACATTTAGGTATATTTGTAAATACCCCTTCAGAATAATTATCACTGAGTATTAGCATAATAAAATAAATGAATTTTAGAATAATAGAGAGAATTTTCGAGACGGAAATTCTGTAGCATAACGGCTATGTTATGAGGTTTTAGAAAACGTTGAAAAGAGAGGGGACATGGGTCACCCACTCATAAATGATCCATAAAATAGTAGGGGAACAAAGGATAAGGTATTTAATAACATGGTAATGAACCTTTAAAGATATACCATATGAAATGAAGAAAATGAAAGGAAGACAAAAATAAGATTTCTCTTATGAAAATTCAGCAGCCTAACGACGTCACTTAAAACTTCAAAAAAATGAATTGATGAGGTAAAATAGGGTCTCTCATCATATGAACATTAAAGATAAGTATGATAGATTTATAGATCATACCCGAACATAAAAAAGGAACATTAAAGACTTGACATGAAAATAGATCTTGAAAACGATAACGGTGAAAGAATCCCTTAAAAATTCGGCAGCCCAACGACGCCACTTATAACATCAAAATACTGAATTGAAGAGATAAAATAGGGTATCTCATTATATGAACATAAAATTTCAGTATGATAGATATAGAGATCATACTCCAACATAATAAAAAGAAACATGAAATACTTGACATGAAAGTAGAACTTTAAAAGAGGAGAAAGGTGAAAGAATCCCTTAAAAATTCGGCAGCCTAACGGTGCCACTTAAACTTTCATAAAATGAACTGATGAGAGAAAGAGGGGGACTCTCATCATATGAACATGAAAAGGGAATTAAGAGGAATATAAAATAACATCCTCCAACATAAGAGCATGGAGCATAAAAGAAATGACATAAAAGAGATTAAATGAAAAGAAAGAGAGAGGTTGGATCCCTTACCTTAAAACGTATCTCTTAAAACTCAAAGGGTGGGACCTTGAGGGCTTGGGGGCACATTGGGAGGACTCCTTGGGAGGTAATGAGACTAGAGCTTCGTTTGGGGAGAGTTGGGAGTGAAAACTAAAGGAGGAAATGGTGGGTATTTATAGGGAAGGTGAGGTGATACTTTAATAATTTCAAGGGACACCTCACAAATGGTTTTCTCAAAACCATGGGCTCTCCCAGGGTATTTCCCATGGAGTTAGGCCACATGGGGCCACCAATACAATATTTCATCACCTTTGGTCGGCCAAACCTTAAAA
Organism: Viscum album; assembly: GCA_963277665.1. Classification (NCBI taxonomy): domain Eukaryota; kingdom Viridiplantae; phylum Streptophyta; class Magnoliopsida; order Santalales; family Viscaceae; genus Viscum; species Viscum album. Next base: position 179,730,578 of record OY728157.1, read on the forward strand.
TATCTCATGACATCATCATGACACAGTTATGATTTCATTAAACATACCGAAACCCTAAAACTGCATTTTTACTATTCACTGAAAATTCATTTTCCCAGAAAAATCCCAAAATTTCACCTTAACCAAATATCAAAGCTCTGATTACAAATATGAACTCCATTTTATAAAATAATTTTCTAAATATTTTTAATTTAATTTTTAAATAAATACACTATTCACTAAAAAAATCATCTTTTTCAAAAAAAACCCCAAAAATTAACATAACATAATATCAATGCTCTGAGTTCAAAAATAAATTCCATTTTATAAAAATAATTTTCTAAATATTTTTAATTTAATTTTTAATTAAAAAACATTATTCACCCAAAAAAACTAATACTTGACTGATAATTTATGAAACCGTTATTTACCCATTCTATTAAGTCACATTACTTAATCAAGGTGCCTAGATTATATTAAAACATTATTTAATTGAGATTACTAATCCATTTGGTCACATTACTAACCTTAAGTGTTAAATCACTATTCATAATTTACTATTCATCAAAAATTATGTTGATCTTATTAGACTCCAAATTTCGTACTAAATGTAATTGTAGAAGACCATTTTTGGAAAATCATTACACATTTTTAATTATTTAAGGTTTACATAAACATTTTTAAAATAACTTTTCTCTAAAATTCACCAAAAAATATGCATAATATATTTATCCAGACATTTGAAAATTCATAAACTTCATCATAAGAAGAAATCAATATTTTTATTTAAAACGAAGGATTACACAAGGCAGTTACAGTCTCCTTACATAGCCCCTTATCACACCAGCATAGGACCTAAGAGTAAGGTGTGCTAGGTTGATAGAATCTAAGGGAGGCTCGACCAACAACACACAAGTAGTTATTTCTATTCGTTTGAACTTCTCGCGAAGGCAATTCCGTTCTAGCTTCAGATGATGAAGTTCGTCTTGGGTTTGGTCCAGAGCAAAGCCCAGTGGTGAAACCTCCTTCCCTAGTTCTGTTAGATGGGATTCAATTGGTCCAAGACTACTGGGTGAGTCCATCGAATCTTTTTTCTATATTAATTAACCAAGATCACTTGTATTTAGAGAAATTTTTTGAAATTCTTAGTTTCCAGCAGTAATATTGACCAATGGTCATATGACAGTCAAAACCCAACAGTCTCATTTTAATTATACTCAAGTTATCAAATTAAATAGTTATGTTGAGTATAAAAATAAAATAACACACAAAATTAAGAAGAAAGATTTATTCAAAATTTCGGGTCGTTACAATCTTCCCCCCTTAAGAAATTGCGTCCTCGCAATTTTTAAAATAAGGATTGGAAATTTCATTGAAAGTCCCACATCAGAAAAAGAGTCAGAAAAACTATTACTTTAAAAGAAAGAAAGGGAAGTACAAAGGTCACCTGAGTTAATCCACACTAGAATTCCATGTAGGAAAACATGGACATGGAGGAGAAAAAAAGGGTCACGTTCTAAGGGAGAGTGATAGCAAACATAATTAGGAGAAAGTTAACCACAAGAAAATCACAAACTTATGATGGGTGTAAACAGTCTTTGATTACCTAGTAGGAAACTTAAACCAACAACATTTTTGTTTTATCTTCCTCTTCTTAATTTTGAGGAGTTAATTTACTATATAGAACAAAAACATAAGGAAATATATTTACCTTTCAGTAGAGTTTCATCATTTAATAAGTTTCTACCAAAATGAATATTTTCCATAAACGACGAGAATTCAAAAACACTTGGTCCCATAAAAACACAATATTCATCTTTTTGAGAGTCACGTAATCCAAAAAAGATTAACTATCAATTTCTTCTATCATTAAACATTATCCCTAAAACAAAAAGGGTAAGATAAAATAACTCTTAAAAAAAAAAAATCCCATAGGAAGGGAAATTACTCTTAAATCTTCAAAATTCCACGTTACTACCCAAAGATCATCATAGACTATTCAATAAATAACTATCCTTAAAATTCTTCAAAATAAACCAATCTAAGATTGAAACCCAATTATAAGAATGATCTCATAACATAGTCCTCCAGGATAGAATTTATCATTCATCTTCAAACAACATCAACCACTCTTATCATCTTATAGAAAAAGTAACTAACCTAATCACATTTTCCCCAAGATAGGTTAATAATTTCCATATGTAAACAAAATTAATATAAGTTCTCCTTAAATTCATCTATTCTTCAAAATATAATTCAATCTTTACTCCTAAAAGAAAAAACCGTAGTAATCTATTTATCTCGATCAAATAGGGTTCCCAAAATAGTAAACGTCTTCCAAAATAATAATCATCTTTTAATCCCCTCATCACCATTTTTTTAAGAAGAAAACCTTCAATACATTAACATGTGGTACATAACAATAGATGTTTTCATTAATGATATAAAATCATCTTAGGTAGTGACTCGATGATCTTAGAAAACATAAGATATATGCTCATAGAGCACGAACTAAAATACAACATGACATAGACAATTTTTGCGAAGAAGTTACATGTACTTCAGTCATCATGATCCATCTCAGCATAGGACTTGCATTGTCCCCTTGTCCTTGAATATTGTTGATTCTCATCATGCTTCTCATCCGTTCCAAGAGAGAATTTCCATGGATAATGTCTAACTTCTCCACATTTACGACATCGAAATGTATAAGGTAAATTAGATTGAACCTTATCTCCATTCATCACATTATCCATTTTTTTAAAGCAATTGGTTACTTTATTCCCTATCTTCCCACACTTAAAACATCTCCTGATTCCTTTGTGACATTCTCCTTGGTGCCTCTTCCCACACTTTTTACAAAAAGGAAATTGGGTCTTCTTTCCCTTATCAACTTTATCAGATGAACATCCTTGAGACTTTGTCTTCTTCTTCCTTGATGACTTTGAGCACTCAACTAGGTACCAATTATCAATTGTGATTTTTGATAGCTGGATTGGAATAATCACAATATGTACAACTTGATCCTTCGTCATCTCTGTCACATTAATAGGGAAATCATTACATTTCCTATCACATTGGTTGTTGGGACACGCTCTTCCATTTCCTGCCATTAACTAAGAAAAGAAATTATAATTAGGGGGCTTAAATACTTATCCAATAATCATTAAAAGGAAACTTCAAGCATAGAAGGATAAACTTGTAGATGGAAAGTATACCATAACTTGTGATCGCCTAGGTTCCAATCTAGGTTATCCATGATCTTATATTCTTATGTGAGTCTTTATTTTATTTTATCTTTTTTCCTTTAATAATGGTTCATACTATGATTATGAATCTACCAAAGCATATCCCCCAGGAGTGTCTTAACCAAGAGTGCAGCAAGGCCCATTGTTGTGTACCAGTTCCCGTTCGATTCTAGCTCAAAACGGTGTTTTCAGGTTTTACCCCTATGTACATTTGTGCCACATCCACCTCTACCTGCTCGTATCTAGACAGGGATGTATTTGCTTGGAAACCCCTTACTGAAGACTCACCAAAATACCAGGAATATTTCATATATTTAAACATTTCTATAGGGTTAATCCTAATGTTTTCGTATCCTAATTTCCACAAATAACTAAACCATACTTTGATACCAAATATATCATCCCGCCTTTTTATAACATAACTTTTCATTACATTTTACAAAACTGAGGATCTTTAATGTTTAGTGTCTTGGAAACCAGGAAGTTAAAACATGAAAACATAAAACATCCTTCTTAAACACTTGAAATTATTCTCCTTATGTTCATCCTAGGATCATTTTTTCATCTCATAACCTGGGAACATACATCAAAAGAAAGGGTGAGAAGAAGGCCCAGTAAGGGAAACAAGGGAAACATTTAACATGTGAACTTGAGATACATCAACGATGCCATGAAAAAGAACTTTAAGGCATGAGAAAGAAATCATGAGGCATATCATAATAAAAATAATGTATTTCATAACATGAAGATTTGGCTACAACATTTAACGTTGACAATCATTTCCATTTCACCGAGGTCCATCCCCAAGGTGTCATTAAAAATTACAAAGGTTATTCACTAAGGCATCGTTAAAAATTGTCATCTCTAGAGATTAAGTCTTATCCAATGCATTGGAGCACTATCAGGGCGCACCCTTCATTTTTCTTAATTATCATGCAAGCCACATATATCATCATCAATCATTTCATAAACAACCCATATAGATTAAAAGAAATTGGTTTCATTTCATAAACATAATGTTTTAAAAACTGCTTTAAAGACATGATCTTTATGTCACTTTAAACCCACGGAAATGGGAAGCGGGTCTCATGTATGTAAATCCAAGAATTTAAAATAGAAAATTTTGGTATATGTGTGAATACCACTTTAGAATAAAGTTCTTTGAGTATTAACTTAATAAAATAAATGAACATGGGAATAAGAGAGAGACATTTTGAGACGGAAATTCTGTAGCATAACGGCTATGTTACGAGGTTTTAGAAAACATTGAAAAGAGAGGGGAAATGGGTCAACCACTCATAAATGATCCATAAAACAGTAGGGGAACAGAATATAATGGATTTAAAAACATGTTAATGAAATTTTAAAGATATACCATATGAAATGACTAACATGAAAGGAAGACAAAAATCAGATTTCTGTTACGAAAATTCGGCAGCCTAACGGCTTCACTTAAAAGTTCACAAAAATGAATGGATGAGCTCAAATAGGGTCTCTCATCATATGAAAATAAAAGATCAGTATTATATATTTAGAGATTATAGACCAACATAATAAAAATGAACATGAATGACTTGACATGAAAATAGATCATGAAAACGAGAAGGGTGAAAGAATCCCTTAAAATTTCGGCAACCTAACGACACCATTTCAAACTTCAAAATAATGAATTGAAGAGATAAAATAGGTTCTATCATAATATTAACATAAAATTTCAGTATGATAGATATAGATATCATACCAAAACATAATAAAAAGAAACTTGAAATACTTGACATGAAAGTAGAACTTTAAAAAAAAGAGAATGGTGAAAGAATCCCTTAAACATTTGGAAGCCTAACGGCGCCGCTTAAACTTTCTTAAATTGAATTGATGAGAGAAATAGGGGCTATATCATCATATTAACATGAAAAGTGAAGTAATAGGAATATAAAATAACATCTTCCAATATAAGATCATGGAGCATAAAAGAAATGACATAAAAGAGATTACTTGAAAAGAAAGAGAGAGGTCGGATCCCTTACCTTAAAACGTATATCTAAAACTCAAAGGTTGGGACTTTGAGGGCTTTGGGGCACCTTGGGAGGACTCCTTGGGAGGTAATGAGACCAGAGATTCGTTGGGGGAGAGTTGGGAGTAAAAAATAAAGGAGGAAAGAGTGGGTATTTATAGGGAAGGTGTGGTGAGACTTTAATAATTTCAAGGGTCACCTCAGTAGTGGTTTTCTCAAAACCATGGGCTCTCCCATGGTATTTCCCATGGATTTAGGCCACATGGGGCCCCCAATACAATAGTTCATCACAATTGTTCGGCCTACCATTAAAATAACTCATGGCATCATCATGAAACAATTATGATGTCATTAAACATACTGAAACCCTAAAACTGCATTTTTACTATTCACTGAAAATTTATCTTTCTCAGAAAAATCCCAAAATTTCACCTTAACGAAATATCTATTCTCTTATTACAAATATGAACTCCATTTTATAAAATATTTTTCAAAATATTTTTCATTTAATTTTTAAATAAATACACTATTCACCGTAAATTCATCTTTTTCTGAAAAATCCCCAAAAATTACCATAATAAAATATCGATGCTCTGAGTTAAAAAATAAAGTCCATATTATAAAAATAATTTTCTAAATATTTTTAATTTAATTTTTAATTAAAAACACTATTCAACTGAAAAAACTAATACATGACTAATAATTTATGAAACCGTTATTTACCCATTTTATTGAATCACATTACTTAATCAAGGTTCCTAGATTATATTAAAACTTTATTTAAGTGAGATTAATAATCCATTTGGTCACATTACTAATCCTAAGCATAAAATCACTATGCATAATTTACTATTCATCAAAAATTAAGTTGATCTTATTAGAAACCAAATTTCGAACTGAACGTTAGTGTAGAAGACCATTTCTTGAAAACCATTACACATTTTTAATTATTTAAGGTTTACATAAACATTTTTAAAATATTCTTTCTCTAAAATTCACCAAAAATATGCATACTATATTTATCCGGACAATTGAAAATTAATAAACTTCATCATAAGAAGTAAAATCAATATTTTTATTTAAAACGAAGGATTACACAAGGCAGTTACGGTCTCCTTACATAGCCCCTTATCACACAAGTATAGGACCTAAGAGTATGGTGTGTTTATAACGACCCATACTTTACATACATGGTTATTACTTCAAAATTGAAGCATACTTATTACAACATATAAAAAAACCATGAAAGGACCGTATAGGTATAGTGTCTTTAGAAACTGGGAAACATAAACAACTGGTTCATAAAGCATCTACATTGCCTCCCATTTATTTCATCATATCTAGAATCCCTTTTGGTATATCCCACTTAATAACGTTATTCCTGGCCTAGGGAAAGAAAACATACAAAAGGGTGAGCTCAAATGCTCAGTAAGGGTAAACAAAAGAAATATCAATAAAATCATATTCATAAGAACATAACATTTTGTAAATCATAACCTGCAAAAGAGATCATAATTTTATAACATGAGATAAATCATAGTAGTGAAATGTAATCCCAATAATCATAACATAAAACATGAAACTTGGTGGCATACACACACAATCATAGAGGATCATTTCTTATTAGTCAAGACTCATTGCCAAGACTATCTTAGTGGACAAAGTCCATTTCTGAACCAAGTTCACTCCTCGTTTCAGTCCTGTTTCATTGAACCGGTTTAACCTGCCGTTCCAGCCATGACTATCTCATGAGATATAAAATCTTTACCCAATGCATTGGAGAGAGATATAGGTCCCACCCATCTCATAATGATACCTTCTTATGTGTTCCACAAAATCATAAATCATACATCATTGCATAACCCATGTAATAAAAATGGGATTCTTAAACATCATGACATCATAAAACAATTCTTATAAGATAAAGGAATTCGTAAAAATAATTCCATCACAACATAATCAAATAAATGTAACAATAGGGATAGAAACAGAACCCTATACTATCTTATATGGAAAATAATTTTGATAAAAAAAACTTGAACTCCATTCTTGAGGAAAATATCCATTCTACTTCAAAAACATTTTTCCTTTCATAACATGTCATAAAATTTTAAACTAAAAGAATTTGATTAAAAATAAACATGAAAACTTGTAAAAGAAGCTTCTTGGAAATAATATTTTAAAAATCCATTACTGTCGAATAAGTTAAAAAAACATTCTTCTCGTACTTTTGTCTGAAAAGTCAAAAAGTACTTCGTACAAAAAACGACAAAAGATTTTTTTCATATCCTTTACTAAAAACTCACCGAAGGGTAAAATTAAATTTAGACAATAGTAGGTGGATGGAAACAATATTACATATTGAGGTAAGATGGATGTGGATGATAAAATACACCCTAGTAAATACCAAAGTATAAACAATCTCGGATAAAAATGAGATTGTGATATTTTCCCTTACCTTAGGTCCGATTTGCTTCGTAAGTCTCTGAACCTCCTTTATAATTATTTAAATAATGTCATTGACTTATTCCAGAATCATACTCATTGTTATGATATCATATATGGTCATATTCTTATCTTATTATTAGTAATATTTCATTGCTACTTGTTATTTGGGTGTTTATTACTTTTTGTTCTTATCCGTGTTTTGCGAATAAATTATTATTCTTCTTTTTAGTTTATAGATACCTGATTTACAGAATGGTATTAGTGTAATATATATCATATTTATTCACTCAATTCATTTACGTAATCATTATGCAATGAAAATCATTTAGAACGAGTCACATCACATCGTGGACACGGTATTCCGTACGTACGCACGAGCGATGATATTGTTCCCCTGATCGTGGAATTTTATTGGAGTGTATGTATACTATTTCATAATAAATATCACTTTACAATAATATTATATAGTTATTATTTACACCATTATACTCATCCAAGTAAGCCGGTGGTGGAAAATAGATTACACCGCGGCGTGGAGACGGTATTCCGTACCTACGCACGCACAGTGATTTAGTTTTCTGTAGGATGGATAGATGGTGAAATAGGGTTGTTTCATAATTATAATAACATATCAGTATATGAGTGATAATTATGTTATTACTTCATAATGAAACAACTAAAGAAGAAGAAGTGGAAGAAGAAATAAAGTTGAAAGAATCGGTAACAGACATTACCTGTTCTTTGAAGTGCCTCTTTTAGAACTCCTTTTAGGGCACTAAAATTGGTCTTTGAAGAAGACCAGGACCTCTACGATGTTTCTAGGGAAGTGGAGAGGAGGAATTGGTAGGGGTTGTCTGATCCTGAAGGCTCAAAGTGGTGTGAGGAAGAGAGGGAGGAGGTTCCCTTTTATAAGAGAGGAGAGGGGCACCATTAGAAAAACTAAAAATATTATTTTATTATAAAGTCATATTCTATTTTAAATAGCTCCAAATTGATTTATTTTGAATCTAAGGGGGGGATGGGTCGAATTAATCTCATCCAGTCGAATTTAGACAAGTTTGGGTATCTATTTTAACCTTATCATTTAGATTTAAATTTAAGTTTGATAATTTAACTTTTACCGTGTCTTCTTGTTTTCTTACAGTATATGGTTAATAAACATACTATAAAAAGCCAAACGAACCTCAAGTTGTTTATTTTTAATATATATAACCTTATCTAAGTCATTTGGCCGAACCTTAGATTTTTAGGAATAAAATAACAATTAATAATATAATATTTGTTTTAAAAACTATTTTATGTCAATTTTGACAATATTTGGTCATTCATTTTTGTAAAAACCATAACAGAAATATTATTTCGAAAAAAGTGAATTAAATCAATAATAAAATGTCCTATTAACATATAAAATAATTTTAATTCATAAAAAGTCTCAAATTACATTTATTTGGGTATTTATAACATCAATTCTATCGATATTTCATTAATAAGATTATTACTGCATCATCTTTGTGTCATAAATAAATTAAATTATTTAATGTCTAAAAATTAAAAATAAAATACCATTACGTATGAAATATTTTTAAATTTATAATGAATATTCTTAGTCGAATCTATCTTATTTATTACCCTATATTAAAAATGATTTACTTATTAAACTATGATTTTAACTATTTTAACCCTTCTTTAAATAAATTAATAATAATTGTCCTAATCTAATCCAAGTGGGACTAAATGGTCATATTTTATTCCTAAGGTTTTTTTTTGTCGAATTAATCTTATCCAATAGAGTTAGGACATGTGTTAGGGTAATGATAATATCATTTTTACCCTTAATTACCCTATTTACTTTTAACCGTGGTAAATAAAAGTAAAAAGTTATTATTCACCAAAAATTATTTTCATCTCATTGAACCACATTTTACTTACTAAAATTAACCTTGTCTCTCATATTTTTGAAATTCCACTCACAGAAGCGGTAAAATTAAGTTTTATGTAAATTTGCAAATTCTCCTTGGAGGTGGGTAAAAGACGGTCAAAAGTTCAATAAAATTTTTATATATCTAAAATTATTATAAAACGACTCCAATGAATTTCATTGAACTTATATAGGTATTATGAATCAATTTTGTCCTATAATAAATTTAAATAAAATAAATAATTATTTAAATAAAAAGTTGGTTTTTAAATAGTAACCTAGTGTTTTCACTATTCATCAACAATTGAAAGTTTTCGGAAAAATACCAAAATTTCACCCTAGGCAAATTTTAATATTCCGAATCCAAAAATGAAGTCCATTTTGAAAAATAAAATTTATAAAATTTCAAAAAGTGGTTATTACTATTCATAATGGCTAGTTTTAATAATATTTTAATAGCATATCATTGTTTAGTGAAACTAGGTATTGCGTACGACGCGAGCTATTGAGGAAGGCCGCGTTTGTGTGTAAAGCAAGACAAGATAGTGTTGTGTGTAGTAACAGATTCCTTTGATGATTTATATAACATAAAAACAAAATATTTCTTATAAAAGTCTCAGGTGTTACATTCTACCCCCCCCCCCTAAAATGAATTTCGCCCTCGAAATTCGTCACTTTGTAACGAACAGATGAGGATTCCTCACCCTCATCATATCCTCAAGCTCTCATGTAGCTTCTTATAATTGGTTGTTCCTCCATAAAACTTTCACCAAGCGAGTGGTCTTGTTCTATAGGACTTCTTCGCTATGATCAAGAATCTCTATTGGCTGTTCTTCATAAGAAAGATCTTGTTCCAGCGGTACAACTTCTGAGCTGAGTACATGTGAAGGATCAGGTATGTACTTTCTCAGGAGAGATACATGGAACACATCGTAAACTTGGGAGAGATTCGGTGGATGGTCCAATCGGTAAGCTACCTTCCCAACATGATCCACAATCTCAAAAGGACCGATATATCTTGGGCTCAGCTTTCCCTTCTTTCCAAATCATATTACTCTCTTCCAAGGAGATATTCGTATGAACACTTTATCACCCACTTCAAACTCTAGATCCTTTCTTCGGTTGTCAGCATAACTTTTTTGTTGACACTGAGCAGCTCTAATGTGTTGTTGAATAGATCTGACCTTTTCTGCCATCTCATCAACAAGATCAGGTCCTAATAGCTTTCATTCCCCAACTTCATCCCAACAAGTTGGAGTCCTACATTTCTTTCCGTAGATAGCTTCATAAGGAGCCATTTGAATACTGGAGTGAAAGCTATTATTATAAGAAAATTCCACCAAAGGTAGGCGTTGATCCCAAACACCTTTTAAATCCACAGATCAAGCTCTCAACATATCTACTAGAGTTTGAATCGTCCTCTCAGATTGACCATTTGTCTGAGGATTATAAGCAATGCTGAAACTCAACTCTGTATCCAGAGTATGCTAATGACTTTGCTAGAAATTTGAGGTAAACCTCGGATCCTGATCAGATATAATATAAAGTGGTACTCCATGCAATCTTACCACTTCCTTTACATATATCCTGGAAAGCTGATCTAGAGGGAAATCCTCTATAATAGCAATGAAGTGTGCCGACTTTGTAAGATGATCAACTATGACCCAGATAGCATTATTGCCTTTGGATGTTTTAGGAAGTCCTGTGACAAAGTCCATAGTGATGTTTTACCATTTCCATTCAGGTATGGGTAATGGTTGTAACATCCCCTTAGACTTCTGTCTCTCAGCTTTAACTTGCTGACAAACCAAGCAACGAGAGACATATTCAGCAATATCTCTTTTCATTTCATCCCACCATAAGTACTCTTTCAAGTCCCTATACATATTCATTCTTCCAGGATGAATAGAGAATGAAGAACTATGAGCCTCATCCAGCAACTCCGTCCTTAATTCGGGGATGGGAGGAACACAAACCCAATTCCTGAAATTTATTATCCCATCACAATCAAGGTTGCATTCAGGAACATTTCTCACCTTCTTTTGTAACACTAAATCTTCTTTTTGTGCCTCTTTAATCTTCACATGTATAGATGGTTGAATATTCATTTGAGAAAGATAATATTTTTCTCCTTCTATTATAATTCCAAGATCCATCCTTTGTAAATCCATAAATATTGGAACTTTTGTGATCCTCATCATGGATAAACAGGCATGGTCTTGTCGACTTAATGCATCTGCCACCTTGTTTGATTTCCCAGGGTGGAACTGAATTGAGCAGTCCTAATCCTTAATCATCTCCAACCATCTTCTTTGGCTCATATTCAGCTCCTTTTGTTTGAAAATATACTTTAAACTTTTATCATCAGTATAAATGTCACACCTTTCTCTATAAAGATAATGCCTCCAAATCTTTAATGCAAATATTACCGCAGCTAACTCCAAATCACGAGTTGGGTAATTTTTCTCATGTATTTTCAATTGTCGTGAGGCATAAGCTATCACCATATCATTTTGCATAAGAACACACCCCAATCCATTCGTGGATGCATCACTGTAGATCACAAACCTTTCTCCACTACAAGGCAGTGTGAGCACAGGTGCACTGGATAACCTTCTTTTCAACTCCTTGCAATTCTCTTCACATTCCTCCGACCAAAAAAACTTAACTCCTTTCCAAGCCAACTTGGTGAGTGGATTAGATAATCATGAGAAATATTTCACAAAACGTCGATAATATCCATCCAAACCAAGAAAACTTCGGATCTCAGTTATTGTGGTTGGCCTCAACCATCATTCAATAACCTCTGTTTTTGATGGATCCACAGATATCCCCTATTTTGAGATTATGTGACCCAAAAATGCAACTTTTTGACGCCAAAATTCCCACTTGGTAAATTTTTCATAAAGCTTCTCCTTTCTCAGGGTCTTCAATATAATTCTCAATTGATCTTCATGTTCTTCATTTCTCTTTGAATATACGAGAATATCATCTATAAAGACTACCACAAAATGATCAAGATAGTCTCTAAAGACTCTATTCATAAGATCCATGAAGATAGCAGGGGCATTATTAAGACCAAATGGAATCACTATAAATTCATAGTGTCCATACCTTGTACAGAAATCCATCTTTGGTATATCCTCCCTTTTGACCATTAATTGATGATACCCTGAATTAAGATCAATCTTGGAAAGGTATTGAGATCCGCATAGTTGGTCAAATAAGTCATCAATGCATGGGAGAGGATATTTTTTTTTGATAGTGATCTTGTTAAGTTATCGATAATCAATGCAGAGTCTCATTTATCCATCTTTCTTCTTAACAAATAGAATAGGTTCTCCCCAAGGTGACGCATAGGGTGTAGGAATCCCTTATAATGATTCTCTTGGAGTTGCTTCTTCAATTCATGCAACTCAATTGGGGCCATTCTATAAGGTGTCTTTGAAATAGGTAAAGAACCCGGTACGAGTTCTATTGAAAATTCAACTTCACGATTTGGTGGATGACCCGGAAAGACATCATCAAACTCCCGTACAATGGGAATATTCTTAATCGTGAGTTTCTCACCAACCATTTGAGATAAATAACCTTCATTTAGTGGAATCAAGACCCATAAGGTTGAAGAAATTTCCAATGGAAGGTTATGTTCATCCTTGCATCGATAGACGATCAATGATTGATCTGGAATATGAAATGTGACTTCCCTTCTTTGGAAATTGGTATGAGCTCTATATAGAGAAAGCCAATCCATGCCACGAAACACATCAAATTCTACTTTAGGAAGTATCACAAGATTTGCAGGAAGCACTATCCCACAAACTTCAATCGGAGAAGAATTATAAACTTTTGATGCGACTCTTTTGCCACTATGGGTTGTGAAAACTAACTCAACATCTAATTGTTGAGGTAATACGGTGATACCCTTAGAAAATTTTTCAGAAATAAAAGAGTGGGTGGATCCAGAATCAAATAAAACATTTCCTACTTTAGAGTGGATGGTAAGTGTACCATTCACCACTTTATTATCGTACTCCACACCGCTGATAGAAATTGCATGTGACTTTCCTTTGCCTTTAGCATTAAGAGTTTGTTGACATAGATCATCATCAACAACCCATGGATTAGGGCATTGATTGGCATAATTCCCCATTTCCTTGCATTTGTAACATTGATGTGTAAGAGGTGCACTCTGTGTAGTCGTTTCTTTGTTCGCATCACTAGACATCTTCTTCCAATCATTCCGGAATTCAAATGACCAATGACCTACCTTTCCAAATTTGAAACATTTACTTGTCCCTTTAAGACAACTCCATCCATGTTTCTTTCCACACTTTGAGCATAAGGGAAATCTCATCTTCTTTTCAGTGTGCTCTTTATATTTTCCTTTGAATTCCATTGTCCTCTTCTTATCAAACCCATATGACTGATGGGTTACTCCAATCTCCATCTCAACTTTGAGAGCACATCGAATGATTCCCTCATAGCTATTAAAGTCCCTTATGGCTAACTCCCTTTGAAGACTTGGTTTTAAGCAACTAAAGAATCGATCAATCTTACTCTCGGGTTGGATAATAATACCAGAAGCGTACCTTGCAAGTCTTGTAAAATTTGCTTCATAGGTACCAACAGATTCATCATCATTTTTCTTTAGTTCAAGAAACTCCTTCTCCATCTTTGCTCGAAGAATATGGGGGATGTACTTATTGAAAAATACGTTCTTGATCTCGTCCCATTATATGGACTCAATTTCATCTCTTTACCTCGTATTCTTGATAAGATTCCACCATTGATCAGCATCTCCTTCCAAACAATAAACTGCTAGGATCACTTTATCATGTTCAGAACATTGACGAACTGAAAATATCTTTTCAGTTGTACTAATCCATTATCCAGCAACTAATGGATCAGTAGACCCACTAAATGAAGGTGGACAATGCCTTATAAAGGATTCACCAGAATGTTGCTCCTTCCTTTGCTCGTTTGGAAGTCTTGCATGATTCATAGCTTGAGAAAGTTGTGTGAGCATGGCTACAAGATTTTTCATTCCATCTCCCATAACGTTTGGTTGCTCAGGAGGACAATCATTTCATTGCTCGTCGCATTCCGCATTAACACGGTTCCTTCGGGTTCCATCCATTGACTAAATCCAAGAATAATAGTCTTAGCAACACTAATTATAATAGGAAAACCACATAATCAAGAATACAATTTCACACTTAAGGTATTATCATAGGTTGTTATTGGCCATTTTTAAAACACTAAGATCGTGTTCTATGATTAGACTTATCCTTAGTGTTCATACTAAGGCGTTCACATCCTAGTTTCCAAATGTTGAGTATACCTTTCCTCTGATACAAACTATAAAGACCCATACTTTACATACATGGTTATTACATCAAAATTGAAGCATACTTATTAAAACATATAACAAATCCATGAAAGGACCATATAGGTATAGTGTCTTTAGAAACTGGGAAACATAAACAACTGGTTCGTAATGAATCTATATTGCCTCCCATTTATTTCATCATATATAGAGTCCCTTTTGGAATATCCTACTTAATAACATTCTTCCTGACCTGGAGAAAGAAAACATTCAAAAGGGTGAGCTCAAATACTCATTAAGGGTAAACAAAAGAAATATAAATCACATCATATTCATAAGAACATAACATTGTGGAAATCTTAACCTGCAAAAGAGATCATAATTTCATTACATGGGATAAATCATAGTAGTGAAATGTAATCCCAATAATCATAACGTAAAACATGAAACTTTGTGTCATACACACACAATCATAGAGAATCATTTTTTATTAGACAATACTCATTTCCAGGACTATTTTAGTGGACAAAGTCAATTTCTGAACCGAGTTCACTACTCGTTTCAGTCCTGTTTCATTGAACCAGCATAACCTGCCATTCCAGCCATAAATATCTCATGAGATATAAAATCTTTACCCAATTAATTGGAGGGATATATAGGTCCCACCCATCTCATAATTATATCATTCTTATGTGTGCCACAAAATCATAAATCATACATCATTGCATAACCCATGTAATAAAAATGGGATTCTTAAACATTGTGACAGCATAGAACAATTCATATAAGATAAAGGAATACATAAAAATAATTACATCACAACATAATCAAATCAATGTAATAATAGGGATATAAACATAACCCTATATTATCTTATATGGAAAATAATTTTGATAAAAAAACTTGAACAACATTCTTGAGGAAAATATCCTTTCTAATTCAAATTTTTTTTCCTTTCTTAACATGTCATACAATTTTAAAATAAAAGAAGTTGATTAAAAATAAACATGAAAACTTGTAAAGGAAGCTTCTAGGAAATAATGTTTTAAAAATCCATTCATGCTGTATAAGTTAAAAAAACATTCTTCTCATACTTTTGTTGGAAAGGTCAAAAAGTACTTCGTACGAAAAACGACAAAAGATTCCTTTCATATCCTTTACTAAAAACTCACCGAAGGGTAAAATTGGATTTAAACAATTGTAGGTGGATGGAAACAATATTACATATTGAGGGAACATGGATGTAGACGATAAAATACACCCCAGTAAATACCAAAGAATAAACAATCTTGGATAAAAATTAGATTGTGATATTTTCCCTTACCTTAGGTCTGATTTGCTTTATAAGTGTCCGAACCTCCTGTATAATGATTTAAATAATGTCATTTACTTATTCCAGAATCATACACATTGTTATGATATCATATATGGTCATATTATTAGCTTATTATTAGTAATATTTCATTGCTACTAGTTATTTGGGTGTTTATTACTTTTTGTTCTTATGCGTGTTTTGTCGAATAAATTCTTATTCTTCTTTTTAGGTTATAGGTACCGCATTTCCAGAATGTTATTAGGGTAATATATATCATATATATTAACTCAATTCATTTATGTAATCATTATGCAATGAAAATCATGTAGAACGAGTCGCATCACATCGTGGAGACGGTATTCCGTACGTACGCACGAGCGAGGATATCGTTCCCATGATCGTGGAATTGTATTGGAGTGTATGTATACTATTTTAGAATCAATATCACTTTACAATAATCATATATAGTTATTATTTACACCATTATACCCATCCAAGTAAGGTGGTGGTGAAAAATAGATTACACCGCGGCGTGAAGACGGTATTCCGTACGTTCGCAAGCGCGGTGATTTCGTTATCCGTAGGATGGATAGATGGTGAAATAGGGTTGTTTCTTAATTATAATAACATATCAGTATATGAGTGATACTTATGTTATTACTTCATAATGAAACAACTAAAGAAGAAGAAGTGGAAGAAGAAATAAAGTTGAAAGAATCGGCAACGGACATTACCCCTTCTTTGAAGCGCCTATTTGAGACCTCCTTTTAGGGCACTAAAATTGGTCTTTGAAGAAGACCAGGACCTGTAGGATGTTTCTAGGGAAGTGGAGAGCAGAAATTGGTAGGTTTTGTCAGAGATTGATGGCTCAATGTGGTGTGAGGAAGAGAGGGAGGAGGTGCCCTTTTATAAGGGAGGAGAGGGGCACCTTTCGAAAAACTAAATATATTATTTTAATATAAAGTCATATTCGGTTTTAAATGGCTCTAAATTGATTTTTTTCGAAGCTAAGGTGGGGATGGGTCGAAATCCTCTAATCCAATATAATTTAGACAAGTTTATATATATATTTTAACCTTATCATTTATATTTAACTTTAAGTTTGATAATTTAACTTTTACCGTGTCTTAATGTTTTCTTACACTATAAGGTTAATAAACATACTATAACAAGCCAAAAGAACCCCAAGTTGTTTATTATTAATATATATAACCTTATCTATGTCATTTGTCTAATCTTTAGATTTTTAGGAATAAAATAACAATTAATAATAAAATATTTGTTTTAAAAACTATTTTATATAAATTTTGACACTATTTGGTAATTGATTTTTGTGAAAATCATAACAGAAATATTAGTTCAAAAAAAGTGCATTAAATCAATACTAGCATGTCATATTAACATATAAAATTATTTTAATTCATAAAAAGTCTCAAATTACTTTTATTTTGGTATTTATAACATCAATTATGTCAATATTTCATTAATAAGATAATTACTGCATCATCTTTGTGTCATAAATAAATTAAATTATTTAATTTCTAAAAATTAAAAATAAAATACCATTATGTATGAAATCTTTGTAGCTTTCTAATTAATATTTATAGTCGAATTTATCTTATGTATAACCCTATATTAAAAATTATTTACTTATTAAACTTAGATTTTAACTATTTTAACCCTTCATTAAATAAATTAATAATACATGTCCTAATCTAATCTAAGTGGGCCTAAATGGTCATATGTTATTCCTAAGGTTGTTTTTGGTCGAATTACAGTTATCTAATAGAGTTAGGATATGTTTTAGGGTAATAATAATATCATTTTTACCCTTAATTGCCTTATTTACTCTTAACCATGGTAAATAAAAGTAAAAAGTTACTATTCACCAAAAATTATTTTCATCTCATCGAACCACATTTTACTTACTGACATCAACCGTGTCTCTCGGATTTTTGAAATTCCACTCACAGAAGTGGTAAAATTATGTTTTATGTAAATTTGCAAATTCTCCTAGGATGTGGGTAAAAGATGGTCAGAAGTTCAATAATATTTTTATATTTCTAAAATTTTTATAAAATGACTCCAATGAATTTCATTGAACTTATATAGGTATTATGTATCAATTTTTACCTAAAATAAATTTAAATAAAATAAATAATTATTTTAATAAAATGTCGGTTTTAAATAGTAACCCAGTGTTTTCACTATTCATAAAAAATTGAAAGTTTTCAGAAGAATAACAAAATTTCACCGTAGGCTAATTTCGATATTCAGAATCCAAAAATGAAGTCCATTTTGAAAAATAAAATTTATAAAATTTAAAAAAGTGGTTATTACTATTCATAACAGCTAGTTTTAATAATATTTTAATAGCATATCATTGTTTAGTAAAACTCAGTATTGCGTACGACACAAGCTATCGAGGAAGGCCGCGTTTGCGTGTAAAGAAAGCCACGCTAGTGTTGTGTGTATTGAAAGATTCCTTTGATGATTTATATAACATAAAAACAAAATATTTATTATAAAATTATCAGGTGTTAGAGTGCTAGGGTGATAGAATCCGAGGGAGGCTCAGCCAACATGACACGAGTAGTAATTTCTATCAGTTTGAACTTATCATGAAGGCGATTCCGTTCTAGCTTCACACGATGAAGTTCGGATTGGGTTTGGTCCAGAGCAAAGCCCATTGGTGCTACCTTCTTCCCAAGTTCTGTTAGATGGGCTTCGATTGGTCCAAGACTTCTGGGTGAGGCCATCGAATCTTCTTTCTATATTAATTAACCAAGATCACTTGTATTTAGAGACAAATATCGAAATGTTTAGTTTCCAGCGGTCATATTGACCAATGGTCATATAACAGTCAAAACCCAACAGTCTCATTTTAATTATACTCATTTTATCAAATGAAACAGTTATGTTTAATATAAAAATAAAATAACACACAAAATTAGGAAGAAAGATTTATTCAAAATTTCATGTCGTTACATATATCAACCAATCCATACCCAGGATTATATCATAGACATCTATCTCCCGAACGGAGAAATCTCATTTCAGCTCAGATCCATCAATAGTTATAGAACATGCTCTACACATGAAGGCTCTACATTCCCTTTCACTGATAGGTGTTTGAAGTTTTATCAGAGAAGTCATCATTTCAACTTTTAAGATTAGAAAAACATAAATACGATAAGAAAGAAAAGAATTTGATGCACCAGTATCGAACGACACTTGCATGAGGTCAGAATTCAACAGAATCGTACCTCTCACCGTAGACAGTCTAGACTGGTCATCCACAATAACCTGTTCCACTCCATACAATTGCTTTGTTGCTGCACTTAGCTCCTTATTTCCGTGTTGAGATTGACCTTCGTGAAGAGTCATGGTATTCCTGGAATCACCATAACTAGCTCTGTTTTGTTGGCGGGACTGATTCTGTTTTCCTCTCCCTATCGAAGCATATGATGCTTGCGACACATGGGAAGTGTCACGCGCACCCGACCTCGGAGCACTACGACAATATCACTGAATATTCCCCACCTTGTTGCAATTGTTACATGATTTTGGTGGTGCTATACATTCTCGTTTTATGTGATCAGTCGAACCACATTGAAAGCAACCTTCTTTGCTCTGGGTTCGTGGAGGAAGGTAGACTGATCCCGCCGTCTGGTTCTGATTCGCACTCCCACCATGGAAGCAGGTGTCCCTCTTCCGCTTGTTCCCAAAATTGGAGTTCCTGCCCATTCTCATGGGTATCATCATGCCTCCTCCTATCGATCCCAATATATCCCGTTCAGTAAAAATTTCTATGTTCACCATCTCTGTATAATTTGTAATACATAGAACTGCAATCTTCGATCGAATCACTTTCCTTAGCCCCGATTCGAAGATGCATGCCTTCAAAGAAGCACTTGCCGCAACCTCTTGTGAAAAATGTACTAAATTCGTGAACTTATCTGCATACTCTGTGATAGAGAGGCTCTCCTATTTCAAGTTGAATAAGTCCATCATTTTCTCAATCTTGAACGTGTGAGGATAGAATTATTTGTTAAACAATTCTTCAAAATCCTCCCATATAAGGCCTTCATCCAATTTAGAATGCACCGCTAAATCCTACCACTGACGTGTAAGATCCTAGATCATATACATCTGCGGGTTTACTTTCAGCTCCACTGGTGTGCTGATGAAATCGAATATATGATTCATCCTGCTTAGCCACACCTCTGCCTTCTCGAGTTTAGCATAACCCCTAATGTTCAGTGGATTCTTCTTTATGAACTGAATGATATGATCCACATGTCATGGCTCATTCTTCC
Organism: Viscum album; assembly: GCA_963277665.1. Lineage (NCBI taxonomy): Eukaryota > Viridiplantae > Streptophyta > Magnoliopsida > Santalales > Viscaceae > Viscum > Viscum album. The sequence goes on from OY728157.1 coordinate 179,751,145, forward strand.
GGTTCTCTATATCCACATCTTGAAAGGCTTTCACAATACTCTAAACCAACTCTTTGTTGACACGTGGTTCAATTGCAACCACATTCTCCACTGCTTCTTCGGGTTGGTTTCGATGACGCCTACCGGGTGCCATTTTCTAAACCAACAACAAAGACTGTCAATCTCACTCTCTAGCAACTGATGGCTTAGAATTTCAAATTCTATCACATCACTATCACAACATTGTTCTTAGACATCATTTTTCCATGTTATACCATTTTTGAAAACATTCAACATACTTCTTGAAAATCAAACCATTTTCAAAATGCACCAAATACCCTATTTTCAAAGTCCTTTGGTTGAAAACAATTTCTGCATTTTTTAAAAATTGTCACCTTTCACCGAATCCATACACATTACTCACAATGAGATATGCAATCCTAGTGGGAAGTAATTCATCTACAATGCATGTCATACTCATCTCATTGGATAAACCCATGACAATGAGATTTCCAACATTCTAGAAGTGTATCCAAAACACTAATGTACCCAACACCCTGGTAACCTTAAGTTCTCCATAAACATGTTAGCTACATCCTTTGATGCTAAAAATTTAAAGTTCCGACATTCCTACTCCTATTTAAGATGACCTCCCAAGGAATAGACAATAAGAAAATTCCACTCCAAGACCAAGAACATAGATGACCACTTGTTAGGCAAGGACAGAACAAGCTGATACCATATGTAATGACCCGCCAATTCTCATTGGCTTGAGAGTGCAACGAGTCATTAATAAGTCTTAAGCGATATCCCCAAAATGCCAAAGGCAGGAAATAAATGTCGAAGGGTCTCAAGAAAATTGGGGGATGATTTACGCTTTAAGAAATAAACCCATTAATTAATCATTCACTCTGTGATGCATAAAAAAATGCAAGACTAATCAACAACTTCATTTATGTTAAACCACATAAGAGTACATAACAGTGGAATACCAAACCAAACATCAAAATTACATAGTGGAAGAACAGAAATAGACTCCCAAAACACACCATGACTTAGTGGTCCACAAGCTCCAAGCTCCACAGCATCTCCCAATCATCACCAAAAGACACTAGTAATGAGATGATTTACCTTTACATGTGTCTCAGAATAAAACTTCTTCAAAAGCACCAAAGTGCCAAAGAGTATGTTGTTTCTAAACAGAAGGCTTCATTTACATGTTTAAACCCAAAAAATCAATGATGAGAGAAGAAATAAATGAATTCAAAGCACCCGTATCAAAAAAGATTGCATCAACATTGAATTTAAAAGAATTGTACCTTGCACCATGGATGGTCTGGAATGATCATCCCTCATAGCATGCACAGCTCCAAACAATTTATTTATCTCCACACTCTGATCTTTATTACCCTACTGAGGAGTCATGGTATTCCAAGAATATCCATGACTGACTTTACTCTGTTGTCGTGGGGTATGCTTCTGCCCCCGTCTTGTCGAGGCATAAGACCCTTGCGACCCCTATGGAGTGTCACAATCACCCGACCTCAGGGCATTCCAACAATAACACTAAACATGCACAATCTTCTTACAATTATGACATTCTTGAGGTTGTTCCATAACATCCTTCTTGACATAGCTCATAGTACCACACTAAAAACATCCCTGCTTACTCTGAGTATTTGTAAAAAGATTCACAGATCCTGTCTTCGGATTCTGAGTCATACTCCCACCCTGAAAATAAGTTTCCCTCTTCTGCTTGAACCAAATGTTTGAGTTCCCACTATTTACCATGGGTACCAACATAATTCCCTTACCTTTAACACTGAAAAGGTCTCACTCAGCTAATGTAGATCTATTCACCTTTTTTATGTAATCATCTATACAAAGCACCTCTATCTTGCAAAGAATTTACTAGTTTAACCCAACTTCAAATATTTGTTCCTTCAATGATGTAATACCCACCACCAAGGGTGGAAACATTACTAAGTTCATAAACTTATCCACATATTCCGTTACCGATAAGTTCCCTTTCTTCAAACTGAAGAAATCTTTTGTATAGTGATTTATGAATTTATGAGGTTAGAATTGTTTATTAATAAATTCCTCAAAACCCTCCCATGTCACACTTTGGTCTATCCCGGCCTGGACTGCCAACTCCCACCACTTAAGGGCATGATCTTCCAACATATATGTGGATATCTTCACATTCATCTCTTCCAATGTTCCCATGAAGTCAAATATGCAATTCATTCTATCCAGCCATGCTTCAGACCTTTCTGGATCTGAATCATCCCTAAACATGGGTGGATTCTACATTTGAAATGGAATCACATGATCCACATGCCTTGGTTCATCCAATTTATTCCCACTTTCCACAATTTGGAAGGCATACACTATACTCTCTACTAGCTGCTGGTTCACCTGAGGCTCAGGTGCAACTACATTTTCAATATCTTCTTCTTGTTGGTCTCTACAGTGCATACTTAGTCCCATATTTATCAATAAGAAAATAACCATATCTCCCACTCCCGTAACAAGAAAGGGTATACACTTTTCAAATTCAATTACAAAACCACTATCACAACCAATATTTACAAAAGATTACATTTCCCATATTGAACCATTTTTAAAAATCCACCATGTTTTGAAAATCAACCCATTTTTAAAGTACCACTAGTTTCCATGTTTCCAAACCTTCCTTTTTAAATCCCAATTCAGATTTTCCAAAATCCACACATTCATACCACACCATAAATTATTATACCCCAATGAAATATGTATCCTATTGGGAAATCATTTCTACTATTCATTCCATGCTATTCTCATTGGATACAACCATAACTATGTGATATCCAATTCCAATAAGTGTCTCCAAACACTTATGTACCAAATTCCCTGGTAACTAGAAGTTCAGCATAAAACGGTTAACTACGTCCTTTTATGATATACATTCCAAGTTCCAAATATCCTACACCTTGATACCATCCCGACTCAAGGAATAGATCAAGAAGGAATATATGTAACACCCCGAGTTTCCATGATACTCTTCTCATTCAATAATACAATAGTTTGCATTGTACGCAACTTCGAGTTCTAACACACCGCAACTAATCAAAGTAGCTGTTATGAATAGTAATACCCACTTTTTGAAATTATATAAATTTTATATTTCAAAATGGACTTCATTTTTGAATTCAGAATATCGAAATTAGCCTATGTTTAATTTTTGGTATTTTTCTGAGAACATCCAATTTTTTAGAATAGTGAAAAATACTTAAAAACAAATTTTTTAATAAAAATAATTTATAGTGATAAATTATACTATTGAGTGGTTTTAAAGTATAATTAGAATATATTTTTACCATTTTATCCAATGGTGTTAATTATAATTAATTTCACTTTGAAATTAGACATAAACAATTGTCAATCTATTGATATATATTGTTTCTTAAAAACACGCTATTTATTGTGACAACGAGAATTAATTATAAAATTAATTAATGAAACTTATATGTTTGGAATTTTTTAAAATATACATCATTTTTGAATTCGGAATATCAATTATATCTTAGGGTGATATTTTGGCGTTGTTTTGAAAAACATCAATTTTTGATGAATAGTGAAACGACTAAGTGGTAGTTAAAAAACTGATTTTTCGTTTAAAGGAATCATTACCACTTCTGTGATTTGATTTTCAAAAATACGACATACATGTTTGTCACTAGGAAGTAAAATGTTGTTCAATGGGATTAAAATAATTTTTTGGTGAATAGTAACTTTTAAGTTTAATTAATCGCGATTAAAGATAATTGGTGAAATATAAGGTAAAAATGATATTATAAAAATATGAAAATACCTTTACACTTTTCCTAAACCAATTGGATGTGTCATGGCCGACCAAGAAAATCCATGGGTCAACTTGGGGACCCCATGGAGCCACTTTGGTAGGAAAATGACATAAATAACTTTTATTTAAAGTTGAAATATAAATGTCACAAACATAAGTTGTTTTACTAAAACAATTTTCAAATGGGGTTATAAAAGTCATATTTTTTACTATAAATATTCATTAGAAAGCTAAAATGATTTCCTAAATCATGAAATTTTTTTATAATTTTTTGACATTAAATAAATTCAATTATTTTGACACCATGATGATGCAGCGATTACCACATTATTTAACGATTTAAAAAAAATAAAAAGATAATGTAAACTACAAGGCATAAACTTGTCAAAAACCTATTGGATGAGTATATTTCAAACCCTTATCACCTTATCCTAGAATTATATATGTTTGGGACCTTTAAAATCCGAAACTAATTATATAATAAAGTAACATTTCATTACTTTCCAAGAGTGCCCCTCCTCTCCACTTATAAAAGGCCCCCACCACTACCACCTTACTCATATTTTCAAAGCCTTTTTCCTCGGCCAAACTCTGCCCAAATACTATACCATCTTCCCTCCCTTACTCCTATAAGCCTCACCTTGGGCAGAATTCTTCCCAAGGAAGCCTTTGGCTCAAATCAAAAGAGTTACCCGATTTTAAGGTAATGTCTTCTCTTATGTTATTTTGTTTTATTTTGCTTATCCAATCCCCTAAAATATTTTTATTCATTTCTTGTGTAACAAAACCAGTATCCTCAATATACTAGGATTATTATATAAGAATTATTCGAGATACACTTACACACACCTACATCTAATTGTTAATGAACATACTATTTCTGTGGATGGCAAATTTCTGCCTCACGAAACGATGATTGTTCAACACTCATATAACACCTCTAATGGTGGCCATTTTGATGAAACTATTTTCATATATGATATATATATTATGTTTATTTTTTCCTTATGCTTCTTTATTTCTCATTTGTGACATACTTTATGATTTCCATTATGGGTAAACGCAATAATTTCATTTTAGGAAGTGCGGACTACCGCCCCCTCAAAGTGATTTGAATCGTTAATGTCATATGTGGGATTTATAAAGGATGGAGTAAATGGTATTATACATTATATAATTCTTTAATTATATTATACCTTTATATAATTAAAACATCATTCCCTTAAATATGAAATAGAAATGAAAGTAGCGTTCATGTGTACGTACGGCTTACCGTCTCCATGAATGGTGCATTTCATTTCTTACCTCTAAACGTTATGGAATATTATAAATGAATGTATATACTGGATATATATGAGATATATAATATAAACATCATGAATATAATTCTGGATATAATGGATATATCACTACATGAATAACTTGTAATTATAAGAAGTTTATTTTTGACTCAAGTACCAAAGATCGACAAAAAGACCGTTATTAACTTAAATAATTACATAATGTTCATAACATGGTAATAAGTGATATAAAAGGAATAATGAACTTGAAAATGGTTCTTATGAAGGTAGAGATTAACCCTAGTTTATTATCAGGAGATCAAAGAATGGTCGAGTGAATTCGGACACGAAGTAAGGGAACTTCTTAACCCAATTTCCTTTCTTTGGGTTAATCTCCTACTTTCAAATTATGTCAAGTTATTATTATGTCCTATCTTGTATTTTTAAATTATTTATCTGTACTTATATTTAATACAAATAATAGATCTACTTTATTTAAAAAAATGATCTTTGTAAGGGTCTTAATCTCATTCTCCTTTCATTGAGGCATATTTAGTTTTATACAAAACTTTCTTTTATAAGGTGTATAAACCCCTTTGACTTTTATGTTTATTCAAAAGGAATATTTTTTATACGAAGCGTTTTACTAAACAACAAAAATGGAATGTTTTTCATGCCATACACATGCGGCGACAACGACTTCTCCGCCACTGTGACCATTATTTGAGTTCGGCTTCCTCTACAAGCCATAACTTTTTTAATGAAAAATAAATACAAAGTTTTAACTTTCTTTCATTTTGGTATTGAAATGGTTTTGAAAGTGTTTTTATTATATCAATGTGTTGTATTGATATCTTGTGACTGAAATGTGGAAATGTTATGTTTCCTTTATGCATGTTTTATGTGATACGATTATGTTATGGTTTATGATATGTTTAATCCTATTCATATGAGGAATGCATTGTACTTAATAAGTGACAGGTGGAGCCCGCTATAGCTCCTCAATGCATCGGCAGGTCTCATGAGACAAACTAGTGTCTTGGCAAGAGGCCTTGAAAAAATATTATTTGTAGTCTTGGAACGAGGCCTTGGCTATGTGGTTATGATAGTCTGACATTATGCATTCCAACATTATGAAAGTGGTTATTGATATTTCATGTGATTATTTGACCAGTAGAATATCCATATGAAGAAGTAAATAGCATTATCTCATTTTACTTTTGCCATATTATGTTAAAGTTCATGTTAAAAGGCTTTTGTTTTAGTTATACAGTGCCTTAAATGTTAATATTTATTTATGAAAGCTTCCACAATATTGTTATCCTTACTGAGCATCTGAGCTCACCCCTTTCAAAGTTTTAATATTTTCCGAGATGTGAAGAAGTATTTTATGAATGACCTGTAGGGATAGTCATAAGAGGATATGAGTGTGTACTATGGAGACTTTGTTATTGTAGCTTTTAACTTTATGATGTTATGTAACATTTATTAATGTATCTAGTGATTCCAAGGCTACTAAAATAATCGGTATTTCGAGACTTGATCATTTGTGATCATGCCAATGTTATGCAATAATGCACTGACTCTGGGTAACTGGGGTCGAAGCATTACAGTTGGTATCAGAGGTAGTTTAGTACTATCCTTGGAAGATAGATTTAGATAAACTCTTATTAGAGCACATAGCCCGAAGATAGACTTTGAGGATTAGTATAGAAGAACTTCCTAGAATTTTGGTATTATTGAGATTTTGTGAGTTTTCCGAGCAATATATCCCTGTCTGGATACGAGCAGGTAGAGGCGGCTCTGGCACAGATGTACCTAGGGGTAAAACCCGAAAACACCGCTTTGAGCTAGACTCGAACGGAAACTGGTGCACGATAACGGGCCATGCTGCACTCTTGGTTACGACACTCCCGGGGGATATGCTTAGGATAATTCTCATTTTCTTTACAAACTACTATGAAGAGTTATGAGTATATACTTCCTCAAAGAAAACATTTTTATGATTATGGATTATATCCATAAATAGTTCAATTTATGTTATGTATTTTATAAGTATGGAATTATTTATTTTGATTCATAAACTAATCTAGTTTATCCCATTGTTTAGAAATGGCACCTAGTGGAAGGAATGGAAACCATATCAAAGCACGCACTCTGTGTAGGGATTTCCCTCCTGCTCAAGATAATTATTATGGAGATAGAGATACAACTGGTGCTGATCAAATTATTACCATTCTAGGACAACTCACTCAGGTTATGAATAATAACCTTACTCGTATGGAGCACCCTGATCCGCAACGTGCAGGATCAATGTTAGACCGCTTTATGAGGAAACAACCAACAACATTTAATGGGGGTACAAATCCATTAGTATCTTAGTAATGGATAAACTCCTTAGAGAAAATATTCTACGCCATGGGGAGTAGCGAAAGGGAGAAGGTTGTCATTGTAGTCTACCACCTCACTGGAGATGCCGATCAATGGTGGTCACTGATTCAAAACACAAAGGAAGATGAAGACATATCAAGTATGGAATGGAGGGAGTTTAAGGAAATTTTCATAGAAAAATACTTTCCTCGTGACCATCGAGCAGATATGAAAAGGCAATTTCTGAGTCTGAGGTAGAAGGAGGATGAGAATGTCACAAAGTATGAGGCTTACTTTACAAGGTTAGCGAGGAATGATGCAGATTATATGCGTAACCCAAGAAGTAAAGTTGATCATTTATTTGATGGGTTAAAACCATTTCTCCATCGAGCTTTAGTATCACAATCTTTCTCAATATACGAAGATATAGTCTCGTGTGCTATCAAGATAGAAAATGAATTCTCTATGTCTTATGACAACAAAGTAAAGAAAAAGAAGAAGAGAATAGTGGAACAAGAGATAGATAATGGGAAAAAAGAAAAGAAGGATTTTCCATTATGTGATAATTGTGGGAAGAATCACCCCGGTACTTGCCTTAAAGGAATGGGAGTTTGTTTTAAATGTGGAGAAAAAGGTCACCAGGCTCGTGATTGCAAGGGAAAGAAAGAGGCTATCAATGTTGAATGCTACAATTATAGGTAAATGGGGAATTATGAAAATGAAGGTCCTAAGTGTCAGGGAAACTTTCCTCAGAAAAGGCCAAGGGATGAAGGCCAATCTTATGCTATTACTACAGTTGAAGTGGAATAATTTATGTATTGGTGTTTTTGGACTCATGGGTTATATTTTGGTTATAAGAATAATGTGATATATATAAGGATTGTACTGCAGCACTTGTTGTTTCAGTAAGGTTTTAATATGATGAAGGTAATCATATTTTTAGTATGTGACAAAAAGATAAACTTTAATTTGTTTGGGGAATCTGATGTTAAAATTGATTTTGGAATTTAGAGACCTTTTAGAGAAAGTCTGGACAGAGGTATTTTGGATAACTATTAAGGTTGGAATGGATTAAGTTGAACCTTGGATAGTATTGCTTAAGGTTAAAACATTTCTGAAGATTATTTTTGGAATATTATAATACTATAGTTTTAGGAAAAGGACAACCTGGAGGGTGGGGCATAACCCGTCACGACGGACAAAGCTGCAGGAATCGAACTCACAACCATAGTGCGACATGCCTTTTATTACGTACCAGTAGCCTACATGAAGTACCTGGTTATTACAAAATAGTTTAACTAATCTAAATGGTATGTGTTAATATTTGGAACCTTAGAAAATTAGGATAAATAGAATATTTTTGAGTTTTATTACCTTTTAGAGTGAAAGATGGGTTTATGGTAAAAATTTATTAAAGAATGAAAGACTACATGACAATTATGTATATTCCCTTACATTCTTATTAAATCTCTTAAATAAATTCCTCAACTTTATAAAAGGTAACATAAAACAAAAATGTTTCCAGTTAACTTTTCCAACTGGGGATTCAATGATTATTTAACAAATCACAAGTTTGTGATTTTCTTATGGTTAAATTTCTTCTCATCCAGTTTTCTACGACTCTCCATCAGACCTTCATGGTTTTTTTCTTCCATATCCATATTTTCATAGAATCCTAGCATGGGCTATCTCGAGTGACCTTTGTACTTATCTTTTTATCTTTTAATGTTATATTTTTATTAACCTTATTTCCGATGTGGGTTTTCCACAAAGGTATTTTCTATTTTCAACCTTTTATTTTCAAAGAAAAATTTCAAATTGTGAGGACACAATTTATTGAAGGAGGGGAGAAAGTAACACCCCGAGCTTCCATGATACGCTTCTCATTCAATAATCCAATAGCTTGCATTGTACACAACTTCGAGTTTTAACAAACCGCAACTAATCAATGTAGCCGTTATGAATAGTAATACCGACTTTTTGAAATTATATAAATTTTATATTTCAAAATGGACTTCATTTTTGGATTCGGAAGATCGAAATTAGCCAATGTTGAATTTTTGGTATTTTTCTGAGAACTTCCAAATTTTTATGAATAGTGAAAAATACATAAAAACAACTTTTTTAATCAAAATAATTCATAGTGATCAATTATACTATTGAGTGGTTTTAAAGTATAATTATAATATATTTTTACCATTTTAACCAATGGTGTTAATTATAATTAATTTCACTTTGAAATTAGACATAAACAATTGTCAATATTTTGATATATATTGTTTCTTAAAAACACGCAATTTGTTGTGACAGCGGGAATTAATTATAAAATTAATTAATGAAACTTATATGTTTGTAATTTTGTAAAATAGACATCATTTTTGAATTCGAGATATAATTTATAGCTTAGGGTGAAATTTTGGCATTGTTCTGAAAAACTTCAATTTTTGATGAATAGTGAAACCACTAAGTGGTAGTTAAAAAACGGATTTTTCGTTTAAATGAAACATTACAACTTCTGTGATTTGATTTTCAAAAATCCGACATACATGGTTGTCATTAGGAAGTAAAATTTGGTTCAATGGGAGTAAATTTTTTTTGGTGAATAGTATCTTTTAAGTTTAATTAATCGCGATTAAAGGTAATTAGTGAAATTTAAGGTAAAAATGATATTATAAAAATATGAAAATACATTTAAACTTGTCCTACCCCTATTGGATGTTTCATGGCCGACGAAGAAAATCCATGGGTCAACTTGGGGACCCCATGGAGCAACTGTGGTATGAAAATGACATAAATAACGTTTATTTAAAGTTAAAATAAAAATGTCACAAACATAAGTTGTTTTACTAAAACAATTTTTAAATTGTTATATACAAGTAATATTTTTGACTATAAATATTCCTTTTAAAGATAAAAATAATTCCTACATAATGATATTTTTTTATAATTTTTATACATTAAATAAATTAAATTATTTTTGACACCATGGTGATGTAGCGATTACCTCATTAATTAACGATTTAAATAAAATGAAAAGATAATGTAAAATCCAAAGCTTACACTTGTCAAAATCCTATTGGACGAGTATATTTAGAACCCTTATCACTTTATCCTAGAATTATATAAGTGTGGGACCTTTAAAATCCGAAAATCATTATATAATAAAGTAACATTTCATTACTTTCCAAGAGTGCCCCTCCTCTCCACTTATAAAAGGCCCCCACCACTACCACCTTACTCACACTTTCAAAGCCTTTTGCTCAGCCAAACTCTTCCCAAATACTCTCCCAACTTCCCTCCCTTACTACAAGAAGCCTAATGTTGGGCGGAAATCTTCCCAAGGAAGCCTTTGGCTCAAATCAAAAGAGTTACCCGATTTTAAGGTAATGTCTTCTCTTATGTTATATTATTTTATTTTGCTTATCCAACCCCCTAACATCTTTTTATTCATTTCTTTTGTAACAACACCAGTATCCTCAATATACTAGGATTTTGTTATAGGAATTATTCGATCTACACTTACACACACCTACATCTAATGGTTAAAGAACATACTGTTTCTGTGGATGACGAATTTCTCTCTCACGAAACGATGATTGTTCAACACTCATATAACACCTCTAATGGTGGCCATTTTGATGACAATATTTTCATATATGATATATATATATTATGTTTATTTTTTCCTTATGATCCTGTATTTCTCATTTGTGGCATACTTTATGATTTCCATTATGGGTAAACGCGATAATTTCATTTTAGGAAGTGCGGACTACCGCCCCCTCAAAGTGATTTGAATCGTTAATGCCATATGTGGGATGTATAAAGGATGGAGTAAATTGTATTATACATTATATTATACTGGAATTATATTATACCTTTATATAATTATAACTTCATTCCATTAAATATGAAATAGAAATGAAAGTAGCGTTCCTGTGTACGTACAGCTTACCATCTCTATGAACAGTGCATTTCATTTCTTACCTCTAAACGTTATGGAATATTATAAATTCATGTATATACTGGATATATATCAGATATATGATATCAATATCATGAATATAATTCTTGATATAATGGATATATCACCACATGAACAACTTGTAATTATAAGATGTTTATTTTTGACTCAAGTACCAAAGATCGACAAAACGACCGTTATTAACTTAAATAATTACATAATGTTCATAACATGGTAATAAGTGATATAAAATGAATAATGAACTTGAAAAAGGTTCTTAAGAAGGTAGTGATTATCTCTAGTTTATTATTCAGGAGATCAAAGAACGGTCGAGTGAATTCGGACACGAGGTAAGGAAACTTCTTAACCCAATTTCCATTCTTTGGGTTAATCTCCAACATTCAAATTATTTCAAGATATTATTATGTCCTATCTTGTATTTTTACTTTCTATATGTGTACTTATAGTCAATATACATAATAGATCTACATTATTTAAAAAATGATCTTTGTAAGGGTATTCGTCTCAATCTCATTTCATTGAGGCTTATTTTTTTTATACACAACTTTCTTTTATAAGGTGTATAAACCCCTTTGAATTTTATGTTTACTCAACAGGAATCTTTTTTATATGAAGCGTTTTACTAAACGACAAAAATGGAATGTTTTTCTTTCCGTACACATGCGGCGACAACGATTTCTCCAACGCTGTGACCATTATTTGAGTTTCTGCTTGCTCTACATGCCATACCTTTTTTTTAATGAAAAATAAATAAAAAGTTTTAACTTTCATTCATTTTGGTATTGAAAATGGTTTTGAAAGTGTTCTTATATGTCAATGTGTTTTATAGATATCTTATGATTGAAATGTGGAAATGTTATGTTCCCTTTATTCATGTTTTATGTGATACAATTATGTTATGGTTTATGATATGTTTAAACCTATTCATATGAGGAATGCATTGGACTTAATAAGTGACGGGTGGAGCCCTCTATAGCTCCTCGATGCATCGAAAGTTCTCATGAGACAAACTAGTGTCTTGGAACGAGGCCTTGACAGAATCTTATTTGTAGTCTTGGCACGAGGCCATGGCTACGTGGTTATGATAGTCTGGCATTATAAATTCCAACATTATGAAAGTGGTTATTGATATTGCATGTGATTATTTGACCCGTAGAATATCCTTGTGAAGAAGTAAATGGAATTATCTCATTTTACTTTTTCCATATTATGTTGAAGTTCAAGTTTAAATGGCTATTGTTTTAGTTAGACAGTGCCTTAAATGTTAATGTTTATTTATGAAAGCTTCCACAATATTGTTATCCTTACTTAGCATCTGAGCTCACCCCTTTCAATTTTTTAATATTTTCCAGGATGTGAAGAAGTATTTTATGAATGACCTACAGGGATAGTCACAATAGGATATGAGTGTGGACTATGGACACTTTGTTATTGTAGTTTTTCGCTTTATGATGTAATGTAACATTTATGAATGTATCTAGTGTTTCCAATGCTACTAAACTAATCGGTCTTTCGAGACTTGATCTTTTGTGATCATGCCAATGTTACGCAATAATGCACCGACTCTGGGTAATTGGGGTGGGGGCGTTACAATATAAGCACCAAGACCCACCATCAACACCAAAGTATCAAACAATTGCTCTCACTTAAAAGCCAAGGACCGAAAAAACTGACACCACTTGTAACATCCTGCCACCATATCATTGGCTTGAGAGGGTGTGTGAATACATCTTGGCCATAAAAGGTGTTCCCAAGGTTCCAATGGATGGAAATAAATTCCAAGGGATTCTAGAATAAATTGGGGATCATTTTTTCCTTGAGAAAAAACCAACCAACCAAACAATTCACTATCAACAAACTATATGATGCTTGTCGACAAAAGAACCAAACCCATACATTACTAAAAAGCAAAAAATAATCCATAACAATCCCACATGAAAAATACAACCAAGCAAAAATAAGAGTACCAAGAGGAAGATTACAACAAGACACCAATAGAACTAGGATATCATCCATAGATCCACACCAAGCTGCAAGCTCCAAGCACCACAATTTCACCAAAGCATCATGTAAAACCGCTAGTAAAATGAGATGATTACTCTTTCTTCTGTCCTAGAACACAACATATACAAAAGCAATAAAGATACAAACTAGGGTGTGAGTACAAATACTCAGTAGGTTTTCCCAAAATTACTTCCCTGCACATGCGAATAGGTTAAAACAACTAGCACATTTATATAAAAGAGTATATGTAAAACATTCAATAGTGCAACAACTTTCAACAAAACCAAACACTCTTTTACAAATCCATTTTCATCCAAAATCCAAAAAACATAGGAAATCCAAACAACCATGCAACAATACATTTCACCCATTTAAATTAGAACATCAAATTCCATCTTTTCAAAGAAGTAGACAATAAATCAACCACTACGGTTGGACTTCTGCCCATCCCGTTCTCCCCAATATCAACTAGACGTGCTTCATGACCACTATCCATAATGGTGGTACTTCTAACCACTATCCAACACCTTTTTATAGTGACACTTATCACCCACTTACAAACAACAATTCAACAAGCCACAACCAAGAATATGTCCCTCCAAGGCCACAAAAGCATGCAAATAAGCATTTCCATCACACGAAAATCTACTTCAATAAATCTCCAATTTGTTGAGACCACCCTCAAATCATTTTCCATGCCAAACCAAATTTTAATAAAACAACAAATTTATTGAAAAACATCATTGAAAAAACATTTTTCAAAATAAACTACTAATTATTTCAAAATGAACATTTTAAAATCACACAACAATGCCCCCCTTAGCAACAATAACCCATTTATCACAAAATCCCCCAAATCATCACCAAAAGGGTATCCAACAGGATTATCACATCATTATCAGAATAAATATCAATAAAAAATTATTTTTAACATAAAAAACTTGTTCTAACAAAGTGGAGTCAAGATAGAATCAGCTTACCTTTTGCATTCCTGAGAATTCGACCCACAAGAAACTTCACCCCAATCTGGGAAAATGCCCCATGAAAACCTCTCAAGATCTCCTTCCCTATCATTAGAAAGACTTAAAATCAAAACCCAAGGCAACAAAAACCATAGATATAAAAAAGGGTGTAGATCAATAAAACTGAGAGAGAGAGAGGGAGATTTAGATCTAGAGAAAACCACACCGAATCATGAGAGGAGACTTACCAAGGAAGTATCACCTTCAATCCACCATGAAACCCCATCTATTTTCTTCCAAAACAAGTGTGAGAGAGCCACCAACAATTGAGAACAAATATATACCAAGTGAGGCATTAGTGGGAGGATGTTTGGAGTGAAATGGATCATGTTTGAGGGAGGCCGGTTTAAGAAAACTCATTTTAAGTGGTCACATGGTTAGTCCGCACGGTTTGGAAAACCGTGCGCTAACAGTGTGCACACCACTACCTCAACAAAAGGGGTTCACATGGTTACTTCAAACTGTTGGGAAAACTGTGCGTAGGCTGTGTGGATCCCATTATCACCACCTGCACGGTTTCATGAAAACCCCGCACGGTTTTCCTCTAACCATGCTCCAACTATGCGCCCTTAGAAAAGCCACTAAACTTATTCAAAACCATTCCAAACTATACCAAACTCTTAAAAATCATCATAATAAATTCAAAAATATAAAATGGAATAAAAAGGGATAAATTCCTCAAACTGGGGGTGATATATAGATGCTCTTGAGGAAGATTCTTTAACTGTGTAACCACGATTAAATCGAATGTCACAATGGATACCTCACTGAATGAAACGGTCGAGTTATGAATGACCAGGATGAAACTAGTCTTGAATTTTTTCCATGAAGGAAATATCCATCCCTTATAATACAACAGCCAGATTAAACAGAATAAATGCTTAAAATGGTTCTTCACTAACCATACGCATCGAACAAAAAGGAAAATAGGTTGACCAACCTTTGACGGACCATTACAACGATGCCTAACTTAGTCAGCCAATGAATTTCCAACTGAACAATGATTACTTCCACTAAGGTATCTCACAACCATCACAAAAACATCCACAAAAGAATATACCAATATTTTAGTAAGGTTACATGATCAAATCACAACCTAGCCATTTCATCTTTCATGCCTTAGCACAAATAGGGAATAATATAGATCATTCCCACTAGAATTGGTTATCCATTAAAAAATACATAATAACCTATTTAAATTTCCAGGATAACCTAGAATTCACTAATGAAAAAGTCCAAGGATCTAACCAAGTTATTTCATAATCCATGTTTAAAAGTGATATATTGATATAATGCCAAGACGTCCACACTACATTAATGACTGATCCCATAGAGGCCTTATCCTAGTTGTCATGTTAGAGGGAATGACAAGTGTCCATGATCCCTTCAAAGGAATTCCTACATGTTAACCCAAGGGTCTCTCAAGAAAAACTGAGCCTCATTGAAAACCCTGAATCCAACAGTAAAAAACTTAGAAAAACCCAAAACAAGCCCAATGATATTTAATTCTATAACATGGCATAATACCAATACACCCTTTGATTTTAAAGACAGAATTTAAGATAGGTTACATTCTTATCTCTTTAATAAGAGTACAGTTAGATGATTTTAATGGTTTCCATCCAACCAAGAAAACCAAATATGAACAGTCAAACCACTACTGGTAAACTTATTGAAAGAAGCTCATCATCACCTACAGATACCTCTTCATCCAAACCACGATGAACTTACCAACTGAGTAAATATGTGATCATTCATGATTTACCACAAAATTACATCAAAAACCAATAGTTTATCTCAAATTTTTCATATATATCCAACTAGAAGAACATCATGATGCGAAGAAAACACCGACATGATTTAAAACTCACAAGCATCAATGGTAATCTAGAACGACTGACCATTTTTTAAATAGTCCTCATATATTTTTTCCCTACTACATGTAAGGATACATTTAACATCTTTGAAATGATACTCCCCACCTTATGAGTTTCATATTAGTAGAAATAATAGATAGACTAGCGACTCACAAACGCACTATATAAAATTCTAAAAAAAGGAATGTGACACTTCTAAAATACTCACTCAGATATGTTAAAGCATTTGGAATGAATATAAAAACCAACCTTACTTGTGTTTCAAAAATAAAAATTATATTGGAAAGTCATCTCCATCATGGGAAAAAACTTGATTCTTTAACTCACAAGTCACTCTATCATGTAAATGACCTGAGAACATACTGAACAGCACAAGGCACAATAATTTCACTTAACTGAACTAGTTCATGATACGATTTTGAACTCAATGGGAATGATGTATGTGAATTCATACTACCCAAAGGTGTCAAGACCAAAATGATACCCCTTTGATATTGTCTGTATGTTGTCTTCCCTATTAATATAAGGATCTGGTTGTTAGTAAAAAATACTTAACCCAAAGTCATATTTCCTTATACGACCATTAACTTGGATGATGACATACCAAGTCATCCTTTACTAAACAAGGGTAGAGGGTCACACAAACTGAAAAATATTTGACCATGTACATGGCTTGTATAACATTATTAAATGATAATTACCTAATTATCACATACATAACAAGGGTTAAGGATTCAATGACCCCCCTTTTGAATAGGGGTTCCATTTAAAAAGCCATGGTTCATTCAGGGGACTGCAACACCCAGACGACACCAAATGTCAAGAAACACACAGGAATAGAAGTGTCTTTAAAAATTAAGTGTGATACCTACCATGGGTATCCCCTTTCAAAAGACAAGCATAAACCCCATTATTAGGTCATGATACTTGATTGTACTACGATTAAGAGCTCATCATTTAATCCATTTCTCAATGGGGGAGGAGCCTATGGAAAACTCTCACACATCTATTCCAATGAAATTTAAGGAGAGTTTAAACTACCCTTACACAAGGGTTTAAAACCTATGAAACCACCTATGGATGCATTATAAATTCATTAGGTTGAATCACATTAAATCATTAAACATTTAAAATATTTAAAAAAATAACAAGCATAATAGGAACGTCTAATAAAAAATACCTTTAAAATATAAAACACTTAATGTAATCAATTAATATATAAGGAAATTTATAACCAAAAATTAATTTTTAATTTATAATAGATAAAGATACCTAAATGGGTCCCATTAAGCCAACCTTGGTTCATTAAAATGCATCTTAGTATCTGTTTTTTAATTATTGAAGTTGTAAACACCCAAATGTGTCATCTCATAAGTAACATGCCTCAATTAACTTACATTGGTCCATTTGTGCATTTAATAAGGTAACCAAACCATTTTAAATTATAACTAATCACATTTTACATTTATAACCATTTATGGATATACGATGGTCATATAAACAATGGTTAAATTACCTGGTTTTCCATGACCCCAATCTATAAAGCACCCATACACATTGTATACTGATGTATACCTACCAATTATTTGAAACCAATCCCATTTAAAATTATAAAATGTTCACATATAATACCTCATCCACATTGGTGTCCATATACCAATCCTTAAAGTTCCCATAGGCTTTATTTTTTGGCATTTTACTCCCATTAATTAAAAATAATTCACTCTAGAATTTAAAATTTACTAGCCTCTCATTTTAATAAAGGTATCTGTATATATTTAAATCTAAAAAATGGTTCAAGTATATAAGTTACATTTTCCCAATTATATGGAACATGTACACCATAACAATTAAAATTGAATCTTGTTTAGGTAAAACCACTATATTTATACCATTCGTCCATTTATATTTCAAAACAAATAAAAGAATGTTATCATAACTAGTAAACACTGAAATCATGCTAAGTAAACATGCAACATGAAATATGTTAAACAAATCATGTGAGATAAATAGGTATTTTAAAAAGTTACCGAAGTAGGTACAAATCAATCATGTTATAAAAACTATTAACAAGGAATATAACAAGAATGATAGTGAATACAAGGAATAAAATACACTCGAAGAATACAGTCCAAAACAATAGGAAACCTATTCTAAAACTACTTGTATTGGCCGAAGAATGACATGTAAATTTTCTATGTATCGATAATGATGCATGTAATGCATCGTAATTTCCATACTCGTCCAAGGGTAAAATAACATAAACATCATAAATCAATATGTAGTAGAATATATAACAATAACTTGTGGTGAAATCAAATAAACTATAATAAGAAACCTACAGAACAAAAATATTAGGTCTGGGGAGTTAGTGATTTCCCTATGGGTGGGATGATCAGTCCTAGACATGGCTATTTACCAACAACTGACACATTCCTAGTCTCTGGTCTACCAAAAAATATTATTCAAAAATAACCCCCTCTGATATCACATTGTAACACCTCTACCCGACTTGACAATAAATAGGTAGTCAGACCTGTGGATCACATGGCCTCAAGCATGCCTGTTCCTACTCCAAAGTCTGGTGACTGATTGTGAGGGTTTATAGAGGTGATAGTGGGGAGAATATAACCTACTATCAGAGTATCACAATGTTAAATTAGAGTTTAAACAGCAGATGACAATAGAATGAAATAATAATTGAATGAAAAAATCATAAGAATAATATAAATTGAATATAAAATATGTCCAACACCATTACACAATAGATTAATTCATATCCAGATGATGATACATAATTTAAAACAATAGAAATATAGCATGCTACAAGATACAATATAATAATCAAATAAGGAAAAAGATACAAAATCCCAAACGTGATCCACATGAGCATCTCAAGATCCATCTCGGCCCTATGCTTCTAACTCCCAGGTACAAGAAAAACAACAAAATAAATCATCCATGGTCGTATGAACACAAGTTTTACTCATCTACCCTAGTGCAATAGAGGATCAGGAAGGGTGTGAGTTATAAATATCAAAAGGTTTCCACCCATATATTATATGACTAAACATAGTTTGTGAATGTAATTAAATAATTTAAAAGGTTAAAATAATTAATAAAATATGGAGTTCTGAATAAATAAATAATATAACATTGACTCAAGTTCCAATAGGACACCTGGTAGAATATACCTTTTTTGGCCCAAAGACAAAAATTTGATCTGAACATTAACCATATATTTAGTAATGATATATATAATGTATAGTTATATATTTTTTTCACCATTATGAATAATGTGTGTACTGATTCCTAATATCCATATAGCTGGAATACTAGGTGCTGGCTATAATGGAGTGTAACTCAGTGATTCATAACCTATTTGAATGATCCTATAAGCTCAATCAATTGGGTACACTCCCTTCATCACTATATAATGGGATACATCATGCTACAACACTCAGGATGGGTAGTTATCCTCCATGGAAGCACTCAAATAATATAATGTGTTGCTTAAATCCCCTTGCCCATATAGTATCACTAGTATGAGATACTATACTCAGTGCCAGATGTAAGAGAGTTTGATTATCTACTATGGTCAACACACCTTAATTTCATTCACAACCTCTTTATAAGGTGTATCATTTATAATATATGGAATAAGTAATATTATCTCACAAAACATATTTATCTAGATGATATACAGGAATCATCATATTCTTAATAAATTATATAAGGCAATACATCTCATCAAATTAATTTAAACAACCAATTGTAATATTCAGAATCAAAATTATACAAATTAATATAAGACGTTCTTATATAATTATAGAAAGAGGAATGGTCTTACCACCCAATTTAATTTAGTTTCAATTAAACCGTTTAATACAATCATGTAATGAAATACCTTAAGAATCATGCCATTAAATATAATCATCACATTTCATTTAATGAAACAAAAAATGAAAATTCAACAAACAGTCTCAAGAGACACTTAGAATGAGCTCTTTTCATTTAGGAAAGTAACTACATGGGTAACCCCCTTTACAAGTCAGGCCAAGTCAACCACCTAGAAGGTGCATCAATTGTAGTTAACATTTATAGAATGATGGTAATTAATTTTATAACTTCCATAATTACCCTATCTAATACATTCCACATATCTAACAATACCAAATGAATAAGAAATCACTAAATACATAAATGAATAAGGATATAAAAAACCAATAACTACTTTTTAGTTAAGACTAATTGACACCCTATTTTAGAGGTTTTATTATAAAATCAGGAAAATTTTCTTAAACCAATTAATTTTCATATTTAATATTCAGTTTGAAGGTATGTCTCAATTCATTAAAAGAAACATTTTAAAACAATGATTAATATGGTAGTTCACGGTAAAAAGTATCAAATTCTCTCTTAATGGTTCCATTATAATTTAGACGATTACAAACAAAAGGTAAATACATTTATAGCCTATGCTAAATGCTTAGAAGGTGTCCCAGTCTTTTAAATAGTTACTTAAAAATGGAAAATTCTACTTGTCAACCCCAGGGGTGTTCATAAATGTGATAAAACACCTATTATCAACTAAAAAATGATAAAAGGGTATTGGTTAAGGTTTAAGGATCAATTTTATATGATAAAACCAATTATAAGGTGACACTAAGAAAAGGCCAACACAAGGCACAATGAGACTATTCAAAAAATGATCGAAAATTGAGGGAAAATTTAATGAAGACCTACCTATTACCTAGGACATATCACTTCTACAATCTCAATTTCTAATTTGATCTAGTTTAGACGAAATATATGAAATAGACCTTCACCCTAAAAATAGTGAAAATGGGATCGCATCAAAATTGTGTTGTTTATTTAATGAGGAACTTGAAATAGATTAGAGAGGATCTGAGAGATTACCAATACATATCCATAGAGACCGATAGAGAATGATTTCGACTTCAAATAGAGGAGTTTTTAAGATACCTAGGTGGAGGAACCAGAGAGCTCAATAGAAGTAAGAGATAAGGGATCATCCACTATGGAGAAGAGAAATAGATGGAAGGATAGATTAAAACTAATTAAGTGTAATTCATTTAATTTACCATCACATTCGGGTTGCACGGTTTGGATGCATGGTTTGGAGAAACTGTGTGCCAACTTTGAGACAATTCCTACTTAGGAAAGCACCTTGCATGGTTTGTTCCATATTTTTAGCCTAATAATTCCAAAACCATGAATAAAATAGTGTTAGGGTACTATATCAGTGGAGCTACTTGTTAATGATAGGCTCATGGTTTGGGAAAACAATGCACAAACCTTGTGGGTAATTTCATCTCCTTTTCTATAGTCATTTGATTTTATACTGAGGGGGGAATGGTTTAATACAAATCATACACCCTTTAAAAACCGTCCAAACCATTGATTTCTGGACCTCGGTGGTCTTAAAAATTGAAGAAACACACGAGAAAACATTCGAGAATTCACCCAAGTCTAATAACAAAACGTTGATGTGTTCCAACTCCTGAAATTATATTTTGAAACATAGTTTTAAAATAAACCCATCCAGTAAACAGAAAATTTCAAATTCCTTGAAATTTAACATGGCTTAAAACATGGGTCACTATAACCGTCCATCCTTATAACTTCTCATCCTTAATAATCCTTCCGAAAAAAACAGCACCCTGCCTAGGAGGGTTGGTATGTATAATTAAAATGGATGAGTTGTGTTTTCAAATGCATAATTCACCTCTGAGCATTCATTTAAGCACACAATAGTTAAGCCATCCCAACTCGATCCAATTATTTTTACCAAATAAAACAATAATACGTCACTTAGATGGGAATATTTATTGATAAACAAGATCACATAATCATCTCTTTAAACATCTAGACAAAGGTACTCCCTATATTAGGATTTAAAATTTGAAAGGGGCCAATTCCAATCCATTGTGCCCACAACATTATAATTTCTTATTAAGAATACCTCAAGTATTCTAAGGATTTACATAGGGTGGTATCTTTAACATGGTGAAGACTATTACATTTGATGTCAAAACGGAGACCTCACTGAACAAAACAGTAAAATTCTGATTGACCAATCTAAAACTGGTCGCACATGCTTTCCATGAATGAAATAGCCAAACCATAAAAAATACCAATATTAGCTAGAAGACATGATAAAATGCTTATTCACCAACCATAATCATCAATAATAAAGGAAAAT
This sequence comes from Viscum album, assembly GCA_963277665.1. NCBI lineage: Eukaryota > Viridiplantae > Streptophyta > Magnoliopsida > Santalales > Viscaceae > Viscum > Viscum album. The sequence goes on from OY728157.1 coordinate 179,773,735, forward strand.
AGGGTTTAGAAACCTATGATTGACCATTCCCAAGATGCCCGACATAGTCAGCCATGACATTTCCAACTGAATAGTGATGCCTTCCAACAATTCATCTCACACCCATCACAAAATTGTCCACCAATATCCATACCCGATTTCCAATGATGTTTCTTGATCAAACCAAAACCTTTCCATTTTAACATTCATGCCTCATTAAAAAAAGTGTTATAATCCAAATCAGTCCCACTAGAATATTTTACCCTTTAAAACAATACCTTCGAGCCTGAGTAAAGGTTCAGGATAACTTCGAATTCACTAACCTGGAGTCCAAGGAACTAACCAAGGTAGTTCATAGTAAATGTTTACAAGTGATATATTGGTACAAATACAAGAGGTCCACAAAAAATCAATGACTAAGCCCATAGAAGCATCTTCTCAGTCGTTAGGTCAAAGTGAACGACTGGAAGGAATTCCTACATGGGAACCCAAGGGTCCCTCAAGAAAAACCAAGCCTCAAAGAGAACCTCACGTCCATCGTGAAACACTGATAAAACCACAAAACTAGCACAACTACATTTTCTAATTTAGTGTGGCGTAAGACCAACACTCTATTACTATATCAAAGATGAATTCAAGTTATGAGACACACTCAACTGATTATGAAGAGTAGTTTAAGAGTATTTTAATGGTTTCCATTGAACCAAGAAAACCAAACATGAATAATAGAACCACTACCAATCGACTTCCTGAAAGAAGCTCGAATTCAGCTATCGATGCATTTCAAATCGAACCACTATGCCCTTACATATAAAATAATTCTATGATCATTTATTATTTACCACCAAATTCCATCAAAATCAAATGGTGTTTCTCAAGGGATTTATACATAGCCAACTTGATGAACGTCCTAATAACAAGCAAGAACCTACATGATTTAAAACATACAATCCTAAAGGGTACTCAAGTAAGACAGACCATTTACAAGTGGTCTTCTTAAGTTCTGTCCCTTCTACTTGGAAGGACACATTTACCAGCCCTCACACAATAGTCACCCCCTTAAGTGTAACCTATTAGTCGAAAGAAGAGATTGACCAACTGATCACAAGTTCACTAGATTAAATTCAACATAAAAATGCACATCTAAATACTAAAATCCATGATTGAATATCTTAAAACATTTGGAAAAGAAATAAAAACCAACCTGAAAAGTGTTTCATAACAAAATATTCTCTTGGAATGTCCTCTAGAGAATTGGTGTGAACATGATTCTTTAACTCACAGGTCACTATGCCCAGGAGATGACCTGGAAACATACTGAATGTCACAAGGCTAAAAAAATTAACTGAACTGAACCAGTTCATGATTCCATGATGAACTCAACGGTTAGAGAGTATGTGAGTGCATACTACCCCAAGGTTTCAATAGATAGAAGACACCCCTTTGATATTTTCCATAGGTTGTCTACCCTATGCATCCAACTATAAGGCGTTCCTTATAAGGTGACCTACAAGGTTCCCTTAAAGATAACTTGGGTTCATCAGAATGTAACCCAATAGCTGTTACTTAATTATTGTTGTTGTAAACACCAAAAAGGTCATTTCATAAGTAACATGCCCGAACTGACCTACATTGGTCCAATTGTGTATTTAAGAAGGTAAACAACCCATTTTTAATGAAAACTAAATTTTTTTTACAATTATATCCATTTTAAAAATTATGATGGTCATATAAACAATGGTTATATTACATGGTTTTCTACCATCCTAATCTATAAAGCACCCATACATATTATAGACTGAAGTCTGGATCCCATTTAATTTAAACCAATCCCATTTAAAATTATTACATGCTCAAAAATAATACCTCAGCCACATGGGTGCCCATATACCAATTTATAAAGTGCCCATACACGTTATTGTTTGGAATTTGGATCTGATTAATCCAAACAAATTCACTCTAGCATTTAAAATTTATTCGTTATTCATTTCAACAAAGGTCCCTAAATATATATAATGATCGAATATGGTTAATGTATACGAGTTACCTTTTACCAATTACAAGGAACCCATTCACCTTACAAATGAAAACATGTTCTTGTTTAGTCCCAACAACTATATTTAGCTCATTTAACTATTTACATATCAAACCAAAGAAAATGATGTTATCAAAAGCATTAAACAATGAAATAATGCTAAGTCGGTATAATGTCATATGTTCATCAAATCATACGATATAAAAAGGAATGTTAAATAATGGCCTATATAGGTATAAAATAATCATGTCATAAAATCAACTAACATGGAATATAAAAATAATGATAATGTATATGAGGCATGGAATACAGCTAAGGCACACAATCCAAAATAGCAGGATACCTATAATGTAACTACACGACCTGGAATATGCATGACATTTGAATTTTCAATGTGCAAATAATGATTCATGTAATACATCATCAATGTCATACCAGATCAAGGGTAAAATTCTATAAACTTCATAAATCAATAGGTAGTAGAAAGTGCACCAATCAATTAATGTGAAACAAAATAAACTATAATAAAAAATAGCTTGAATAGAAATTCCTGCCCTGGCCACTTGGTAATTCCCCCATGAGTGGGGTGATCAGTCCTAGACACATCTATTTACCACGTTCCAAAACATTCCTAGTCTCCTTTAAACCAACCCAAAATAGTAAGATTAATGAAAATAACCCCCTCTGATATAACTTTTAACACCCCTACATGACTGGACACTAAGACGATGGCCGAACTGGTGGGCACATGGCCTCAAGAAAGACTCCCCATATGCTAGAGGCTTCCAAAAAGTTATGAGGGTTTATGGAGGCGATGGTGGGGAGACCATACCCTCATATTAGAGTATAATAGAGGTAAATAAGAATTTAAATAGTATGAAATATCAGAAGAAACAGTAAATGAAATTCAATTATTAGAGGAATAATATAAACATGGAAAACAATATTACCAACACCATTTTAAAAACCATGAATGCATGTACAGATAATGACACATAATCTAAAACAACAGATATTCGACATCCTAAAATATATAATATAGTACTCAAATAAAGTAAAATAATTAAAATGCCGAAGGATATCTACATGATAATCCCAAGTTCCAACTCAGTCCTATTCTCCTAAATCCCAGTTACAAGAAAAACAACACAAGATATCATCCATGATCCTAGGAACATAAGTTCTACTAAGGTACCCCAGTGCAATGGAATATTGAGTAACATGTGAGCTATAAATCAAACTAGGTTTACACCTGTGGAGTCTATGAACGAATCTGGTCTATGAATGTATGTAAAGTAGTTTGTAAGTAAAATGAATTATAATAATAAGCAGTGATGAATAAATAAATAACAACCCATCGGCACAGGTTCCAATATGACGCATGGACAACTCTACATTCGTCGAACCATTTTCATAATGTTTATTTGATCTGTATCTATATTTATTGTAATGATATATATATATTACACTTATATATTTCATCCACCAATACTAAGTAAGAGTGTGTTGATGCTTAGTGGCCATATACATAGAAAATGAGGTTCTGATTGGACTGGGGTGTAACTTAGTCATCCATAACTAGTATTAATGATCCTATAAGTTCATGCAATATGGTACATACACTAAATCCCTATAGAGTGAGAGACATAAATATAAAACACTCAGTATGGAATGTGAGCCTCCATGGAAACACTCTAATAATAGAACTTGGTGTGCATATCCCATCAGCCAACGAGCCCGTACCTGAGTGGTAAGGGCTCCTGCTTCGCATTCAAGAGACCCGGGTTCAAAACCGGGTGGAGGAGAATTTCCGAGTACTATAAAAGTGTTGTAGAATTACTATAGAAATCACTGTAGTAGTAATTTAGTAGTTACTATTCAGTACTATAGCAGCCGGAACTATTTACCCGATTTGGGCCTTCGGGCCACCGGTTTGGGCCTACGGGTCTCCAGGGGCTTCGGGTCATTAAAAAATTTCGGGCCACAAGGCCTTCAGGTCACGTAGACCATGGAGTAGTCCAGTTCACAGAGAATACGCCCCATAAGAGGATCAAAGCAACATGAGTGCATCCACCAGATGTATAGCTAATCGGATTGGAAGAATGAGAGGGTATGGCAGCCGCCATCGGGACCAGGCACCATGCAACTTTGTACGGGGCAATGTTATCCAATCAACAATGCAAGGTGTGGAGCTAGGTGATCAATGATGCAGAATGCTGGGGAGGGGAAGTTCAAGTGGGCTGGGCCAAGGGTCATGTATTGGGTGTGGTATGCATCTGGGCCTTCGGGTCATGTATTGCTGGTTTGTCGAGCCTTGTGCCTTGGACCTACGGGTCATGTACGGGTTCCCCTTCAACCCTTAAAAAGGGGATTATCCATAATAAAATTAAAAAGAAGGCCTTCAGTCCATTAGGGGGTGTGTATATCCCATCACACATATAGTATCACTGGTGTAAGACTCCATACTAAAAACCCGATATATGGTAGTGTGATTCTCCCCCATGGTCAACACCCCTTACCATCATCCACAACATTTTCATTAAGAGTGTCATTTATAATATATGTAATGATGAAAAACCTCTCATGAAACTTATTAATAAAGCCTATATAAAGGTATCATCATATTTATAATACAAGAAATGGGGAAATACTTCCCATTCATTTATTTTAAACAACCCATTATATTCAGTGAATCATAGTTATACCAATTCATATAAGTCCTGTTTATTTAATTATATCAAGAGGAATGGTCCTACCACCCAATTCAATTCCATTTATGTTAAACCATTTTATAAAATCAAGGCAAGTAATCCATAATAAAGTATTTTATTCAATATAATCCATAAATTTAATTAAAATTCAATAGAACCTGATAATTTAATCGTAATTATCTAGATACATATAGAAGTTTCTCTTTTCATTTATAAAATTACTTATGTGGGTAATTCCCTTTATAGGTTAGGTAAAGTCATACACTTAAAAGGTTCATCAATCATATTTAACATTTATAGAATGAGAGCAATTCATTTTATAACTTCAATAAATACCATGTCTCAAACATCCCATATATCTAACTATATAGAAAGAAAAGGAAATCACCAAATCCTTAAACCAGTAATGATATAAACAACCAAGAAATACATTTTAATTTAGAAGACTACAAACCTCATTTGAGGGGATTTATTATAAATCATTACATTTTTCTTAAAACTATTCGTTTATCATATTTAACATCAATTCCAAATGCTTGTCTGAATTCATCAACAGAAACACTTTAAAACAATGGCCAACATGGAAATTCAATTTATATTGTTTAAAATTGGAATTTTGAAGGTGAAATTCTCATTTTGACAACTATGAATAGGGGAGAAATCCATTTATAACCTATTTAAAATGATTATAATGATCCTTGGGCTTTTACAAAGTTAATTAAAAATAGAAAATTCCACTTGGCAAACACAAGGGGTGTCCATAAATTTCACTGACCAGCTCTTATCAACTAAATGTTGTTCAATGGTTATCTATTATGGTGTGAGGATCAATTTAATATGAATGTATCAATTATAAGAAGATTCTTGGTAGATTTTGGCACATGGAACAATTGAACGATTCAAATTTGATGGAAAATTGAGGAAAAAGTCATATACCACCAACCTCATAATTAGGATATACCACTCATCCAATATCAAGATTTGATTTGACCTAGTTTGGAATAAATATATGAAAAATAGTTTTACCCTAAAAACAGGGAAAATGAGATCACACAAAAATAGCACGATCAATGGAAAGGAGAAAATGAAATAGATTATACATGATCCATGATCTTAATGATACTAATCCTTAGACACTGATGACAAATCATTTGAACATCGAATTGAGGATTTTTTATATACCTAGGTGCAGAATTTTTAGAGATTAATGGGAGAAAGAGAGAAGGTCTCATCCAATAGGGAGAAGTAAAAAGTGTTAAGAAGAGAGTAAAACTCATTAAGAAAATTTTGTTAATTTTACCCTCAAACTACGGTCATACGGTTTGGACAAACCATTCACTAACTGTGCAGCACACCCTACTTAGGAAATCACCTCATATAGTTTGTCATGCATAATTAGCCTAACTAAGCGCAAACCATATGGTGAATTGTGTGAGGGTACTTCATAAGTGGAATTGACCATCTATGTTAGGGGAACGGTTTATAAAACCATTCATATTCTATGAGGGGAATTTTTCCTCCTTTGTTACTGTTGCATAGTTCTCCACCGAGGGGCCGCAAGATTTTAGTCAAACCGTGTTCCCTATACAAACCCTACAAACCTTCCATTTCCAGAACACGACACTATTGAAACATGAAAATACACCCAATACACTGTTCATGAATTTTCCCATATCTCAAAAAATACTTTTAATTTTGGAACAAACATAATTATGTTCTGAATCATAGTTTAGAAAATGGCCCATCCAATAAACAAAAAAGTTCAAATTCCCATGAAATATAACTTTGCTAAAATCATTGGTCGTTAAACTTTGGATTAGTTAATCCAAATCCAAATTTACTCCCAAAATATCTCCCTTAATCATAGAGTCCTCACTTTTGGTATAAATTCAACCATTTAGTCTCATTGGTGTAATCCAAAATGATTTACAAAAAGATGAGGTAACATCATTCCACAAACTCTTTTGTTTTTTTTTCAATCTCCACCACTCAACTATTCATATTACATTATTATATAATAAACTCAGTATAATAAGAATAATAAGTTGTTTTTATTTTAGTTTTTATACTTACAGTAACACACACTTCCATGAAAATATTGAAAAACATACTTTTCCTTTATATGGTGGACTACCACCTCAAAAAATAATGTCTTTCATTTTTTACTTTACCACATATCTTGATTGGAAATTATGATTCTTATTCTATTTTTAAATGATATATTTTATTTTAAGGATTTATTTTTTATTATTTAATTATTATATAAAACATTCATTCATTATTTCCATTTTTGTGTAAATACGATAACATCATTTTTGTATGTGTGGACTACTGCATCCTCAAAGTCATGCATTTTTTTCACACTATACATGGAATGTATTATGGATGAGTTTAATTAATTTATATGGAATATATGAAATAATAATTTTACTAGAAATATTATATATATATACACACATATATTTCATTTACCTTCTTACTTTCAATACGATAATAAAATAGGAACAACATGCATGCGTAAATATGGGCTACCGTCTCCATGAATGGTGTGTTCCATTGCATATTTATATATTTTATAAATCATTATAATGATTTATAAAGGAATATATATTATATTTAAACCATGTTTTAAATTATATAAATAAGTAAAAAATTATCTTTGTAATAGTTTCAATAATAACAAGTCCAAACATGTACGAAAAAAATGAGGATATTTCCCAAAACGCAACATTAAAATAGAATTTTTAATAAAAGGGTAATATAAAGTCATAATAGTATTATATATCGTATTATAAATACTAATATAGTCTATTGGTTGATTTATAATAAACTGATATTAATTATAAAAGGGTTTTAAATGTATACGAAGAATGAGAAGAAATAAGGTAAGGGTTTTCTCATCTCAATTTTATTTCCATGAGATTTATTCCTTATTTACTACTCAATTAAATTGTGTGGTGTATTAACTAACCATGAATATATTATATGATTATTATTCTTAAATTTACAGGTATTTAAATGTCCATTTTATGATATGTCCTACATGGGGTTTTGTTGTTCAAACGTTACAAATTCGGTAACATGATTTTGTCTCAATTTTACTTCTTTGAGAAAAATTCCATGTTATGAACCTATATTATTTTATGATGTTTATAAACTTTCCTTTTATATGTTATATAATGAAATTTTTTATGATATTTTAATATTCATGTAATGTTATTCTTTCTTGTGTATTATGATTCAACGTTACTAAAGTGGCAACAGTTTATTTCTACAATCTCATCATTTATTAAGATTGTTATTGATTATGCTTCCATTGATGAAATACCAGTATCTATATATCAAGAATAATAATTTATTTTATTATCCTATATTTATTCATGATATCTTCATTTAATGGTACCATTTTCCCTCTCTTTCATACTTAATATATATTGAAAATGTTTTAAGAAAATCTGACTTTATCTCCCTCTTTGGTCAGAAATCTCTATTCCTTCAAACCCATGTTTTCTAAAAAAATCTAAAATGAAAATATATTATTATATAATCCTTTCAAGAAATTTTTTTCCATTTTTTACCTTTCCAATGAATGGGTTTTAGAAATTAATCTTCTTATCATTTTCTGATTCAGGAAAATTTCTATACATTTTACAGCATAAAAATGATTGTTCAGCAAGTACGGATTTATCTACTGTCATTTTCATACTTCCTTTAAATATTCATTTTGATATTTATATGAATTTTTTAAAGATTTTTTTTATAATATTTTGGACATTCATGTTTTTTAAATTTATTTTCAAATAAAAAGGTATTTGAAATTTTTTTTATATTTAAAAATTGTTTTAAATAATTTTCAACGCATCCTTTATATGCTTTTAAAAAATTATTTTCAAAGAATATTATTTAAATGATTTCAAATATTATTTTATAATTTTTCTATGTATTTTAAAATAAAAATGTTTTCAAAAAAACATCATTCTTTATTTATAAGTTTACATATTATTTTAAATGAAAATAATATTCAAATTTTTTTCAAGATTTTTTTATAATTTTTAGATTGTTTTCAAAGGAAAATGTTTCCAAATTATTTTGAGGTATTGTTATATGTTTTCAAATTATTTTCATCAAAAAAGGTTTTTAAAATGTTTTCAATCATCCTTTATATGTTTTCAAGACTATAATCAAATAAAAAGTTTTCAAAATTCTTAAGGTTTTAAATAAGGTTTTCAAATAGGGGAAGTAAATTTACTCAAGGAATGTTTTAAATGAAATTTAAATGATTTATTTATAATAATATAATTTTGGAAATTTTTTAATGAAAGAGATATTCCATGAAATAATATTTTCATTAGGAAATGATCCAAATGATCTTTTAAAATCTTTCTCCAACTATGATTACATCATTTTAAATAGTTTTTGATTTACTTGGTATATTATCCAAGTACACCATTCTTATTATTACTTTGAATGGTTTATGTTTATGATTAAATGTTTTTTATGAAACCAATTTCTCTTCCCTATGTTATATTCTTTTCAAACCAGCTTCTTTTCAGGGTTTATTATTTCATGAAATAATTATAATTGTTGTATCTTTTCCATTGGTTATGTTATGATGACATTTATATGATACCCATTTAATTTCATGGGTTATGATATAATTTTTTTGAAACATAATGCTTTTTATGGGTCATGGTGTGATAATTGTTTATGATCGTTTGAAAAATGAATGAATGATTTTATTATGTAATGGGTGACACCTATATCTCCCTACAATGCATTGGGTAAATATTTATATCTCATGATATTCAAATGGATGGAAGAATGAGTGAACATGGTTTAGTAAATGATTCTTTCAACTAAGATGGCCTTTAGAGTTAACCTTGAGTACTAAGAAGGTCTTTAGAGTGTACCTTTACTACTGAGATGGTTTGGTGAGTGAACTCATTCCAATATAAAGAATGGGGTATGATTTGGGTTGGTGAAATGTCATTCCTATTAGGTGTATATTCCATGAAGTTCCTTGATAGGTTTTGGAAACATTCCTAGACTTATAGGGAATGATTTTATATGCTTATGTGTATTCCATGGATTTATGTCTTATTCATATGTAATGATATCATGTCTTTTTCTCTTGATTCCATTATGATTAATGTATTTTGAAATTCCAATAATTATTCAACGACCCATGTATATAATATTTTATATGTTGGTTATTATGTTAAAATGTTATTCTCATGTTCTCATACCCTTAATCTCATGTTATTATTATATATATCCTTTATTTAGCCTTATTGATCATCTCATTTAATCCTTTCTTATATTTACATTCCCATGGTTATGAGGAAAGAACTTATGTATAAGTACTAAAGGGGGTGATCATTGTGGAAAACAATGAATATGTTTCCCTAAGTTGGATGATTTTTTTACATGTTTCCAAAGACACTATACTATTACGGCCCTTTAGTGTGAATTTATGTAATGTGATAAATATTAATTTTGAATGATTTTATATCCATTTATATTATGACCAAGTTTATAATGTTAGGTAACTAGTCTAGTGATCTTATTACAATGAAATAACTTGAAGTCAAACTATATTTGAGGATATATTCTTGATTAATTGAAGATATAGATTTTTCATACAACATATTTCCCCATACTAATTATATGCCCCACCATAATGAATTTAAAATTTGTTAATACCTTTGATAACCCTCTTATGTATCCATGTTCTATATCTACCATTTATATAAAATTTTAAATCCACTAACCTCAAAATGAAGATGCATCATGTTGCTAGATATGTGATGAAACTTCCAAGGCTTAATATTTCCCACATTAATCATCTTATATCTTTTGGATTATTTTTGTAATTTCTCTAAACTTATCTTCTATTGAGAGTATTTTTCATCCCTTTGGACATCTCCAAAAAATATAATGGACTTATTTTGTAACCAAACTCATTTTCATTTTTTTCACTTTTCTAGGTTATTACATATTTCATAGTGTTGGAATTTGTTTCAAAATAATTATCCTCACTAAATAAAAATTTTCCACACCCAAAATTTATTCCATAAAGTGTGTTATATTCAAACTATTCTTTTTATGGCTCTATTTTCAATGTTAACCTCCAAATATAATCTCAAATAGGGGGGAAACTATTTTTATTTATATGAGAGAGAAATTTTGGAATTTCATTGGGTCCCACATGAATTTTTTTTCATTTTCCCATTTTATAAGATAAATTATTTATTTTAAACATACTATGACCTTATATATGTCATTTCTATAATGGAAATATACGGGAAAGTTCATTATGAAATTAATTGAACATAAATTTTTTGTTTCTTTTTAGGAAAAAGTAAATTATGATTACTAAATTGAAAACTTATCTTTAAAATTAAATTTCTAACATTGTTGTAAATTTATATATTAATTGGTATAAAATTTATGATTTATTAAATTTTTTCATATTTTACCATTCTTGAAATTAGTTTTGAAAAAAATATTCCCTATTCAATTTATGCGTATTTCATGAGAGAAACACGAGGCACAATTCAAACTCTAAATTACATTTCATAATATGAAATATATAATTATATAAAGTCTCATTTAAAATTTTTATAGAATATTAATTGACGATTCTTTTATCAATGAGAGAAACATTTTTATTTTAAAACTTATTTAATCAATATAATCCATGTATATTCTTTTATAGGAAAAATCCCCATTACAAACCTATATTATCATTTCATACTATAAAGTTTATATTTTTCACGATATTCATTGCAATAAATGCAAGGGAGAGGTAGTTGATAATGTAAAGTGATGTTTTCTGATGAATAGAAAATGTAAGGTGATTATTTGGGTATTTTAGAGGTTCCATTATTATCCATACTTGTACATTACATTTATACATCTAGAAAAAAATGAAAAAAATTACAAGTAAAAGAAACAAAATTGAAAAATTAGGGTCAAAATAGGTTGTTTCATGGGTGAGTCTAAAATAACCTTTATCTTGAGATATTATATTTTTATGTCTTTTGTACTCAATTTCATAAGGTAAAAAAATATTTTATTGGTGAGCTGTGTGTCATTTTTTCAAATTAAAACATTCAAACCAATGAAAAAAATCAAATTGGTATCCATTCATTATTTGATTGTGTACATTGTGAGCATTACTTTGTTTTTGAGGATGTAGTGATGCCATTTTTTGAGAGGGTTATTTTATTGATAGTTAATTTTATATTCGATGTAATATTATTTAGATTTAAACCTCAATTTGAAACATAATGTGGTTAACATCAATTACCGACCTAGATAAATCCCTAGAGTGATATGAAACAAACTGTGAAGTCATAATTATTGTTTTGTGATCTTTGTCTTGACAAGGTGGAGATTTGATATTTCTTTTAATCCAATAGTAAGTAGTATATATTCAATGCATGATAGTAACTCTATTTAAATTTTATCTTGAGTGATAAGAGAAAAATATTTTAAAATAAATATTTAATACTAAGGCATGACTATTAGCTTAGGATGAATGAGATTTTAAGATTTAATAATATTTAACTAAAACAACATTTTATTGACATGATTGATTTTTATATTTTTATTCTACAATGTGTTTTAATTTATATTCATTATTGATATGATAATTTCTCTAGGATAATAATGTTTTCCCATGTGGGATAATTTTAATTGTTTAATTAATGTTTATATTTGTGGCATATTTTACATTGATTTATTTCATTTATTTTTCCTAATGGATTGGTGATTGGAATAATTTGTGAAGGTTTCAAATCCTGAGGAATTATTGAGTTACAAGGAGAGAATTTATGATTTATAGATAATTTAAACCATTACCATACATGACCACCATGAACTATGATAAGGAGTAATATGAAAGACAAGATACTCTTAATTTACACTATGAGTATTGGTTCACTGCCATGAAGGAGTTTTGAAACCATCAATCATGTAGTGATACCTTAAATGAGTCAAGATTGAGATGATTTTTTATCATATTTTAATAAATAAATAAATTTTTTGTTAATATACATATATATAATATCATTAATGTGATAAAATATTTATTTATTCCATAATAATATTATCAAAACATTAATTATTTGATACTTAAAATCTTTTGGGGGAGGCCTTATCTATTCATGTCTTGTACAATGAATTATTTCAAAAATTGAGTTTCTAGTATAATTAGATAACATTGTTTAAAATTTTAATGACACTAAGAATAACAAAGATAGTTTAGAGAGTTTTAATTCCTTAAGGGATTCATTTAACTATTACATTCCATCGGTTGTTGAGATGATTATTCATTAAATTTCACATTTTTAATTCGATATTTTATATAATTCAAGGAATATTAATAGTGTTAATTTTAATTCAATTTCATCTATTTTTTCTCAACTAATTCATATCATAACATATGTTTTCCATGAATGATGGAATTCTATATCTTTAGGGTGGATAATTCTCTATGGGCTGATGGATCATGAATAGTAGGGTGATCATATTAAGGATCATTAATAATAATCATTGGTGTCACACTGGCAAGGATTTAGTTTGGTATTGAATTTAATCATATTATTTTACATGAATATGATAAATATATGTGTATAGTGGGAAACCCAAAACAAATTGAGTGGATTGAGTAATGATTAATTTATTTTATTCATAATTTATTATTGGAGTCATTTATAAAGAATTTTATATGATGAATTTTTGTAGAACAATGGATTTCAATTTAGATTCATAGAACTGACAAATTTGATCATATAATTTTGGTAAAATTTTGATTATTTTTTGACCAAATCAACTTAACAAATATATGAATAAGTGAAATGATATATTTTTATTATACGCTACGAAATTTACTCTTAATCCCACCATTTAGTATCATTTAAGAGTTAATTTTATCTTGATCCAATAATTCATAATTGGATCAGCATTTAGATCAGTCAAATATGAAGGCACATAACCCTAGCCTCTTTGTGAGATGATCATAATATTTCTACTATCTACATCTTAGTAGTAATAAATTATCATACACTATTTGAAATTATCTAAACTATATACTCCTTAGGAAGTAATGAATCTTTGGGGTGATCAAAATGTCAGTTCATGGGAGTATTTCATTAATATGAATAAAAAATATATACTATGGGTCTATGATATGTTTCTTGACACCTCCCTTGATTTGTGAGTATGGATCAATGCTAACGAGATAAGGGCCTAGAGGTTCAAACTTTAAGTGAATTCAAAAGCTTGAAAAATTATAATGGATTTGACATTAGGACATGGTATGCCTCATAGTGGGGGTTGGGTGATGTCCATGTTTGAATGATCTTATGAAAATAAAAAAATTCTATGTTATTAATGTATGGAATAATTTTTTAAAATTTATTAACTTATTTTATTAACAAGTAATTAATTGACTATATGAAAAAATTTGACGAACAAATATTAATTATTAAAGGATTCTTCAATATATAATTATAGAGGTGAGTAGAGTGAACGACTCATATTTTATAATAAAATAATAATATTGAGTTTAAAATTAGTAGATAAAATATTTTTGATGTTTGGAACATGTTTAGTAGGTCACAAGTGTCGTTTAAGGATTATATAGAAGGTATAATTTATTCAGGGGAAAAGTGAAATTATTGGAAGTTTTCAATTATTTTTAAAGATCAATATCCACCCTAATTCAATGAATTCATCATTATTATAAATTTTAGAGATTCTCTATCTCCTATATCAAGTTCTAGAGAGAAAAAGAATAGTTTTGGGAACCTAGATCCATGATCTCTTTTCTGGATTAAATAAATGGTATTCCCATGATAGGGAGGACATGTAAAGTGCCTTAAATTATCAGCACTAGAAACTAGTAATCAAATATCAACATCCCATTATGATTTTGAAGAATATTTAAATGATCTGTTAGGTTTGATCTTCATTTCATTCATGTAATGATCCTCAACTATGACTGTAACAAGCGTTTGATCAAGATTGATCGAGGTATTTTTTCTATTTAAATAGTATTTCTTATTTAATTAACATTGTATTCTTCAATATGTTACTGGATGATAGTACACTATATATTATGTTTCGTCATCAATCATGGGAAAACAATTTCCACCTTTCATGCTTCACCTATGTTCCTGATACCAACATGGAATAATTATGAATGATATTTGTGAAGACTAAGATGTACGATCACAAAAGGAAGCTATGAGGAATTTCAACTTAGAAAACTAGATTGACATTGGTTTCATCTATATGGACTACATGCCATTTATATTCATAGATAAATTATTGTATGTTCGACTTCATGATGTGGCAGCATTGACATATTTTAGGATGAAGCATCATCCAATGGTGGCGCAATAGATATAGAATACAATGGAATAAAATATTCTTTATGTTGAGATTAAATTTACCTCCCTCAACACATTAATTGGGATAACACTGGAATATGAACATTTCTAAACACCATCATACATCTAAGGAATTATTACAAGTGGCATTCCAAGGATCTCAACTTCTTTGCTCCCGAGGAAAATAAAATGGTATACTTAAATGTATCATAAGAATCACATAATCAGTGAGTCACCTCGTCCTGTTGAAAAACCCATCCCATGGGCCTCTTAGAAGTTTAAAATTGGATATCCAACACATCATGAGTTAGATTTGATATATTCTAACTGATATCATTAGAGTAAAGTGCTAATTAAATTTGAGATGTTGAGGAATCATCTTAAATCAATAAGGCCTAAACCTTCTTTAAACAGTGTAGGGGATCCTACTAGAATTTCCTCAGATAATCTTTACATAAGGCTACTAACCTCTATCGAGGGTGACCATTGGATTAAAATGTTGTGGGTTTATTTCTTACCCTTATGAGTAACATTTAGATTCTATAACATGGAGACTCAAAAGAACATTTTTACATCAACATTGAAATAAATATTGTTAAGGTAGGAAAGTATCTAAAATATTTCGAGATAATGATATATCCAACTAATAATGGGATTTCCATTTTGTGATATGGGTAAGATATGGCTGATAGAGAATCAAAAAAAATGAAATGAACTAATCTCTCAATGAGGAGTGAGATCAAATCGTCAACACTAAATTTTTATAAAAACAATTTTTTGAATAGATCATCCTCAATTTTAATTTCTTTTTCTTAATTATACTATTATTTTAGTAGAGGGTAGAGATGGTGTAGGAAATCTTCATGTATTCTAAATTTATAGTGGGTGGAACAAAAGATTGAAGTGTTATGGGGTCATCCATCCTGATGGAATAACTCTCACATATATAGTGGTTGATGTTGTAGGAAGAGTGGAATAATCCATTCTATAACCTCCCAGATCATTGACCATTTATTCAAATGGTAAGACAATATATCCCCCATCCCATGGTCATTTAGGATTATTGTCCAAATATAATCTTAATGATGAAAGAGGTTGGTATTAGTTCCCACCCTCATCTTCCCATTTAAATGAAAATTGTGTTGTTCTTTTGGTTATGAAATATAACTTTTTAGAGAAGTATCATAACGAGTTAGTCAATAATATGGAAAAAGATAATCTATCATGAAAATTTCCATGTAGTGAATAATAAGATGAAACAATGGGTTAGGGGGGCCTAATAGTAGACATCCAAACTGACTATTCTAGTAGAGGAATGGATGGATTATGTACCATCACATAGTAAAATTATCACATTTCCTATCGACCTTGATATATTCTATTTTATGATGTCTTATCATCCATGTTGAAACTATGACTACGGTGGAAGACCTCTTATATGTGATAGATATCTTCTCCGTCAGAGATGAATTCATCTAATTTGATAATGAGTTGGATGGCCATATATATATATATATCTTGATTTTTATTTTCCAATTAAAATATTTCATGACATACTAATTTATACCCCTCATATCATATATCTTTGTAGAAAAAATATCCAATTAGACCCACCAATGAGAGCTATAACCATATCACCTCTCCATGTAATGTAATTAATAACCTAGGAATTGGAAAGGTTCTACTTGTTTGACCCACATGCAACAGACTATTAATGTATTTTAAAGGTTTTCCTCAAAAAAATACATCTCCCTCATAAATCAATGAATTGACCATTGTATATGGGGGGGACAAGACTCACTACATGATTAAGAAATGGTAGGATGTGAGGATATTCCTATGGTGTAAAGTGATAGGATAACATTGAAAAATTAATTACATATCATGGATGTTTGAAAAAACATTGGGGGGAGATTCCCATATTTCCTCTTCAAAGGGAGTGGAACGAGATGAATAAACTAATACACTAATAGAAGTGGGTGAAGAATGTATATAATACATTTAGTAAAATTTGAAACTTACTTGAGGATTCATGAACCATTTTATATCACATACCATACATTCATCAAAAGTAGAGGGATGCATTGAGGGGGATTCCATTTAAATACTTCAATTGATAGGGCGTATTGAGAATGGGATTACTTTAGTGTTTACAATATTAGTGGGTAATGAAAAATAAATCTCCATGAGTGATCTAGTCCTATATTATTTTTTTTAATTTGTGGAAGAGACTATATGTTAGAAAATTAATCCATTGAATTCCAATGCATTTCATGGAAGCATGTGTGGAATGATATCAGGATGTTCCTCTATTGAACTTTTAAAGATAGTTTTAATAATAAATTTTATATTATTCTCCATATGTCACAATATTATGATATAGTGGGTTTTATTATCAAACCATACCAGTTTTCATGAATGAAATCAATCATTAAGAGGATAAAGAGATTATCTTCCTATTGTGACTCTCCTAGGAACAATAAGTGGAAGATTCTATGAATTTGATAGTTGCTACACTTCATAAAGCCTCACAATATATAGTGGTTGAAAAAAAGCAACAATATTCTATAATAGATAAGAGAACACTAGTGGACTAACATATATAAGAGTTTCCCATAACTAATAGTGTGGTTGAGGACTAAAAATATATATTCTATGAAAGTGAAAGCGATGGGATGAATGTTTTCTACAGTGTAAAAAATTTATCCCAAATGAGGAAGATTAAACTATTGAGCTGGTTGTAATTCATTGAAATATCAATCAATCAAGGTGACCAATCAACTAAATCTATTCATTAGTAGATTTCATTTACTTTTCTTTGATCTCCGACAAAAATCTTTATGAACGATGAATGGAGACAACAATTTGAGGGTGTGTCCCTTATTCATATTTAAAGAATAAAAAATATTCTTTTATATTGATTTTTAATTACCTAAATTATTTATCTTCAAGTATATCAATCCCTAATAATATTTAAATCTCATGGAGATAAATATCATATTAATTAAACCAACATGAAAATTTCATGAGAATACATTTGGTAAACAATAAATTGAAAACAATTGATTCAATTATGTTTATAAATAAATCCTATGTATTTTAAACAAACAACCTTATATGGATATAGTAATGTTAGATATGGGGGTGCATATAATATCTGAAAATACTGGAGTGAGTTTCTGAGACAATGTACAATGAGACTCGGTTTCCCATATTCTTATTCACATTGATAACGATATGTAGGTCTAATATGGAAACACATGTACCATCAATGTAATCGAAGATTCTCCTATTGGATATGAGATGTGGGTTCCTCTTAGATAAATACCATTAAGAAGATATATGTATAATATATATGGTAGCACATATATCATAATTGAATGGAAAGGTTTATCCATTCATATTTTAGAGAGAAGAATGACTTATTAAAATTCAAATCATAAATGGGGAGTTTGAAATGAGGACTCTAATGGCTAGAAGAGAACGAGTACCCTAAAATTACCCCATTCATTTCATAGAATTCATATGAAAAAAAATATAATGAAAATTGGGATGCTCTAAATTTTTCCTAGGTTGATTGACCTAGAGAGTATATATTTAAATTTTTATATGTTTGAATGGTGGACCCAATAATCATTATACCATTTTGTTTTATAGCAAAAAAAATTTCCTAAGACTAGGATAGGGGTATCTCAGTTAGTAGGATATCATATTTTACTATGGCTTACTTTATGGGTTTTTAACATAACATATTTTTATCCATTTATATTTTATCAAATTAAAAGAATTTGCCTATATTATTTGAGGTTCAAACCTAGAGAAAAAATAATCGATCTTTCTTCTAGGATTCCCTTTATGGGTTTTTTATGTAATGATTACCATGTCTCTTACCTTTGATAGTTTAAGGTCTTATAATTAAAAATAGTGAAGCTGGTGTTTATGGCTAGATAACTTTGACCAAAAGAAGTGGTATACAACCTAGTAATATGAAATATGTACATTTCATATGAGTGAAAAAGTCATTACATGTATAAAAAGACTCAATGGTCGGTGAAAACAATATATAGTCTCGGTACTATCACTAATGTGGGATGACATTTAAAAGTAGGATTATTTGAACAAAAAGTGGTTAAATTGTTAAGTTACTACAACCCTGACCAAGTGGTGAGATGTTATATATAAATATTGTAAGGAATAATAGATGTGAATGAAAATCAGTTCTTGTATATTCAATCTCATGGATGCATGCGTGCATTTTACGACCATATTTCTCAAAACAAATTTTTATGAGTTTTAAGGTCATATAAATTTGACCTACGATACAAAGGTTGAGGTTGTGCCTTTTTAATAGTGGTAAGTTTTACCTTATTTGAATATGAGGGGGATTCCATCAGTGACTATATATTTGGAAAAGGTGGATATTTTTTAATTGAATAGTTCTGAGACCAATGGTGAGAGGGTTTAAACCCATAAGGGAGTCACGATCTACGAGTTCAATAACAAATTTTAATAAGAACTTGAAATTATGTGAATCATAATCATTAGTTCTTGAGTTAAGATTTGATGATATGAAAGAATAATATTAGGAATGATAGCTAACCAAATTTAAGTGATGGGATCCACTATAATGTGGTTAAGAAAACATGGGGTTAGAAGACTATCTTCTTAGGATGAAACAAGCCACTGGTTTGTTGGAAAATATGGAGTCATAAAAATAATCACCAAAAATTTGTTCCCTTTCATAGTCAAATGTGCTCATTTTCAATATCCACAAAAGATTTATGGGGATTCAAACACTCAAGGTACAATGTGTGGTTTATTTGAAGAGGATATTTGAAATTAATTTGAACACCGTAGTCCAGAAGTTATCATGGTTAGAATATTATGAGATGTTGAGAGGGAATAAGAGTGGATGATGGTTAGTGGATGGGTGTGATATTTATGGATTTAATTCCACTTAAATATCCTAAAATATCATGAATATGGTAAATTATAGTTCTTATTAAATGTTCCATGATATTTAATGTAGATATATCTAAGTTTAATAAGGTAACATGAATCAATTCACTTTTAGATATTATAAGTGGATTTTTTTTGACATCATTACAAAAAAACCTAGAAGAGTATATATAGATGTACATGAGATAAATGGTTTGGGTTTTTACACCTAGTTTCTCAATTTATTGTTATTTTAGGAAACTCAATTTAAAATTGGGAATTCTAAATTATTGGACGTGATACCTAGAACTGATCGAGTTTTATAAGATAATATTTTTATTAAATAAAATATTATGTTAGACATCATTACATGGATATTTCCCTAAATTTTTTTTTGGAAATTAGGTCATATTGGATGGACCACTCTATGAATTTTAAGGTCTCATATGGTGTAACATATATTATAAATTTTAATGTCATGGAAGAAGCACTCATATTTCATTCAGTTTAAATGATTATGATGAGTAACGATTTCAAGATGGTTATATTCATGTGGAGTGGACTTAGCTATCATCTAGGCTATGTCTATATGATGAATACCTTTATAAAAGAGATTTTGAGTAAATACATCACATGGGAAAAAATGAAATAGATTTATCTTAGAGATGAACTTTTGGATAAAAACATATAACAACTTTTAAGGCCTTACATTCCAGGAAAAAAAAGAAGTTTATTTGATATAAAAATTGTATTTGAATATGATATTGGTGATCATAACATGTCTTCATATCATTATTTAATAAAAATAAATACATTCATAGTTAATTATAGAATATGAGGGGGATTCGATCTGGTCAAAGACTATTATGATAAACTAGTTTTGAATGAGTTGGAGACTAAGCATCATGATTAAAGGATGATTGGATTTATTTCTATTCATGGGATAGGGAATCTGGGCATTACAACATATCCTTAGATAAATTGAATCAAGCCACACAATGTTATCATGTAGTCTATAGGCAGATCTGACTCCTGTGCAGTGGAAATGGTAATGATATGGATGGTTATAATCAATTGAGAAGAGAGGAAATAATGTTTGAATAATGTCTCAAAAATAACACAACCAGAGAAAAATATATCCTAATAAACTATCATGGGGATACTTGACATGGTCTGGTGTAGGTATCATCCTCTTAGAGAGGCATAGAATGAATATAGAATAAAAAGTTGGTCATGAGATTAGTCATCTAGGAAATACTACATATCCTAAGGTAATGGAAATCATGAAACATGATTTTTTGTGTATAGAATATATTTATATACATATTAATAATTCATTTTTTAGAAAGAGTGATATGGAAGGATGCTCTTGTAAGATACAAATATTAATATTGATGTGAATTAAGAATAAACCATTACCAGAGAAATTTTATTTATTGAAATTATGGTTGTGGATTTTCCTAGGATAATATATTGAGGAATCACTATGTATCCTAATTTAGTAGGAATCGTGCTATATTGATTTCCGATAAGAGTATTTTTTGTCACATGTTTGGTGGAACTTGTAATTTTGGTTGAAATTGTTTCCAAAAAAATCAAATTTATGAGAAATTAAAACAATCATATAGACTGAGATCTTACAAAAGATGTGGAAATTTATGAATGGTTGTCACATGAAATATATATCATCGAGAATTTTATGTTCATATGGGAAAGACTATATTCCATAGAGTTTAATGTCATATGAATTGGACTAATATGGTATTATATTTATAATATTGCAATTAATAATTGGGTTTCATATAGTTTAAGGTCATGTAGTCAGTATCATTATGCATCTGAGGCTAAACTGGGAAAATTACTTATTATGGAGAAATAAATTAGTGGTACGTGTGATACACTTTCCATCCATTATAACCAAGGAATATTCTCTATTGGGGATGACCATATATATGAAATATGATATTCCCAATTTTTGATATTATTTCATTGATTTTTTCATTGGTATGTTGTGTGTTTTCAAGAATAATATCAATTCCCCTTTAATAAATGAGAAGAGGTGAGATTTCTTGTGTGATACCTACACAAAAATTGACTATGATGGATTTCTAGATTCTGTGGTTTCTATAACCTATTCTAATAAATTTATTCCAATTAATCAATTCATATCTTATAATATTCATCATTATAATATTGATTACATATGACAATTTGATTTGAATGTAATTGGACCTGAATAGTAAGGACTACCTATGTCCGTTATATAAGTATATAAGGAGTCACTTGTGAGACAACCTGGGTCATGGTGCAATATGCCCGCAGAGCATATAAAGTATTTTCTGGAAAAAATTCTAATACTTGTTCACTATTTTGTGAAGGATATTTGATAGATGTTTTTTGAATTCATTTATATATTCATTCTCCTCTTCATTATATTGAGATGAAGGGTCAAATGGGAAATTATTCTTTTGAGACAACAACTATAATTTAGAATCATATAAATTTGTTCCACTTTCCATCAGTCTTATTTAAGGGACACTAAATATGGTAATGTTATTTTAATTTACGAAATATAGTTTGGGATATTTCTATAGACTACTTGTATAATAAATTAGTGTTCATAAGGATAAGTATACTCTTTTTAGAAATATAAGGGGGATATACCCCCATAACATTGATTAGCTAGTTATAAAAAGGTCATTATTATTTTGTACTATGCAATAATTTTTGTGGTTGGTGGATGAAATTTACATGTATATAAAAATAATGGATATTCTTCATTAATGCCTTCCGTTTATACATCATTGATGGCTATAAGTAGATGTGATACATGATTTTATGGAAGATCTGGTTTCCTGATTGGTGGGTGACACAGGGGACAACATGGATTTACTACATAATAGCATTGGTTTATACACCTTTGACTCAGCCAAGAAGAACTCCATAAAAGCCTCACTTATAGAAAACCCTCTAGGAACTGGCCTATCATAAAATAGGATATTTGTTTCCCATGATAAGATATTCTATTTACTAGATCAATCATGTGGAAGAATTATAGTTTTTAAAATAGTCTATTAATGGAAAATTTCATCTAATTGTTTTATTAGTTAAAGAGAATATAGAGTCACCTTTATTTTTGGTGGTGTTCACTTCATTGATTTCTTATATTTCATTATTTCTAAAGGGAAATACCATTATACAATGTGTAATTCAATTGACCGTATCATCCTAGTATAAATATTCCAGTTCTATAACAAAATTGGTCAGTTCATATGATTGTGTGTTTTTTTATCACTAGATATGAGCCACCATTGGCAATAAGGGAAATTTTTACATCCACCCTCACATGTAATAAATAAAGGGAATCATCTCTTTCTTATTGATGGAATATTCACTATTTATTTACTTGAGTAGAAAATTTTTGCAACCCATAATATTTAATTGGGATATTGAAATCCACAATGCCAACTCCATGATTAAAATGATGACCTAATACTCTTCGTCATTATTGGTTTCAATACCCTAAAGAAGCAAAGCGTGAGGAAAAACTAATTTTATTAGAAGGATTAACACAATCCCTAATCTAACCTTGTTGAGATTTTGGTTTTCCATTCTTATACATGCTACAATATTAGAAGCCCAATCAAATATCACTTACCATGCTTGGGAGGTTTCATGTATGGCGAAGAAATATTCATTATAGATATCTATATCCAAAAATTATTTCTTGGACATGGTGTGATGTGAGTTAATATACTAACAATTTTCATTAACAAACTTAGGATACAAATAATGGATGTCAAACCCATATACATTGAACACCCACTATTCTAAATGACTTGTTAACATTGTTTAAATAACAATAAACTCTTGTGGATTAAAATATGTTATTAGATGGAATTCTTGGTTCTTTAAATAATGTATCAGTTTATGTACTATGATTATCAGTATAAGGAAGCTATTTTCAATGTTCAAATATTTATTTAATCATCTATCATTTTGATTCTATGACAGTATATACTATCATTCATTCATGTATTATTCTTTTGAGCAAGGAGGACATTGATAGACCACTCTAATGATTCCACTTAGATAATGATAGGTTTCTTTTTTTATACCAAAAACACTAATAATGATGGATTTATAAGGTACATATTTAGACCATCTCATGATTTCTAAAAAATATTATCACATTGATATACAAACCATTCCCGCATCAACATAGTGAATGGTAAGAATTTAATGATGAAGATAGTTATTAAGGGTGTGATATCAGAATGATTTCATTGGATTTCTCTAAACTATTTTATATTTTGAGATAGAAACATTATAAGTAACAATTTTGTATTCTTTATTTCAAAATAAATGTCATGATAGAATACCGTGGGGGAAAATCCCTCATTTTAACCTGAAACTTCATTCCCAAGATTTCATATTTCAGCGATTTTCCATAGATTACTAGATACTATTTCTATATTGGAAATATGGCAATAACCTTATTTTTATTTGACCACTAGATCATCTATAAAGAACTCTAGATACTTCCATAAAAGGACTTTAATATATTGTTGATAAAAATTTAATGTGTAATTATAGAGTTTTTCAAGATAATGAGTATTATTTTATAATACAATACATATCAGGGTTCCAAAAATGTCGTGAGATCCTTATATTTTGGGACCATTTATATCAAAAATATATATCCATGAAGTAAATGGTCAAGGGTCTATCCATTGCATCAATCAATAGTTTTGGGATCCCAAACAAGAAATCATCCTTGGGGTGCTTCCAATTAAGATCATTAAAATAAATGTAGACCATTATTTTACTATTTTTCATTTGGACAATGTTTTTCAGCCATTTTTGGTAAATGAATTTGGACTTGATTTGTTTATTAACTTCACCTTCTACTTTGGGTTATTGATTTCAATGCATTCTCCTTACTACCGGTTTATAACCATTGAGGTCATTAAAAAAACATAGATGACCAGTATACACTTGGTGATCTAATAAATGTATTTCATTAAAACTCAAAAAAAATGTTATATTGGATTTTTTTGAAGAATTATATATAATTATTTTTATCTTCATTGCTCGTGGTAGTACTAAACAATGTAAGGGAAAAATCTTCTCCCACAACTATATTAATCATTCTATGTTTATAGATATTGATCAAAACACCTTCCTTGAACTTTATAGGAGCACCAAAAATTTCATCCCTTTCATATTCATCATCATCAAGGGAAAAATGTTGACTATCATCCTATAATCGAGAAGATGATATGTGTGAATTTATATTTTCATCATAACGAAATATTTCTTCTGAATAAACAAAAATATATATGATGTAGTTGGTATTATGATAATGCGAGCGAATGTTCTTAAACCCTAATCTCTCCATTTTTTTAGTATTAAGATCCATCAAATTGAATATCATATGTTTTGTATTCTTAATATCAATGATACTTACATTATTTTAGAGTTTCTTAAGGGAAAGATTGATTTTAATGGATCTCACAATAATCTTGTCCTGTATTGGTGGAAATTGTTTAATGGAATAATCCACTTGAAAATAATATTAGAAGAAATTAATTATATTTTCTAGTTCATCATCTTATGTAACTTTTGTTACCAGATGAATTCTAAGACCGAGACTTTTCACCTTAGTTATGTTGATGGGAAGTATGTACACTTAAACAAGTTCACTTCATAGAAAAATGGTAGAAAATTACATACCATTAAGATTTTCAATCTAAATTGATATATTTACCACCAGATCCCTCTCATTCCTTTTATATAATTTTGAATTTATATTCTATTATTTGTAGGACCAAAAGGGGGAACTATTAGAATATAATACACCAAAATTCCCATAAATAAATCATTTTCTGCATTAATTATATGTAAAGGGAACCACTACATGCATTTCAATACATTAAATTCTTAACAATATGTATAATGATGTGTCTTGGTGAACCACCATAGATTAAGACTTAGAGATAAGGTCCCCAAATTTGTTTCTTAACCTAAACTCTCCAATGATATTTTCATCACTCTTATGATAACCATTAATCATTTGATTAGAAGGATAAAAGTGATCTTCAGTGTAGACTATATATTGAAGTGTTTGGATGAAGATATGTTTGATCCTATAACCATTATCAAATAAAGACAAAAAATAAATAAATATCATCATATTTTATAGATATGTACAAGGTCCCAATGTTCCTACGTATATAACTTACAGATCCTGTTATATGAATGAAAATAATCTTCGAAAATTTTTTGATACAGTATTTTTGTGGTATATATTAGCTTTATAAATTTATTCCTCAATCTCTTCAGTGATTATAAGGGACCTAATAAGGGATTTATTGAGTTTTTTTTATAGTTTAGGGGTATTTATAATTGAAATATTGGATGGGTTGATGATATAGTACTTCAACATGTTATACTTATAGAATAATGGTTAATACTTCCTTCCCTGATTTTGTTTTATAGTTTGAGGGCATGGGGTTGAAGTTTATTTTACTAGTGGATCCTTATATTGACTAAAATTAGGGAATATATTTTTGGTTTGTGGGTTAGTCTGAATCGGCCTTCTAGATCCATGATGTTGACAGGAAAAGTGCATGTCTACTAATTGTTCTTCTAGTCTTATTGGATTTTTTTGGATTCAATGGAATATATAGATTTATAAGAAATTATTCTGAAAATATAAGGTCAACCACAAATTCATCTTCCATATCCTCGTTAACCATTATGAACTCTTACTAGATCACTGGTGGGGAAATGAAGATGATATGAATATACATTATTAGAAAAGGATTCTATTAAGCATATTAAACTAATTGATTCATTTTATGACTCTTAATCTGATAAGAATATCATTTGGTGGGTGTTTATTATCCTCTTAGTGATGGGGGAAATAAGTCTAATACATTTGTGGTCATCATAGCTATTAGAAAGTGTTATCCTTCTTATGATTCATTTAATTGATAATGAATATGTAAAATATTGGAAGATTGTAATGATGAAGATGTTATCTATAACTTCACCTTGGGAATGGTGCTCATAAATATTTGATTTATCAATTTCTTATGTTTTTTTGTACCTGAATGACTAATTTCTATGTCATTAGGTCTTCTAATTTATAATCATACGAGTTTGAGATTTCATATCATTCATTTTATTATTTGTAGGTAGAAAAAAACCTAGGTCACCAATGATGATGGTTTATCAAACTTCTCCTTCCTAGATTCAACCATCATTTACAGTATATCCATGAAGATGATGAATTTTTAGAAGCTCTACCCCAATATCGAAAGGTAGAGTAATTATTCCAAAGGATTATTTTGATCATCCATATTGGGTCTCCTGATATGTATCAATTTAATCGAGTACTTCTCCAAAGTTTTTATGAAGAACCCCATGATTTATTTTAAAAATTGAAATATTTCATATGTTGATATTTGTATGATTCTACTCCTCTTCCACTCTTTATGGTGGTCTTTTTTTATACCAATGAGGTTTAATAAGAGGAAAATATAATATTGAAGATGCATAGGTGTTTTATATATCATTTTTTATGGATTGAAAATAATGATTTTATACTATACTCTATTAGGATTTATCCCTTTGGTTGATGGTGTTGTTCGAGACTTGGTCAGAGGGATTAAAATATCATCTTTCAACAACTACGAAACCATTGAAAACTTATGAAGCATAATATTGTTATTTATGGGAGTTAGAGGTGTTTTCAAGTCATATCAAAGATATTCCATTCATATCTCCACAAATTTCTCTTAAATAGGATAAATATATATGTAGTATTTTAATACCGTCCCCATAGAAATGATGTATACTACACTATTATTTTCAATTTGACTACAATTTTAGTGGCCAAAGAAAGTTTTATTCCTAAGTATAGAGTTTAATTGATAAGAATTTTTTTAGATATTTATAGTGTATGGCAGACCAATATGATAGGTTTCTATTCAATAAAAATGTTGATTCCTTTAGGGTTTCCCCAAAAAACTGATCATTTATACCTCATGGTTATCTAGTGTTACCATTATATATCATCATTGAGATGTAAGGTCTATGAGATACTAATATAGTTATCCTATAGTGTTTAATACTAATATTGTGGTATTTATAATGGTAGGTGAGGGTAGTGTAGAGTCTACCTATTCATGGAATTGTTTTTTACTACACCAGTATCTCTCACCAATAATTGTCTTTCATTCAATTGGTGAGAGAATTATTAGATTCATGGGGTTCTACATGAACTATCTAAAGGGATGAAACTAAAGTGGAAGGAAAATGTAGATCCTAAAAGTGTTGGATCACCATTGTATCTTTTTTATATTTAGATCGAGTTAGGTTGGGGTAACTCACATTAAAAAATAGATGTTTCTACCATAGGAGAGTATATTCTTGGTTTTACTCAGCCATCAAGGTTATATAAACTGGGTATTTAAGTTAGATTCAATCGGATGACTATAATTTCATGTTAAATATTAGTCAGTCCCCTCTCATTGATAGAGATTCACCATAGGTTGTATATTGAACAAGGGTTGATAGTTTCACTTGGCAGGAATATTTCAAATTAGTAACTCAAGAATTATTTTCTTCGAATTCTCTACATAAATCTCATAATATGTAATCCTATCTTATTGGGATATAGAATCAACATATTTAGGTTTTTGGAGACATATATCCATATGGTTTCTGTAGACATAATATAAGGCTCTCTATATAGGTGGAAACTAAATAATTAGAAGAGATCATTTATCACGAGTCTGCCTCCCATATCAGGAACACACATCATATTATCATTTTTTTTCTGAACCACATTTGGAATGGAGGAATCCTTATTGAATTAATATGATTTAGTTTCATTCTTTGTACTATATGATTATAAAAAAAATAACATTTAGAATAATAAATTATACAGAAGATGTAAAATCCTCAACATTGTCCTATGGGGATTTATCATCCTCAAAAAATCAATAAAGAGATATCTTACAATTATCATTGATGTTTTCCTTCGTAAAGGGATATTTTGTAACATAAACCCTATGAGGCTTCCCCATTACTCCCCAATGTTCCCCCAAAAGGGGTTTATGTATTTTTATTATGATGTAATCGATAAATACTTTTTTAGAATGTGATTCAAATGATGGAAATAGATTTTAAATTAATTGAAAACTTCTGGGTACAACCTGTTAAGATGATCCTAATGATGATAATACTTTCTTTAATGGGGCGTGGAAGAATTAATTTCATGAAACACATGTTTTTGGATGCATTATACTCTATTTACATTACATTCTACATTCACTATGGATTTGATGATCCTAATGCTCGAAGTAGTGGTGAAAATTCGATTAGACCTGATGCAGGTTTATCACATAATTCAAATGGGGGAGTTACAACATTGGACTTCATATCTATTAAAGCCTCTACTCATGCATGATATAGATCCATCAATTTTTCATGGGGGATTAACCTAGAATAATTGGTTGCACCATGGTTTTGGTTTTTTATTTCCTTAGATGAGAGGATTATATAACATTCTTAGTTTCCTAATGTGAGATCTTATCAATGCCTCATTACTTTAGAGAGAAATGCTTCTAAGAAATAGGAATGATAGTATTTCATTAGACATCCCAACTACCATATGTAGATCCAAAACTTGATACTTATCCCAAAATGATGACATTGGGAGTTGATTTTCCCAAAAAACCATGTTGACCAGTGAGTGGGTTAAAATTAAGATCTTAATATTCACCCCACCCTTTTCTATTCAAATCAGATGGGGGTGTTTATGATTAGCTAAATAATTGCCTTCATACTATTTAGGTAAGAGTGTTGGAGTCCCTAGCACTATATCCCAACATTAGGGGTCTAGGATAATGAAAATTTCACCCATTCAATTTAGTGGTAAATCCTAGTAATCATCTTGACATGGTTAGTATACTCCCTTTCTGAAATGTATATTTTCACGAAGATCAATATAACCAACCAATAGTTATGACTAAATTATATAATGTACACATATACAATGCCTCAATAATTTCATAGTGGGGATTGGAAATGTTCTAGAAGATGAACAATATTATATTTTCAAAAAACTCCTTCCATATGCCCAAAAATATCTCCTCATACTTTGTGAGGTGTTTCTCAACCTAATATAACCATAAATGAATTTTATCCACTAATTTTTCAATAACAGTAGGACCATTTATAATATACTTAGTATCATTTTACAATGAGTAATTTGAGGGAATCATATATATTGACCAATATTTCAAACTATCTTTTGATTGGGTTGAGATTTCATCATTCAATGATGAGGTGCGTGGTGAAAATATCCTTGATCTCTTTAGTTCCTCTTATTATCAGGGAGAAATTTAAGTATCTTTGACATGGGGATGAAATTTTTTCAAGAATATGAATAACTTTTTTGAATTACATGATAATGATAACTGAGGAGAGAACATATGTAGTTTTTTATTTCAGATTTTCCACCATAGAGAGGACCTCCACATCAAAAAATTATTTTTTGTATTGAATAACACTATAATGAATACTCTATGGAGGACCTCCAACGTTCATTTCTTGGTTATCATGGGTAGGTTACCCATGGATATTTATTTTAAATGTGTAGTAAAGGGGAGGACAACATTATTAATTGTTCTTTATGGTGAGGAGAGGAACTACATAGCCTAAACCATAGAGAGTTCCTATATTGTTAATATTTGTATTACCATGGAGAGGACCTCCACAATTTGTACACTGTGGTGGAGCACTGAAGTTATTATTCATGGTACCACATGGATGAACTATGTGCGACAACTAACTTCCCTCAATGACGTGGAACTGGGAATGTCTTGGTCCACTAGTGAAATATTATGATGGGATTCAGGAATTCCATCAATGATAAGTAAAGGGATACAAGTCATCCCCAAGACTGTATATTCCCATTGGTATTCCTCCATTTAGTTCATCCTTCATTGGGTGTTTTGGATTTGTACCTCAAACATACTCTAGGTAATGCAGTCTAGAAAATTTTTATCATGGGTGGTATCCTTTCTAAGGGACGCATTGGTTATCATCATATTATTCCATTGATATTAAAAAATCTATATAAGAATATAGACCTAAGTCTTTGTTTTCATAAAAATATGTCAATGTAATCCATTATAGTAATTAATAATAATTTCCCATATTGTGATTTTCTCTAGAATATGATTAGTGTCTTCATGGGTTTTACTGAGAATATATTCATTCTCTTTGGTTTCCATTGGTATCTATTGAAAACCCACATGGGTGGGAGTAGGGATATCATAATTCTCTTATGTTATAACTATAATAATTTTTTTTTGATCCCTCGAGATTGTAGAATGGATATGATTTTTATCCCATGTATCTAATGGAATGTGCAACCAAGCTTTAGATATGTTGACAAGAGATGGAATTTGAGCCTACACCAGAACTTCAGTTTCTTCCAAGAAATTACAATATACTTTTTTGGAAGGAACATGAATATTCATATATTCCTATTATTTTGATTCTATCTACCCATAGTTGGTCCTTCTCTAGGATTTTCCTATTCTAAAAATCATAGTCTAAATTCATAGAGTAATCTCCTTGATGTATTTATTTAGATGATTAGGCCATAAAATTATAATGATGGAAATGGATAGTGGACGATAAACTCAAAAAATCATGAGTAGCTGGGGAGATTAAATTAATATCTTAATCCAACTCTTTATAATAAAGGAGGTATATGTTTATGACCATGATGGATTGGCTCCACAAGTGGTTAGAGTTGGAAACACATTAAAAATGATTCTTCATAGTCTATCCCTAATTTGACAGTTTATAGGGAATAATTTCCTACAGAATATTACACTCCACCATCAAATTCATAATGGATGTATTGATTTATTACTCCCAAACTAGAGAATTCACCAACTAGAACTAGAGGAACTTTGTTTGGGACAATGTGTGTTGGGGATCTGGGAGCATGACCTATATGGAAAGCAAGGTGTAACTCCAACTCATCACCTAGTAGTGAAAAGTGGCATGATGTACCTTTTTATTAGTAATAGCTTGTTCATAGATATAAAAATTCATCAGTTCATTTGATGACTCTCTTTTAGTTTTAGTAAGTTCCTAAAAGGGATAAAACCTTATAAAAACTATTGTAGAATCACTAATGAAATTCCATGGTAAAAAAATATATTTCATATGTAAATTATTCTTTTCAGGTTGACCATTTTTTCCATCCCTTACACCTCTGTGTTTTTATTCAATTATAACTTGCATTCTAAAGTTAGGCAGTCATGAGAACAAACTATGAACACTTTGGGTTGTACATTGGTCAAGAGGATGGGTGGTTCTCTAATATACTAGGTTATATTTATTTTTATTTTAGGAATATATTAAATATTTTTGATACATTAATAGATCCTTACATGTAATAATATTACCATGAGTTTCCTCTATACATGATATAAACCCAATCTATGCATCTTATTAGTAACTATAATAGGTTTTAATGGAATGTAGCTGGGTGCCCTAGAATTTATCTCCACCCATTGAGGTTTTATGTATTATATAGTATAGAGTGGGCCATTTAGAGGGGATTCATGTGTATCCCTATGAGGGGAAGAAAAACATAGATAGTTTTCTTCTTTTTAACAAGATACATGTAACATCGCGGTTCCAGAAGCCACCCAGAGGTTCCCCGTACCCGGTTGGTCACATGGCCTCAAGCGCATTTCCCCGAATTCCAGAGTCTACTGACTAGTAGTGAGGGACTTGGGTGTGATACTAGGGAAACTATGAACTCAATGGTAGAGTATACAGAAGAAGAGAACAATATACAATAGAGGAAGTAGTAATAATCCATACAAAAGCAATCAGTAGAAGACTAAAAGTAATAAACAACTGGAGCACATATATAAATGATGCATGAAAAAAATTTCTAGTAAAGAAACCAAACAGATCAAAATGCTAGAATAAAAAACAATACTACACCAATGTACACATGAAAAGGATAAACACCTCCTTGGTGTCGCATGACAAAGCTTGGTCCCATGCTCTCCAACTCCACATAAAGTCAAGTACCTGGCGTAGAAGGGCGCTTTCCATTATCTATACCTACAGCAACATAATCTGTTTGGGCCAAAAGCATGGCCCAAATAGGGTGTGAGACTAAATCCCAGTAGGTAACCACCCGAAGATCTGTTCCTAACAGTCAGGGAATATATGGCAGGTAAAAGTACAGAAAGCAATAAAAAAGAAATCACTCAGCAGTAAACAATCCATAGTTCAATGTTAAGCAGCATCTAACAAAAACAGGTAACCCTGTGGGAAGTTCCCACATCCATCCCCTATGGTCCAACCTAATAAGTATAATAAACCCTCTAGGAAATACACTTTACCTAACACCTCTGGTTCTATCATAAGAATTCATAATGACTCACTGAGGAAGCACTCTCAGTCAATTCCCCTTATAGACTAAGGTAGTCAAGGACTCTCTGAGGAATCACCCAAGGTCAATTCCCCTTATAGCCCCAAGGTCAAGAGACTCTTTGAGGAATATCACCTAGTTAATTCTTCTTATAGCCCCTGGTCTTTCAAAGACTATCTGAGGAAGCTCACCCAGTCAATTCCTCTTATAGCCTGGAGTGGTTCAAGGTAATTCATGTAAAACAAAGACTCTCGAAGGAAGATCACTCGGTCTATCCCCTTATAGTATATCAAGATCAGAGAATCTCTGAGGATGCTCACTCGTTCTATCCCCCTATTGTCTATCATATTCAATGACTCTCTCGGGAGGCTCACTCAGTCTATCCCCTCAAATTCTATAATGTTGAAAGACTCTCTAAGGAAGCTCACTCGGTCTATCCCCTTATAGAATATAGACCAGGTTATCATGGACTCGTGTAAGCCAATACATATTAATGATATATGTCCAAAGTAAACCTATATAACTACATGGAAAACCAGTCTACAACATCTCACGCATGTCAGAAAACAACAATACATCCTACAAACACAAGGCATGGAAAACAGGTAAACGACCAATAGGCTAAACAGGACCAACGGTCAAAAACAGAACAAAGCATGGGAAGAACATCTAATGAATATAAATACAACCCTAGTAATAACCAAATAACCTCTACACATCATACAAGCATAGAATGAAAGGCATAGAGGCAGAACAGTAAACACACAATATCCCATTCGAGGGTAATGGGAAGAATTGCACATAATACTCAAAGGCTTTCAACTAAACGACACAAACAACCTACCTTGTCATTATGAGACCGATATACGTTAACCTAAAAGCTTTAATCACCTTAGAATGCTGAAGATATACAAAAATTTCTAAAATGTTCAACCCACGATAACTTGGAAAATATGAGAAATTGGAAAATGATGCCCTAGGAGAAGGAATAACTCACCGATGCTATTCCAACACACCTGACAGTGTATGATTTGGAGGACGCTTGCGCGCTCGGGGGTTCATCAAATATATGTGTTCGTACGGTGCTCTCGGTCGAATGGGGCCTAAAAGAACTGTGTTCTAATGATTAGATGTGACCCCAGTGAGTTAAATGGAAAAAAATAAAGTAAACATCGTGTACTTTTTATGTACATGGTGTGTACTCACCTTTTCCGTGCTTGGCTTTTGGCGACCTCCATGTCACCTCCACATGGTCGTGTGTGTGGCCAGGACACGGGCAGCACACGGTCTCCTGCGGTAAGGAAGTACATGGCGTGTACTCATAAAGTACAAGACATGTACTTCAAAAAATTTCTAGAATTTCATTGTTTTCTCCAAAATGACCAGAAAAGGAAAAACATTCCTGAAAGGATGATCAAGGTTCTTACAAACTTCCCCCTTAAAGAAATTTGTCCCTAAATTTCCCTAGAATGGCGTAGAAGAAGAAACCGTGAATAGCTCTAGCCACTATGCTCGTACATCGGCCTCCATCTCCCAAGTCTCATCCTATACCTACCCGTGCTAACATAGCACTCGTACCAGAAGGATAGACCTACCACGGAGAACCTTTATACTGTGATCAAAAATCCGAATAGGATGCTCCTCAAACGATGCATTCGTTTCGAGAACAACCTCCTCAGGTTGTGAGACATGAGATGGGTCTGAAAAGTAACGTCAGAGCTGAGAAACGTGGAGGACATCGTTCATAGCCTTGTACCTCTGAGGTAACTACTACTGATAGGCAACCAACCCAACTCTCTCCAACACCTCAAATGGCCCGATGTACCTCGGTGAAAGCTTACTATGTCTCCTGATCCTCCTGTGTCCCATCCTTTGTGAGAAACGTAAGAAGACCGGATCCCCAGCCTCTTTAAGAACCATGATCTTTGTTTTTAGGTATGTTTTTCCTTTTTTGGAGTTTTTAAGAAAAATGTAATTTCTGGAAATTTTTGTAGTACACGCCATGTACTCTTCTCTGGCTCGAAGCCGTGTGCTGGCCATCCCCGGTTCACACACATGGTGTGTAGGGGTGACATGGAGGCCGATTTTGGCGGAGTACATAAAAGACTCAGTACACGTCATGTACTTTAAAAATACACGCCGTGTTCTTTTATTTTTTTACTAAACGGACCGGGGTCGTGCCTGATGCACAGAAACACCTCCTTCTATGTCCCGTTCATCCAAGAGAGACCCATACGACCGGATCTTCACGAGATTCTACCTCTTAGTCCGTTCTCCATTTCGAGCACGATTGATTGCGTTGGAATCATAGCGGTGAGTTATTCCTTTTTCTTGAGCCTTGTTTTCTGATTCCTCCTCATTTTTGAGTTATCGTGGGTTGAGAATTTTGTGCGTTTTATCAGATCTATGAAGTTATAAGGGGAATCTGTCATCGTGGTTCACGTATATCGATCTCCTTGGATCGAGGTAGGTGGTTTGTGTCTTTCTGTTGAAAGTCGATGAGTATTTTGTTCAAATTACACAAATTCCCTTGGGCGGGGGATTGTGGGTTTCTTGTTTTTCCCCTGTTGTTTTCCTGCATTACTTTACTACTGTAGTAGAAGTTTAGTCTTGTGAGTAGAGTAATTTATTTTGTGCTCAGGTTTCTTTTCCATACTTGTTGTACTCTTTAGCGTTTCCATTTTCCATGCGTAGTTGTAGGATAGTGGAACTGTTTCTTTATTATTGGTGTTGAGACTTAGAATTATATCCAAGTAGTTCTTGAGGTTTACTTGGACAATGTACACATGTTGAGCATGTTTTATCTTTCACTCAATACTGTGAGAACCTAGAGTAGTAGGCCAAAGGGGGAATTGACAAAAGGGATTCTCCAGAGTATCTTTTAATTAAGATGCGAGACTATAAATGGAATTGATGTTGAGTGCTTCCTCAGAGAGTCTATAGTTCCTCGACATGGGCCACAGGGGGAATAGACATTGAGTGCTTCCCCATAGAGCCTTTAGCACGATCCGAGACTATAGGTGGAAATGACGGTGAGTGCTTCCATAGAGAGTCGATTATTTTTCATAGCTGAACCAGAGGGGAGAGACTGTGTGTACCTCTTAGAGGGTTGCTAGTACTTGGGTTGAACCATAAGGGTTAGGTTGAGAGAGCTACCTAGAGGGTTACCAGTTTTCTTCTTATTAATGGTTTTTTGCTTGTGTACCTTAATATTAGAACTGTGGATTGTAGCTGCTTGTGCTTTCCTGTTTATTGCTTCTTGTTTTATTACTGGCATGTATTCATTGACTATTGGGCACAGATCTTTGGGTGATTGCCTACTGGGATTGTATCTCACACCCTGTTTGGGCCTTTCTTTTGGGACCAAACAGACTATGTTGTTGCAGGTATAGATAATGTCAAGCACCCTTCTACTTTAGGTTCTTGATTGCACTGGAGCTGGAGAGCATGAGACCAAGCTGTGGCTCGCGATGCTGAGGAGTTTATTTTTTTTCCTTTCACTTTTTTTTTAGTTTTACTTCAGTATGTTGGTTTTTTTCTTCTTTCCATAGAAATATGTACTGTAGTGAATCATTTTTAGTTATCCGTTGTTTCCACTATTCAGTTCAGTTGTTGTAGCTGTTTATTGAATCTGCTATTGTGTTTGGTTGTTTTCCGTTGTATACTTTACCGAATGAGGGCATAGTATCCCCACCGACCCACCAAGGCCCTCGCTGCTAGTTAGAAACTCTGGAATTTGGGGAAACACGTTTGAGGACATCTGGAGAACTGGGTATGGGGCACCAGTGGAGGGGCACTAGATTCGGGTCGTTACAAAGTGGTATCCAAGGGGTTCTTTTCTCTTGCTTTACTGTTTGGTGACTTTAGCCAGGGATATGACAGATTCGGTAACTATTATTAAGTTGTTCTTGGGTGTAGCTAACCTGACTATAGGTAAAAGCCATACTACCTTGTTAATTTCAATTTTCTCGTTTTGAGGTTTTATGGTTGATCTAATTTCACCTACAGTGATTCACATGACTTGTGCTATTATTATTTTTATACTTCGGTTCTATTTCTATCACAACCATATGAGATGAGGGTACGCCATCTCAAGCAACATATAAGCACATGTAAAAATCACATGTCATGCATTCTTGCCATGCCATCTAGGGTGCATTAGCAATAGCATGTTGTTGTGATAGACTCTATGTAGATTATGCATGATGTTGTAATAGATTCTTGAAAGATGATCTGATATTATGTTAGAAATTTTTTTGTTTTTATCTTTTCATAAACAAATGACCCTGTTTTCTCTTTTATATGACTGTGGGAGATTCCAAACATTGATTCGTGGGGAGTATGGGCCCTCACGGATCTGAATTTGGCACATCTTTTCCTTATTTTTAATGTTTCTGGGGTTCTATGCAGTTTATGAGCTACTGCCCAGAAAAACCTAGAATACATGGCATGTACATTTTGGATCCACACCGTGTAGTTTTCAGGCCAAGTCACTGACCGTGTGAGCAGAACACGGTGACGTGAAAGTAACCCAGAAACACACCGTGTATTGTAGGTACATGTTGTGTATGTTCAGAGACGTGTACCCGGTCGTGTCACTAACAACAAGGGTCGGGGAAGCACGGGTAGAACACACCGTGTCCAGAGGGAACACACCGTGCAATCGTGTCCAGGTACCCAGTCGTGTCACGAACAACACGGGACGGTGTCCCCTTTTCCTATACACACCGTGTTTGTTCGGAGCATGCCATGTAAGGTTCATCCATGTATACGTCCATGTGATTAACAACACGGGCTGCCAAATCCTTGTCTAGTACACGCCGTGTTTGTTTTGAACACGCCGTGTAGTCCCAGGTCGAGTCAGAACGTGT
Source organism: Viscum album (assembly GCA_963277665.1). NCBI lineage: Eukaryota > Viridiplantae > Streptophyta > Magnoliopsida > Santalales > Viscaceae > Viscum > Viscum album. The sequence goes on from OY728157.1 coordinate 179,812,158, forward strand.
GGGTTAGCCGTGTGAAGAGACTCGGGCAAGGGAATAGTTTTCAAGTACACGCCATTTGTTGGGGTCAACACATTGTGTAGTTTGAGGTGTACACAACTTATAGGGCAGGAATACATGCCCATGTCAGTGGCTTAAGAAGACACGTTGTGTAGTTTTTATACACGCCGTGTAGTCGTGTTTTGCAATCTTGTGTGTTTTTATTCCTCTGTTTCCGTTTTGTACTCCTGTGTTCTCTGTGCTTGTTTTCTTGATCTAAGGTGTACTCTTGATCCTTCAGAGTTATTCCTTTGAGACATCCTCTGGTCATATGTCTATTGTCAGGCAGTGATCAGATGCCAGACTGGGCTGATCAGGGACTTCCTGCCGATCCTCCAGTCAGGCCAACCTTGGCACCGGCTGTTATACCTATTGCAGGCGCTGACGCGCAGTTCAGGGAAGGTTTCATAAGAATGATTCAGGCCTTCCAGGGAGCGCTGCCCCCTACCACGATTATGGCAGACTTGACGCAGGTTTTCCAGTAGCAGCATCCTTCTACTTTCTCGATGGAAGGAGGACCTGAGGCTGCAGAGTCATGGCCGGAAGCCGTGCTGACTATCTTTGAGCATCTGTAGATGCCTCCAGAGAGGCAGGTCAAGATCGCTACCTACATGTTCCTAGACTCCTCCAAGAGTTATTGGGACGTGATCTCACAGGTGGATCAACAGCAGGCTATGGCTTGGGAGGGGTTCCAGCACGTGTTCTACGTCTACTTCTACCCGGAGACCCTGAGGGCCGACCGAGCTCAGGAGTTCATGAGCTTAGAGTAGCGTAATCTATCTGTCATGGATTATTCCACATGTTTCACCGAGCTGTAGTGCTTCACACCCCTCCGGGATGGGAGTGGGGTGTTCTTAGCAAGGATGTTTGAGGATGGTCTCTGGAGGGAGATCTGCTCGTAGGCGAATATCATTTAGCTGACTTCCATCACTTCCATCGTCAACCAGGCACTGATTGCAGAGCACTATATAAGAGACTCTGGAGCTGCGAGCTAGGGTGGTTCTACTTCTAGAGCTAGTTTGACTCTAGATAACAGTAAGAAGTTCTATAGAGAGCCTACGTATGGTGATCCAAGGAAGCGAGATGCATCGTCAGACAGCTTCATGACATGCTACCATTGTGGCCGGTTAGGGCACACGAGGCCGCAGTGCCAGAGGGACCCCATGGAGTACCGATATTGTGGCAAGATGGGTCACCTTCTGCGTTTCTGCCAGGTTTTCTCACCAGCATCTAGTGACCAGGGTTCTTCCATGACTCCTCGTTTAGGAGCAGCACCACCAGTTTCTCCCCAGTCAGGGAACTGGAGTTCTTCCAGTCGTTCGGGCTGAGGTGGAGGTCGAGGACATGGAGGTCAGCCACCAGTCCCTCAGCACCAGTAGGGTGGATCAGCTCCGAGTGTTCATCCAGGGGCACAGGGCCGCGGTGTTGGCCAATCTTTCGTTGTGGAGGAGACTTCTAAGGAGCAGGATCCCGACCCTTCTACAGTTCGAGGTATGATTTAAGTAGCCTCAGTTTAATCATCAGCCCTTTTCGATTCTGGTGCTACACATAGCTTTATCTCTTTTGCTATCATGGAGAGCCTTGGGCTCTACATATTTTCTTCTGCCGACTCGTTGACACTAGAGACACCTTTTGGGATGAGGACATCTAGTGTACGTCAGTGTAGAGAGTGCCCTCTCGAGGTTGCATGGTATCGTTTCTTATGGGATCTCTATGTACTAGAGATTACAGGATATAATGTCATCCTCAGAATGGACTGGTTGGTTCCCTTCTGGGCAGTCGTCGACTGTTATCACCGTAGAGTGAGTTTCGTTTAACCAGATGGTGAATCCTTTCTTCATAGAGGTGAATGGGACGTTCGGGTGAGTCGAGCAGGAGTCGAGCATCATGGGCTAGGGATGGTGAAAACCTAGATTAATATTCTTTTTCTGGATGATCAGGGGACTCCATAGTTGGACTTTCCTCCACTGGTGGATTGTTTCAGGGATGTATTTCCAGAGGACTTTTCAGGTTTTCCTTCGGATCATAAGGTAGAATTCTCTATTGATCTCGTGCCGAGAGTGGCACCAGTGGCCATTACACCATATAGGATGGATACCCCTGAGTTTCAGGAGATCAAGAACTAGTTTAAGGAGTTGCAGGAAAAGGGTTTCATCCAACCCAGTACTTCTCCTTGGGGTTCGCCTGTCCTGTTTGCGAAGAAGGAAGACGGTAACATTCGGCTTTGTGTGGATTATCGGAAGCTAAACCAATTGATAGTCATGAACCGAAATCCCTTTCCAAGGATCGATGACCTCTTTGATTAGCATCGAGGAGCCTGGGTGTTCTTGAAGATCGATTTGAGGTCTGGTTACCATAGGTTGCGCGTTACACCATCAGATATGCCTTTTACAGCCTTTAGGAGCAGGTATGGTATATACGAGTATACAGTCATGCCGTTCGGTCTCACGAACGCGCCTTCAGTTTTCATAGCCCTGATGAACTGAGTGTTCCATCCTTACTTGGAATCTTTTGTCGTGGTCATTGTGTAAGATATCTTGGTGTACTCTCACACTCGACACGACCATGCCACACATCTTGATATTATTTTGAGTATACTAAGAGAGCACCGACTTTTTGCTAAACTCTCGAAGTGCCACTTCTGGATGGATCAGATTCACTTCTTGGGTCACGTCATCTCAGAGGAAGGAGTATTTGTGGACCCAGAGAAAGTGAGATTTGTAGTTTATTGGGAGCAGTTGAAGAACTTATTTGAGGTACGGAGCATCCTAGGGCTGGCTGGGTACTACATACACTTCATTAATGACTTTTCTCGTCTAGCAGCACCTTTGATAGGTCTAACCAAAAAGGGGGCGATGTTCTTATGGTCAGATTCTTGTGAGTCAGCCTTTCAGGAGCTGGAAGTGAGGTTGATGTCAGCACTGATACTAGTCTTTCCAGAGCCAGGAAAGAGGTACACTGTTTACTGTGATGCTTCAGGTATCGGGCTGGGGGATATGCTTATGCAGGGGGATGGAGTAATTGCGTAAGGGTCTCGGCAGTTGGGGCCACATGAGAGGAAGTACCCTACGCATGATCTAGAGTTGGCAGCTATTGTTCATTCCTTACGCTGTTGGAGACACTATCTGCTGGGACAACACTTTGTGGTCTTCACTAACCACAAGAGTCTCAAGTATATCTTCACTCAGCATGATCTCAATCTGAGGCAGCGTAGGTGAGTCAAGTATATTCAGTCATTTGATTTCGAGCTTGCCAATACGTCGGGGAAGGGCAACGTAGTGGCAGATGCGCTGAGCAGGAGAACTCGGGTTCAGGAATTTCAGGAGGCCAGTAGTGAGTGGCAGCTTATGGCTCTGTTCTTTGAGATGCATCTAGAGGTGCATGACAGACAGGGACATACCTTCTTATCTTCTGTAGCTGTTACCTCTATACTACTTGATCAGGTACGGATGATAAAACTATCAGACTCAGAAGGCTTAGTATTACGGGAGAGTGTGTTAGGAGGGGACCCTCTTCCTGGATGGACAGTGGGCGAGGAAGATATCTTGCGTTTCCAGGGATGCGTATGGGTGCCAGCAGACATACGCGAGGAGCTGATGTGGAATTTTCATTCCTCTATTTCGGCAGTTCATCCTTGCATCACCAAGATGTATCAGGATTTTCATCACCAATACTGGTGGCTAGGTATGAAGAAGGATGTTGCGGGCTTCATCATGAGATGTTCTACTTGTCAGCAGTTGAAAGAAGAGCATGAACGACCAGTGGGGATTCTGCAACAGTTACCCATTCCGGAGTGGAAGTGGAATGACGTCATGATGGACTTCGTGACTGGGTTTCCAAGGTCGCTTCGAGGGAATGATGCTATTTGGGTTGTCGTCGACAGGCTTAAGAAGGTTTCTCACTTCTTTTCAATCAAGGATACCTTCAGTGTTGATGATTTGGGATGACTTTACATCTGAGAGATCATTCATCTGCATGGAGTTCCACACTCCATTGTTTTAGATAGGGATGCACGCTTTACCTCCTGGTTCTAGCAGGGACTTCAGATGGCCTTGGGTATGCAGGTGCTTTTTTGAGTACAGCATACCATCGCCAGACTAATGGCCAGTCCGAGCGCACGATCCAAGTGCTTGATGATATGATCCGAGCTTGCATGCTAGACTTTGGCGGTTCCTGGGAGAAGCATATTCCTCTTGTGGAGTTCACCTAAAACAACATTTTTCAGGATACTATTCAGATGGAACCTTACGAGGCTTTGTACAGTAGGCCATGTCGATCACCCTTATGCTAGAAAGAGGCAGGAGAGGTAGTGTTTCTGGGACCTCGTCTTGTTCAAGAGACCTCGGAGCAGATAGAGTTGATTCGGAAGAGGATGGCTACAGCACAGTCTGGAAAAAAGTGTTATGTTGATCAGCGGAGATGACCTTTGGAGTTCGAGGTCGGGGATCAGGTTTTCCAGTGTGTCGCACCGAGGTTGGGACACTAGAGGATTCAGAGACAGGGTAAGATTTCACTGCTGTATGTTGGGCCATTTGAGGTCTTAGAGAAAGTGGGGCCACTCACCTATTAGTTGCAGCTACCTCAGAGGTACATGGCCATGCACGACATCATCCACATCTCTTAGCTATGATGCTACTTTTTAGACCCATCTCATGTCTTTCAGCCCGAGGAAGTCAAGCTTGAAGTGGATGCGTCGTTTGAGGAGAATCCCATCCGGATTGTCGCTCATAGTATGAAGGTTCTCCATGGGTGGTATGTTCCTCCTGTACGGGTGCTATGGCAGCATGAGCAAGTACAGGACGAGACTTGGTAAAGGGAGGCCGATGTACGATCACAGTGGCCGGAGCTGTTTGGGGTTTCTTCTTCTCTGCCTTGTTAGGGAAATTTGGGGACTAATTTCTTTAAGGGGGGATGTTTGTAAGAACTCAGATCTTCGTTTCATGTATGCTTTTCCTTTTCTGGAGTATTTAAGAAAAATTAACTTTCTGGAAATTTTTGATGTACACGCCGTGTACTTTCTGAGTACAAGCTGTGTCCTCTTCTCCATCTCAAAGCAGTGTGTTGGACATGCCTGGGTCATACACATGGTGTTTAAGGGTGACATGGAGGCCGATTTTGCCAGATTACGGAAGAGACCCAGTACACGTCGTGTACATTAAAAATACACACTGTGTAATTTTCTTTTTTTTTCACTAAACGGACCAGGGTCGTGCCTAACGCACAGAAACACCTCCTTCTACATTTCGTTCGTCCGAGAGCAACCCATACGGCTGGATCTTAGATGAGCTCCCACATCTTCGTCCATTCTCCGTTTCGAGCACGGTTGATTGCATTAGAATCAGAGTGGTGATTTCTTCCTTATTATTGAGCCTTGTTTTCTGATTCCACCTCATTTTCGAGTTATCGTGGGTTGAGAGTTTTGTGCATTTTCTTAGATCTATGACGTTTTAAGGAGAATTTATCATCTTGGTTCACATATATCAATCTACTAAGATCGAGGTAAGTGGTTTGTGCCTTTATGTTGAAGGTCTATGAGTATTTTGTGCAAATTCCACAAATTCCCTTGGGAGGGGAATTGTGGGTTTCCTGTTTTTCCCTTGCTGTTTGCCTGCTTTGCTTGATTGCTATAGTACAGGTTTAGGCTTGTGAGTAGAGTAATATATTTTGTGCTCAGGTTGCTTTTCCATGCTTGTTGTACTCTTTAGCATTTCCAGTTGCCATGCCTTGTTGTAGGATAGTGGAACTGTTGCTTTATTATTGGTGTTGAGCCTTAGAATGATAGCCAAGTAGTTCATGAGGTTTACTTGGACGATGTATGTGCGTTGAGCATGTTTTATCTTTCACTCAGGACTGTGAGAACCTAGAGTAGTAGACCAAAGGGAGAATTTATGGAAGGGCTTCTCCAGGGTGTCTTTTAATTATGATGTGATACCACAGTGGGAATTGATGTTGAGTGATTCCTCAGAGAGTCTGTAGTTCCTTGACATGGGCCACAGGGAGAATAAACGTTGAGTGCTTCCCCAAAGAGCCTTTAGCATGATACGAGACTATAGGGGGAATTTACTGTGATTGCTTCCCCAGAGTGTCTGTTATTTTTCATTACTGAACCAGAGGGGTGAGACTATGTGTCCCTCCTAGAGGGTTGCTAGTACTTGGGTTGAACCATAGGGGTTAGGCTGAGAGAGCTACCCAGAGGGTTACCTGTTTTCTTCCTGTTACTGGTTGTCTACTTGTGTACTTTATTGTTAGAACTGTGGACTGTAGCTGCTTGTGATTTCCTGTTTACTGCTTCTTGTTTTATTACTGCCATGTATTCATTGACTGTTGGGCACAGATCTTTGGGTGATTGACTACTGGGATTGTATCTCACACCCTGTTTGGGCCATGCTTTAGGGACTAAACAAACTATTTTCATGTAGGTATAAATAATTGAAAGATCCCTTCTACTTCAGGTTCTTGGTTGCACTGGAGCTGGAGAGCATGGGACCAAGCCATGGCTCGCGATGCTGAGGAGTTTATTTTGTTTTACTTGCAATTTTTTTCAGTTGTACTTAAGCACGTTGGTTTGTTTGCTACTTTCCATAGACATATGTACCATATTGCATAATTTTTAGTTATCCATTGTTTCCACTATTCAGTTCAGTTGTTGTATGTTTTTTATTGATTCTCCTATTGTGTTTGGTTGTTTTTTTCTGTATACTTTACCGAATGAGGGCATAATTTCCCCACCGACTCACCAAGGCCATCACTGCTAGTTGGAGGACTCTGGCATTTGGGTAAACGTGCTTGCGGTCATGTGGAGAACCAGGTATGGGGCACCCGTGGAGGTGCTCCAGATTCGGGTTGTTACATCCTCGAACTCCAGAGGTTGTCTCCGCTGATCACAATAAGACTTCTGACGAGACTGCGCAACAGCCATCATCTTCTGAATCAACTCTATCTGCTCTATGGTCTCCTGAACAAGATAAGGTCCCAGAAAATCTGCCTCTCCTGCCTCCAGCCAACATAAGGGTGATCAGAATGGCCAACCATAAAAGCCTCATAAAGTGTCATCAGAAATGTTTCTTGAAAACTATTGTTGTAGGAAAACTCCACAAGAGGTGTATGCTTCTTCCAAGAACCTCCAAAATCCAGAATGCATGCTTGGATAATGTCCTCAAGAACCAAAATCATACACTCGGACTGGCCATCTATCTGGGGATAGTATACTATACTCAAAAGTTACTATGTACCCAATGACTTTTGAAGCCCATGCCAGACCCGAGAAGTAAAATGTGCATCCCTTTCTGAGACAATGGAGTGGGGAACCCCATGTAGACATACAATCTCTCAGATGTACAAATGTCTCAACTCATCAACATTGAAGGTCTCCTTGATCATCAAGAAGTGATCAAACGTCATGAGCCTATCAATGAAAATCAATACTATATTATTCCCTTACATTGACCTTAGCAAACCAGTCATGAAGTTCATCGTGATGTCGTTCCACTTCCACTCGGGAATGGGTAAATGCTGTAAAAGCCCTGATGGCCGCTGATTCTTTGATTTCACCTGGTGACAAGTGGAACAACTCATGAAGGAACTAGCAACATCCCTCGTCATACCTAGCCACCAATTCTGACGGTGTAGATCATGATACATCTTGGTGACACCTGGATGAACTGTGAAAACTAAGGAATGAAAATCCCGTATTATATCCTTGTGTATATCTGCTGGAACCCATACACATCCTTAGAAACACAAGATTTCGTCCTTGACTATGGTCCACCCCAGAATTGGGTCCTCCCCTGACACACTCTCCCGTAAGACTAGGCCTTTAGAATCTGATAGATGCCTCATTCGAACTCGATCAAGAAGAGTAGAGGTAACAACTATAGAAGAAAGGAAAGTCTACCTATGTCTGTCATGCACCTCCAAATGCATCTCAAAGAACAAAGCCATAAGTTTCCACTCACTTCTGGCCTCCTGAACTGCCTGTATCTGGGTCCTTCTGCTCAGTGCATCAGCCACTACATTTCCTTTTTCAAGCGTATAGGCATGCTCAAAGTTGAAAGACTGGAGATACTCAACCCACCTTTTTTTCTTCAAATTCAAGTCTCACAAAGCGAAAATATAATTGAGACTTTTGTGGTTGGTGAAAACCTCAAAGTGCTCTCCTAGAAGATAATGTCTCCAACAGCGTAAGGCTTGAACAACAGCTACCAACTCTAGATCGTGTGTCGGGTAATTCTTCTAATGTGGCCTCAATTATCGAGACCCGTACGCAACGACTACATCTCCCTGCATAAGCACGTCTCCCAAACTAATACCTGATGCATCAAAGCAACCAGTATAACTCTTTCCTGGCTCTGGAAAGACTAGTATCGGTGCTAACGTCAACATCCCTTTTAGCTCCTGAAAGGCTGACTCACAAGAATTTGACCATAAGAACTTCACAACATTCTTTGTCAAGCCTTTCAGTGGTGTTGCTAAGCATGAAATGTCCTATATGAAATGTCTGTAGTATCTCGATAGCCCTATAAAACACCACACCTCAAAGACGTTCTTCAGCTGCTCCCATGAAACTACTGCTCTCACTTTCTCTGGGTCTACAGACACACATGTCTCTAAGATAACATGGCCCAAAAATTGAATCTGATCCATCCAAAAGTGGCATATTGAGAGCTTAGCTTATAACTGATGCTCTCTCAGTGTACTCAAAACGATCTCCAGATGTGTGGCATGGTTGTGTCATGTGTGAGAGTAGACCAAAATATCATCCATGAAAACAACCATGAAGGAATCCATGTATGGATGGAACACTCGGTTCATCAGTGCCATGAAAACTATAGGCACGTTCGTGAGACCTAATGGAATAACCATATACTCGTATATACCATAACTACTCAAGAAGGATATAAGAGGTATATCAGATGGTCTAATGCACATGTAATGGTAACTGGACCTCAAGTCAATCTTCGAGAACACCTGGGCTCCTTGATGCTGATCAAAGAGATCATCAATCCCCGACAAGGGATATCGGTTCTTAACCATCAACTGGTTCAACTTCTGATAATCCACACAAAGCCTAAGAGTATCATCTTCCTTCTTTGAAAAAAGGACAGGCAAACCCCAAGGATAAGTATTGGGTCGGATGAAACCCTTTGCCTTAAAATCCTCGAACTTCTTCTTAAGACCCTGCTTCTCAGGTGTACCCTTCCTATAAGGAGGAATAGATACTGGTGCAACTCCTAGAATGAGATCGATCGAGAAGTCTACCTCATTCTCCAGAGGGAAACCTGAAAAGTCCTCTGGAAAGAAATCCCTAAAATAATCCACCAATGGAGGAAAGTCTAACTGAGTTGTCCCCTGGTCATCCAGATATAGACTAGAAATTTGGGTTGTAGCTCCTCCTAACCCATAATACTCGGGACCCGCTCTGCTCACCTGGACATCCCATTCTCCCTTATGAAGAAATAATCCGCCCTCTTGTGATATGAAACTCACCCTACGACGATAGAAATCGACAAATTACTGGAAGCAAACTAACCAGTCCATCCCAAGAATGACATGATAGTTCATCATCTCTAGGACATAGAGGTCCTAAAGAAAGTTACACCCACCAACCTCGAGAGGGAACTCCTTGCACTAACATACACTAGCTGTCCTAGTCCCCAACGGTGTGTCTAGAATCAAGAAAGCGGCAGAAAAAAAGATGCAGAGACCGAGAATCTTTACAAAAGCAATATATATAAAGATATGGGATTCCCGTATATCAAAAAGAGATGAAGATAAAACTGAGTAAACTAGGATCGTACCTCGAACTTTATAGGGTCTGGGATCCTGCTCCCACTGGTTCTACTCTACTGCAAAGGCCAGGCCTACTCCATAGCCTTGTGACCCTACCTAACCACTCTGATCTGATCCACTCTGCTGTTGTTGATAACCTGGTGACTGAACACCACAGTCGTGACCTCCACCTCGGCTAGAATGGAAAGAAGAACTCCAGTTTCCAGAATGGTGAGAAACCGGCGATGATGCTATTGAATGTGGGGTCATAGAAGAACCCCTGCCACTAGCTTTTGGTGAAAAGATCTAACAGAAATTCTTGAGATGGCCCATCTTTCCACAAGAGAGATGCTCATCAGGTCTCTCTGGCACTGAGGCCTAGTATTTCTGCTCCTTCTACACTAGTAGCACACCACCTGGCTACCAGAAGATGCATCACTCCTACACTGATCCCCTCATACGGACTCCCTACAGTGCTTCTTGATATTAGTAGGAGGAATAATAACTCTGGATGTCGAACTGCCCTGGCCCACTACTCCAGAATCCCTCAGATTGTGCTCAACGATTAGCACCTGGTTGATAATAGAAGATATTGAAGTGAACCTGAAGATGTTCACCTGCGATCGGATGCCATGGATTAGACCATCCTTGAACTTTCATGAAAGGAACAACTCATCACCTCCTAGAATAGGCAGGAAATGTTGTAGCTCAGTAAAGAAATACGAGTACTCTGTAACAAATAGAGTAACATGCTTCAGACTCATAAACTCTCGGGCTTGATCAACCCTTAAGGTCTCTGGGTAGAAGTAATCATAGAATATGAGCTGAAACTCATCCCAAGTCATACTCTGCTGGTGTCCTCACTATGAGATCACCTCCCACCATCTCTTGGCTGAGTCTTGGAGCATATAGGTAGCGAGCTTCACCCTATTCTCTAGAGGTATCTCTAGATGCCCAAAAATTGACAGTGTGGCCTTTATCCAAGACTCTGCAGCCTAGGGTCATCCATCCCCTGAGAATGTAGGAGGATGTTGTTGATGAATGACCCGCATCAATTCTTCCATCGACGGGGAAGGAGATGGTGATCCCTGAAAACTCTGATTCAACCTCCAAAATACATCCCTGAACTTACGTCAGCACCTATGTCGGGTGTAACAGCTAGTGCCAAGTATGGCACTACAGCAGGATCTGCTGGATTCCCCTGATCATCCATATCCGGTGTCTGATCACTATCTAGAAACTAGCGTACAACTGGAGGGCATCTCGGTGGCATGAATCTGCAAGGTCAAGCACACACCTTAGATCAAGATTATCAATTTCTGAAAATTAGAAGCACAAGAAGGAAACTGGATAAAGAAAGCATTCATGTTACAAAACATGACTATATGGCATGTAAAATTCCTACACATCATTTTTCCTTAAGTCATCAACATGAGAGTGTACTCTATCATAAACTAGTATTATAACACCCCAAAAACATCGCATGTTCTCAAAACACATGGCATGTACCTGAATCCTCTTCCCCTGCCCGAGTCCTTTTACACGGTTAGGCCACACAGCTCTCCTATGACAAAACTACACGGCGTGTTCATGGAACACACAACGTGTACTCAACAGGCTTCACATGGCCCGTGTTCTAATTGACACTGCATGTGTACCCATGTCACACTACAAGATGGGTTCTAGATGGACACGACGTGTACTAATATGTCCCAACAGACCATGTAGTGTCATCCATGTGGGCATAGATCTTTGGGTGGTTGCCTACTGGGATTTAGTCTCACACCCTGTTTGGGCCATGGTTTGGGCCCAAACATATTATGTTTCTAAAGGTATAGATAAGGGAAAGCTCCCTTCTACGTCATCATACAAGCAAGGCCCATGGGAAAACAGTAAATGCACAATACCATGTTCAAGGGTATTGGGCACAATACCCGAAATTCTGTGCCTAACTGTCATTGAATATATAGCAGGTAAAAGTACAGATAGTAGTAAACATAAAAGTACTCAATAGTAAACATTCAACAGTTCAATGTCAAGTCATAGCTAACACAAATAGGTAACACTCTGAGATGTACCCACAACCATCCCCTCCGGTCCTACCTGACATGTATAAGAAACCCTCTGGGTAGTACACTCAACCTAACCCCTCTAGTTCTGTCATAAGAATTCATAAAGACTCTTTTAGGAAGCACTCTTAGTCAATTCCCCTTATAGTCTAAGTTAGTCATGGACTCTTTAAGGAAGAACACAAGGTCAATTCCCCTTATACCCCCTAGGTCAAGAGACTCTCTGAGGAAGCTCACCCAGTCAATTCCTCTTGTAGCCCATGGTCATTAACAGACTCTCTGAGGAAGCTCACCCAGTCAATTCCTTTTATAGCCTAGAGTGGTTCAAGGTAATTCAACTAAAACAAAGAGTATCTGTAGAAGGCAACTTGGTCTATCTTCTTATATTCTATCAAGAAAAAAGACTCTCTTAGGAAGCTCACTCGATCCTTCCCCCTATATTCTATAATGTTCAAAGACTCTCTGAGGAGGCTCACTTGGTCTATCCCCTCATAGTCTATAATGTTCAAAGACTCTCTGAGGAAGATCACTCGGTCTATCCCTTATAGTCTATACACCAGGTTCTCACGTACCCACATAAGGAACCACATAGTAATGTAATATAGCCAATGTAAACCGACTGAACTACTTGGATAACCAGTCTACAACATCTCAAGTATTTCAGAAAACAATACTCCATCCTACAACCACAAGGCATGGAAAACAGGTAAATAGCCAATAGGATAAATAGGACCAATGGTCAAAAATAGAACAAAGCATGGTCAGAACATCCAATTCATATAAATCCAACCCTATTCATAACCAAATAACCTCTACATAACATACAAGCATGGAAGGCAAGGTACAAGGGAAAAATGGTAAACGCACAATACCCCGTTCAAGGGTATTGGTCCCAATTGCACATAATACTCAAAGACCTTCAACGGAATGGAACAAACCACCTAACTTGGTGTTACAATATCTCTATATGTTAACCTCGAAGCTTGACACACCTTAGAACACACAAGATATAAAAAAAGTCTAAAACGTTCAACCCATGATAACATAGAAAAGAGGAGGAATTAGAAAATGATGCTCTAGGAGAAGAAAGAACTCACTAATGCGATTCCAATAGACCCGACGATGTTTGACTCGGAGGACGAATGCATGCTTGGGTGTTCATCAATGATCTGCGGTCGTACGGTGCTCTCGGTCGAACGAGACCTAAAAAGAAGTGTGTTCTGGTGATTAGATGCGACCACGTTGCATTTAATGAAAAAAAAGAAAGTACACTACGTGTAAATTTCAAGTACATGATGTGTACTCGACTTTTCCATACTCCACTTTAGGTGGCCTCTATGTCACCCCCACATGGCCTTGTATGTGGCCAGGACACGGCCATCACACGGTGTCCTACGGAAAGGATGTACAAATCATGTACTCAAAAAGTACATGGCATGTACTTAAAAAAAATTCAAGAATTTCCTCTTTTTCTCAAAACTGACCAGAAAAGGAAAAACATACCTGAAAGGAGGATCCATGTTCTTATATTATATCATATTTTTTAAGGTTATGTGAAAAGGACCATGGTTGTTCCTTTCAAGGTTGTGTAGTCATGATAAAATGAAGATCCTTCTATGGCAGGGTATCCAGGACCTAATTAAGTTCTTTTTAAGATCATGTATCTTGGACCTAATGATGTTCCTTTTAATATAATGAATCCTTGACTTATTAGGAGTTATTATTGAACCTAGAGAGGCATCTTATTTATCCTTGTCAATGTGAATAAAATCATCCATTGTTCGGGTTGCATAGTTTATGATCATCTACCATGACTGATCAATGATGTTTAACATCATATGATGTAGAAAAATATACCTTGAATGGGTTTATGATAAGATATTATGTGGGTATTACACATGGGTGGCCTTTTATGGTTTATCTATTCTATCGATAACTAAATATTAAAGGGTATGGTTGTGGATTTCAACTTGTAGGATGTCTAAAAGTTATTTCTACCTCCTATATTTTGGTTTATAGACAAAGAAGGAGGACTATACTCATGGGGGGTATGGCCCAGTTAGTAAAGGTTAGGTGTTACACCTAAAATGTGGCCAATGATATTATTTTTATAGTCATTCATTTTGGACAGATGATGTTTTAGGAACGAATCTTAGAGAGGCATGTTATGTGTCCTTGCTGAATGTATTCAATGCTCCTGTTGTTCGAGTTACATAGTTTTTTTCTCATAAACAACATACATATAGTTAAAAATCATGTAGTAAAGAAGCCTGACACATAAAAGGGGTGTAAATTGGGGATTTACCAAAGCATACACATAGGGAACCCTTTCTGATTAAACCTAAAAGATTAATCAATTAATGGTAGGGTATGAGGCTTACTCTAGTTTATAGGCCTATATATAGATGTCTAGATCATTGAGTCGACAAAAGATGTCAGCTGAATGGTTGGAATATATAAAGATTATCATTATGGAGAAACAAGGTTGATAATCATGAACCAGTGGAGGATTCAATAATATCATAATTATAATACCCTTGTTATAGAGGGAATACACTATTTTTTTACACCCTAATGATATTATTAATTAGGGAGCATATCTTGGGGAAGGGTTTTTATGGTAGGTGTAATCCATATTATCAAATAAATGCATACTAGAATAAGTTAATGATAATTTATATATCATAGATAGGTACATCAACATAATATGGAAGATGTTAGGGCATATGGGAACCCATGGCATGAGACAAGGGTGAACCGTCACCCAAGTATGTGACCTGGTTGATGTGGCACCCATGTCTGGGACGTGGTAAGAGGTTCTTATAGGTATGATAACTGGGTGAATTGAAAACCGATTATGGGAAATATGATAACATTTTCCCATGTACGAGACCTTGGTCAAGTTGAACCTATGTGTGGGGCCTTGGTAGAATTTTTACTTTTTTGGCTAGATTAGAATATATATTTCACTAGTAATGTGGATTTGGTAATGTTTCAACATAATTGGGTGGCTCCATGATAACCTGGGTTTTTTATTCCCCGTTATGATTCATCCAAGATGACCTAGAGGCCTTCAATGTAGGTCTATAGGAAAAGTTTTCATTCATAATTTATTAATGTTAAAACCTTTACATTACAAAATTACATTTAGTTCTTTTAAAGGAATGATTTACGGAGTCACCAAAAGGGGAAGTGGGAGAATTTGGCCCAAATAGGGAGTGGTTATCCTTTTAAATTATTAGATGGGTCTTATGTATATCATCTCTTAATCCTCAACAAAATGAGAGGCATCAAGTCTATTTATAAACATAAGTTTAAAATAGAGAAACTTATAGGTAATAATCACTCCTTGTTCCCTATTTTGGTTAAGGGTACACATAATGGCTAGGGCTTGCATGAAGTAACTTCCTTTAAGGAAACAAATGTGTGTGAGAAGGGATATATGATCATTAATTAATGGAGGAACAAATAGGAGAGATAGAACATTCACAAAGGGAGGTTGGGGAATGTGTGAAGAGAGGCCCAAAAAAGATATCTGGGGAATTGAAAAGATTCCTAAGCATGATCATAGGGACATGGGTGTAAATTTTTTTTATTTTCCCCAGAAATTATACCAACCGAAAAAATAAACATTATTAGAAAAAGATAGATACAATAATAGTGAAACTCCACAAGACGTGGTATCCTAAGAATTTTATAAGGGAATATTTTGGTATGACTGGTTGTGTCATGATATAGAACCCTATTACAAGGTACCCTAAAAACTCAATCATCTTATTATAGAATAAAAATGATTTCCACAAAACAAATCTCATTTCAAGGTAGAAGAAGAGACTTCCAAACTAAGGTCATAATGTGTTGTGTACCCTTCCATCAAAATGTTACACCCCCTTATAGAGAATTACTAAATATTGAAGGCCTATGTGTTTTCAGGGTGATATGGGTATTCATGGCGCCACTCCCCCAGATATTGGTATGGAACCTCACCAAAGTCCTAAAATTATTATCATTATAACTTGTTCCCAAAAAATAACTTTATCTTTTTAATTATTCTTATCATTTCATGTATAGAATTTTATATTTGAATGATGGTTATTCTTATAAAAAATTATTTATAATTGATCTTCATTAATTTGATAATGTCCTTACGATATTTTTTTCAATGATGGGCCATGGAAGTTCCCTACCATGATAAAAACCAAGGTTTTGCATGAAAATATTCTTAAATATCTATCCTATAGTCTAGAAAAATCATATTGACAGGATAAATATAAATTGATAATATTTTGTGTTGGGGGATTATTGGAATTGATACTTATACTCATGAATCTCCTATATGGTACTCTTAAAGGAGGGAGGTCCCAATGACAGATCTGCCATAGGATTTCTACATATCATGAAGGTTGTTGGATATTCATATGCTTGATAATGTATATTTTTTCCTAGAATCAATTTCCTTCATAATTTATATCATGAAGGGTTTAATTTAATATTTCATGAAATACTTCATGTATATTATCATGGGGAAGTAGATTTCATTTGGTATGTTATGAATAGTATAGTGATTGATTGAATAATTAAGATTGGATTCTCTCTTTCAAGTTATGAAGTAAGATATATATCTTTGACCAAGATGACAATGAATTAGTATAATCCATGGAAAGGATAGTGAGTTGAAATGTTATCTAAAAAATTCAAAGAAATAAATATCAGGAATAAATGGATGAACATATGTATATTTGTCTCACGTTATGATATGCTAACTAACAATGGGATAGTACATAACAGTAGAATTTTCAAGAGGTTTCTATTATTATGGCTTTACAATTCCTATTTGGAGGGGGACAATTTTTTTTTTCTGATATCGCTCTTGATCTTTGTTTGGACCTACTTTTACCATGGAATTTGTGTATAGGGTTACAAACGAAGTGGATCTAGAAGCTTATTAGATTAATATGAATCTGATCATTAGAATGGAATTAGTCAATGTCTGTGGATGTATGTTTATTTCAGTTATATTGATTATAATTAAATCCTCGGTTAGTATATATTGGAAAGAGAGAATTTAATTATAATTAATTTATATTTTAAAGTAATAATATTTAATTAACTAGAGAATATTTATTTACTGTAGAATTCAGATAGAGTTAACGGTTTGGTTTAATGAAATTATCTTATGGTTTCATTTTTTAATCAAGTGGGAATTTTATTTAATATAATTAATATTTGAAATATTATTAATACATGGAGATGACTTGTTTTTTGTTAAATAAATGGTTAATGGTGTCAAGCAGTTTATTTGAGAAATGGAAGAAAAATTAGTTACCATTTATAGTTTCTATTTTATCAAACCTTGGTATTTATGCGACTATTATTTTATAGATTGTGGTTATGATAATATTTTTGGACAAAGAAAAGAGAGATCTCCCATGTTCTCAAGAACCAAAAGAAGAACATTCATAAAATTAGAGTGAGAGAATGACACAAGATTTTAGAGAGATCTATATTTGTTGTGTTAGTACCTGACACATCAAGCCAAGTTTCTTAATTTTCATCGATTCATATGTATATATAAATATATTAATTCTTGATTTCCTCCTATTGGACATTATGGACAACAAAAATGAGAAATAAAAAATCAAATATAAGTAATTGTTTTATTAATAATTTAATTACCTACCCATTTGAAAATTTCATTCTAATATTCATAAATTTAACATGAAAATATAATATAATTGGATCATATATATACCAAATAATTAATAGTTGGTAGCCCACCAATAAATTATAGCTTTTAATGGATCCTTTAGCTAGTATTTGACTTGTCCTAATTTTTTTATAGTTAATTTTATATTAGTTCATCTAAATTTTATCATTTAATTATCTTTTAATTGCCCAATGAAGAAATTTTCATATAGATATGGATCTTATTTTCATTTTTTGGATGATTTAGACCCAAATATTCATATTTATGACAAAAAACCTCATGATTTTAATATATTTTTTTAGATAAGGAACCCATGGATTGGAATGAGCTAACTGAAAGGTACATTAATCTGATTACTGTTTATCTAAAGAATATGATGCCAACACAATTTGTTGGGAAAATAATTCAAGCGTTTAAAATCCCTTCCACGCACACAATAGGATCCCAAGATCTACACTATGTTCAAAAAATAATGTAGTGTATCCCATTTGGGGTGGGTATTTTATTTCATATATATCAATGGGAATATTAGTATGTGGTCACATACTATTTAGGGTTTAGCCCACCGATATTTCTTAGGAAGAAAACCATATTTTCCCCACTTTGGGGGATAATGTTGATAAGGTTTCCCACTATGGAAAAAATCATAAATTCCATGGATTTTACTCACTCCTTCCTAGCTTGGAAGTAGGCCACCGAATCCTGCCTAGGGCACATACCAAGCCTTGCAACACTTCGGGTTGTGGCTCCATGAAGACACCTTTGGTAATGGTTTTTGTCTCCTCTCATAAATATTAAGGCATTGGTAAGTCCAAAAAAAGTTATCAGATAATATCCACATGACTATAAGGATCTCTAAGGGGCTCTACATAGTATTGATAAAATCTTAGACCAGTTTCCATGACCCTTAATCATGAAATTACTTTAAATAATTTTAATAAAATAAAAGGATTTTCCTGTAATACTTATTTCAAATAGTTATATTTAATAATATTATTTTGTAAAAAAATGAAGAAGATACTTTCTAATTTATTAGAATTTTCTAAAATTGATAATAAGTGGATGAAAAGAAAAATAGTAAATGTTATTTATATAATTTAACCATAAAAAATGACAATATAAGATATTATTTAGGTGTTTATATATTTCATGGTGGATAATCATGAGTAGATGTTAAAAAATGAATATTTGGTATTTACACAATTTAATTATTATAATGGATTTAATTTTTGATTATTTATTAAATAGATTAAGATTATTTTCATATTGATCCAAAGATTCTTTTATAGACGGGCCTACATTTCAAAGATTAATTTTATCTAACACCTTACCCATGGCCTTCCTCACCTATGTTCGGGTTACATTATCGATGAAGATATATTATAAGGTCGAAATTCAAGTGGAGGTCCAATGAACATCCAATCAGGGTGTAAAAAATAAGAATGGAGGATTCTATAACTTGAGTCATGTGAAAATCATGGAGTTACCCCCCCTTGGGTCTTTATTGGTTTCCAACTGCTCAATGAACCAGTCGCTAGTTTAATGCTCACGATCATAACACAATTTTTTATTGATAAATTGTAACAAAACAAACTTATCATACATAGATATAAAAATGTTTTGATATGAAAACTTCATTACATTAAACAAACACATGCCTGTGGATCGTAAAGGTATAGTTCCTTACAAACTAGACACAAAATATTCTTATATATTGAAATATAATCAACATCTCACAAAAATATCTTCCCAAATAGTATTCTTATAACAAATATCCTACATAAAAACTTTCATTATAACATGGGGAAAGGAAATATAATAAATGGTGATCTTGGATGCTTTATAAGTGTAAACAAAGGAGATATCTTCATATTGTGAGCATAAGGGTATGAGAATATTAGAATAACATTTTAAAAGCATACCCTGCATATCATAGATGATAAACATGAGTTATCTAATAAATTATAAAAATCTATAATATATGAATCAAAATGGAATCAATGTAAATGAACCATGAGAGTATATCATTTTCACAAGACATTGATTTCTGGCATACATATTAGCATTGATAATAATTTCCTTAGTAGGTTAAGGCTGATTTCCAAGACTATGATAGTTGAATGGGTTCACTCTTGAAACCATCATAGTATTCAAGGTTAACTCCCATGTATATCATAGTGGAAATTTTCCATCACTGAACTAGGTTCACTCCCCATTCTAGTCTAGTTAATCACTTGAGATGTCAATCTTTACCCGGTGCATTGGAGGGAAATATAGGTCCCATCTATAACATAATTAAAATCATACATATATGTGAATCAAGATAAAAAAAATCACCATATATTCACTCATAATATAAAATGGGATTCATAATGATTTCATTATATCATAACCTGGGGAAAAGATACAAATTTAATAATTATGTTATAATTTCATCATAGAGTATCCAATGAACAAACAGAGTTTCATTACCAATTTATCATGCTATGACCCACGGAAGTGAAATTGGATTCCCAAACATCATTCCATCATTGAAGAAAACTACTCATAGAGACATTAAGAATCTTAACCTAGTATAATATACCTAGTAATTCATATGTAACATCAATATATTTCATTTTATAATGAAAATGAATTTTATTGATCATTTAAAATATTTCATGAGAAAAATATCTTTTCAACTTTGAAAGAAACTTTTTAAAACATGGAAAATTTTGAAAATGATTTTATTTGAAAACAACCTTTGAATATTTGAAAGGTGTCTTAAAATAAAGTATTTTTCATGACAGAATATAATTCTTTCCATGGTGTACTCATTAAAATGAAGATTCTTTTCACATTTTTGGTAAAATCCAAATGGGAACTATTTGGGAAATAACATTAAAATTCTTTTCAAAACATTTGTTTTAAAAAGTTAATGATGTTTAAAAATATTTTGAAAAATATTTAATATATTTTTAATTTTTTTTTGAAAACATGGTTTTATAAGAAATTATGTTTTCAACTAAAGATAGAAATAACGAAATTTTTTCTTAATGACATTGATTTTGTCTCTTTATTACATAAATAGAGTAAAATGAAGGCAAATTGTATTATGATAAAATAAAAAGAGGATAATAAAATTCAATATTTTCTTGAGATATGGATCATAATATTCCATCATTATACACATAATCATAAATAATCCCGTTAAAAGATGTGATTGTATCCTAAAAGTATTACCACTTCGGTACCATTATTTTTTAAAATCGAGGAAAGAATTGAATGAAATGAAATGTAAAATATAATGAAAAAAAATTAATTCATTATATAACAGGAAAAAGGGGTTAAATATACACCTCATAAATGTTTATAGGTGTACAACATGACATGTGTCTCAATGATAGGAAATTTAGATAAAAATACCTTACTGTTAGGGTATGTTTTGAACTGTAAACCCTATGAAATAGAGATACTAAAATGGATATGAAATAAAACTAATTTTCCTGATAAAAAATATAAAATAAATTAATTTATTGTATATAAAATAAAAATAATAAATAAATGGTGAATATGGAATGTATCTGATGTATATAAAAGGGAAGAGAAAAATTCCTTACCATTTTAGTGATATTGTGAAGTATAAGTCCCAAAAAAACATTATAAAAAATAATAATAAAATATCATTAAAATAATGATATAAATGATATAAAACTTCAAAGGGTATGTATGTATACCACACAAGATAAAAGGGTTTTTAATTGTCATATGTCTCCTAGAAATAAAATAGAAACTAGAAATCCCTTATCAACTGTCTCAACTTAAATTGTAAATATTCGAACCTACTTTATAATAAATATATGTTTATTATAAATCTATTATATAACCATAATTATATATACCATACCATATATGATTTACTTTAGGCATTTTTATTAGACATTTATTAATAATTCCTTTTTAAAATTACGTTTCAGACAATAATTACTTCATTTTGACATATGTTTTGTTTTCTTATTTTTGGGCATATTACATTGATCATGATTCCATAATTAAAAAATTAACCATGAAATAAAGATCATAAATATTAATTATATATTTATTTTTGTTAATCCTTAAATGTTGGATATAGAAAAACATATACATTGTTCATGGAAATGGTAGCTTATACGTACGAGCAAGTGATATTTCCATTTTATCAACAGATTGAAATAAATAAAAGTAAAAAATTTATTATAATTAAATAATAATTTATATATTCCAAATATGTTCATTAAAACCATACGTATTACCTTAAAAGTAAATTGTGAATGAATTACATTGCTTCTCGAGGAAATAGTTTGTCATACCCACAAATTATGTTATAGGATCCTGCATGGAACAGAAAGTAAGGAGGTGTATGGGATATAATTATTCAAAAAGTATAATTATGTTAAAATTATAATACATATTTATTTTATATATCCTTATTTTTAGAAAAGTAATTCCGAAATGAAAAACTATCACATCAGTTCGAGATGGGTTAGTCTATCATACACTCGACCAACATTATTATTTTCCAAATTAGTTTCAAGTTAGGGATGTAAATGTGTTATTATAATTAAATGCGTATAAATATATCATAATTATAATATAAAAAATTAAATCCATAATTATAGGAACCTGTAAGAGGTGGTCATGGAAAATGAATAACATTGATTCGCAAGGCGGTATTCCACCGTACAAACGAATGATGATTTTGTATCCCATTTTATAGAAGAGAATATGTATGTTGGTAATTAACTTATCATAAAAATTATGAATATATGTAAGATAATTTTTTTGTAATCATGTTTTAATAATAATTTAAGTATGTGGAGGAATAAAGAAAATAAAATGCTCTGTTATAAATGTTACCTCTTCTTCAGATAACTTATTTTGATTTAACCAAAATAATTCCAATTATAGATTTAGGACCAAAATAAGGATTATAGGATGTGATGATTGAATTTATTAATTATTT
This sequence comes from Viscum album, assembly GCA_963277665.1. Lineage (NCBI taxonomy): Eukaryota > Viridiplantae > Streptophyta > Magnoliopsida > Santalales > Viscaceae > Viscum > Viscum album. The sequence continues at coordinate 179,834,719 of OY728157.1, forward strand.
TTTATAGCTCATGTCTGAAATATATGTTCTTGAAATTATAAATTTGATAGGATAAGGGAGGCCTTTTATAAGTGATCGGGGTGGAACACTTGTAATTATTTAAAATAAAATGGTTTATACATATTTTCCACAATAAAAAATGGTCCATAATTTTCCATTATAGAAAATAGAAGATTTAAGGTATAAATATTTCCCTAAAATGGGTTTTTGATAGTTTTTTGGTAATTTTTAACCCTTATTGTTTTATTTTAACTTACTTGTAAACTCATTTTCACAATAACTACAATAATTAATTTTTACTGCTGTTAATATTCATAATGGTAAAAATTTAATTTGAAATTGTAAGATAATATATATTGTTCTTATTCCAAATGTTGAATAAAATTTTATAAATTACCTCCATATAAGTAGAAAATTTAATTTTACAGGTAATACTATAGAGGAGGCAAAATAGGCGTTTTCCGAAGAGAATATTTTTCAAGTATAAAATTTTTTAAATAAAAGTTCAATATTATATTTATTAAAATGACATAAATTGGATTAAAATTTATATAATATTACTAATTTTAATTTTAATACCATATTAAAATAATTTTAATATTTTAAAAGGCTTTAACCAGTGGAAATTCTTAATAAAAACCAGTATTTTTAATATTCATCAAAAAATTCATCTCCTCATAAAGATTTCATAAAAACAACCTTACATAATTTAGACATTAATATTTCATAAACTAAGTTTATTTCATCAAATAATGTTTCAAAACGTATAACAAAAAGTAATTTAAAAATAGGTACACAAAAGGAGACAAATCTACATTCTAGAAAAATAATGTTTGGAGAGTAAAATTCGATTTATTCTTATATACTGTATAGTTTAAACATATGATGAATGTTAAATAATTTATTGAATACATAATATTAAATTTTCATTAAAATAATACAAAAAAGTAATTTTTTAAATCATTGTAGGTAAAATGCATTCTTTTTCATAAAAACGGTTTTTTAGAAGAAGATTTCCATTAATTTAAAATATTTTTCATTTTACATTGTAATTAATTGTTCACCAATGGATTCATTATTTATAGATTTCTAAACCATATATTTTAATAATTTAGTTATTCATTTTCATACCCTCCATTCTAACATCTAAGTGATAAATATCAAATCAAATAATAATATTTTATTATTCTATAATGTTTTGTTTAAACTATGTGTTGCATGTAACGTAAGCTACACTCATGGTTACGTGTAACGCGTGATAAAATATGTTTTTCCAATAACAAAAGATAAACATGGTGTTACATTTAACACAAAATATTTATAACATTAAAATTAATTGAAAATAATATTCACAAAGTCTCCGGGTGTTATATCTGACCCCCTTAAATAAATTTCATCCTCACACATCAAAATTGTGCTTAATAAACATAGGTTTAACATTTAAAACATCATTATGGGAAGTCGGAACAATAAAAAGGGTTAATAAACACCCCTCTTAAAAATAGATAAAGAGGTATATAATGTTCATCTAAAATAAAAAATAACATGGCTTCCATTTGGATAACTTTAGTGAGAAATGAAAACATTGCAATAGAAGAGAAAAAAACAGAAATACTGATGGATTGTGAATGAAAACATGGTAAATTGAAAGATGATGACTAAAAATTCATTAATACATGATAGATGAAAATAACATTCATTAATTCTTAATCAAGGTAAATGTTTATCATTTTATTTCAAGATTATTTTCTTAATGTTGAGGAATATTAATAATAAGATACACTTAATTTATTTCATTCCATTTCATAAGAAAAATCCCATTCTTTGGTAATTCCATAATCAATATATACATCATATAAATTCTCTAAAAGATTAATTTTTCCTCCCTAAATACCAAACATACAATAATATTTATAAAATAATTAGATTTAATTCATTCTATCTCATGATATAATCAAAAATAGAATTGTTAGCGCATGTTATCCAATAACATGAAAAGATCAGGTTAATCAATTCCATGAATAGTTAACCATAAGGATCCTCCATGTCTATCCAAAATTGATATGAAATAATTTATAAATAAGGTCCATAAATTATCATAATAAAAATATAACTAATCCTCCAAAAACAAGATGTTGATTTTAATGTCACATTCAAAAAAAATGTAAGTACATTGATCATATATTCTTCTAAAACATGTTAATACCCTAAATTACTATTAAACCTAAATGAAAACATATATTATTTCAAAAATTAACTACTTACTCATTCCTTTAATAAAATAACAGATTATTGAATATATTCAATAAATAAAAAATATTTTAAACTCCAACAATGATCATATAAAACAATTTATCATCAAATCATTAGTCAATTCCATGGTCATGAATACTATCTAATTTATTTTATTCATATCCAATATCTCTTTACCCCAACTTTATTATCTCAAATTATGGAACATATTATGGGTTATCTTCCATTAATCATTATTTTTCTATAAAATATCACCATTTAGATAAATAACCATTCTTTTTCATCAGTATCATTTAACATATTATTGAAAAAGATTAATGAAAAACTAGTTTGGAACATTTCATTGATGTTTCATGATTCTAATAACCAAAATAACACTAATAGAAATATAGTTCTCTGAATCAAAATACATAAACACCTCAATCATTCCACTTTCTTCACACACCATTAACCCAGATTCATCATTATATCCCTTTACAGTGCTTTCCTATCATGCGTCATTTTTAGTCTCTTAATTATAAGTAATACAACCATTACATATACAACAAGGTTGATTCATTTCAAAAGTTTTGAACTTATTATTTCATTTTGTATAATGCTTATACCTTTCACATTTGAAACATTCAAACATCAATGATATCTTAAGGAGACAATTACTCTCATCTATTGTGTCAATTGGAAATTTTATTTTTCCCTAGTAAATTATTTCTTTCTCTACTTATTTTACACACTCAAAAAATATTCTCATTCCTATAATATATCTATATAGGTTCTTATTCCCACTTTCGTGACACATAGAAAACTGAATCCTCTTTCCTCTATGGTTTAAACCACTAAAACTCTCAATGAACTCTATCATTATCTTCTTTAGTGGGACCAAAAGTTGGTTAAGGTGAAATTTGTTAATAATATATCCAGAACTAGAAAATTAACTTATAGACATGATTTGGAATTGTGGCCATAGAATAAAAAACAATTAAATTAGCATATTTCCCTCGTTTTCTTAATCAGGGAGGATAAATACATTTTAGTAGGTCCTGAAAATTACCATGGTTTAAACTATTCCAATAGAAATACCATTTCCATAGTTTATTCCATAAAAATTGATAGATATATCCATGATTAATCCATGAAAATTCACGCATAAATGCCGTGGTTTAAATTATCGGAATCACCATATAACAAAATGGTTAAACAATTGAAATAAAACCCTAATTCCAATATTGAAAGTAGGATATATGTTATATATTATAATGGTTTAAACTATTGAAGTTAAATATTATATTCATGGTTAAATTGTGGATTTTAATACCTAATTCCATAGTTAAAACCATGAAAGTAGGATTTATAATTATAATATTTAAATCATTTAAATATAATTGATTAAATTGATAAACTATAAGACAAATTGACCACCGACCTTACACCAAATTCCATCCATATGGCACACTAATAATATATAGTCCACCTGTAACATACCAAGTCCACCACCTAAAACATATCATTTAAAAAAAATCAAAACACAAATACAAAAAAACTAATAAATATAAAATTTATGTTTTATACATATTAATAAATTGATATATAATGAAACTGTTAATAATTTCACTAAACAATTTCATCTGGATCCTCATCATCATTAGCACTGATATCAATATTGTCGATATGTGTGCCACTAACACTAACATCATCACCAACACCACTAGCGCACCATCCATCAATATCATTCTCTACACGAGTACCCTATCCATTATCATCAGCTACTTTGATAGCATCATCAGCTACACAAACATCACTATCCTCATACATTGATCACATACTCAATAAATAGCCATCGATTGTTGATGCACCCTCTAGAGTAATTGAATATCATTGAGCTAATATCACTGTGAATAATGGTTCATTTTTATTTTTCTATTTATATTGAGACTCTTGTCAAACTTGTTGCATTAATATCTTAATTGTGGCATGTAACTTTTATTTAGTAACCATTATTGTAGTGTTGATATAATATTCAGTACCTAAATACTAATATTTATACGGAATTTTTTTCCATGTTTACAATGGCATTTTCCACCATGATCATCACTTATGACCTGATATAAAATATTTTTTGATCCAAATGTCCCTAGTACCTTCACTGCTAGACCTTAAATATCATCCTATACAAGTGTGTTACCATTTATGTAGATGATAAATGAAATAATTACTATAAAATTTGAATGTATATTATAAAATACTAAAATACAAAAAAAAATTTATTATAGCCAATTCATCTTGAAAACATAAACCATGATCAAGTTAAACTATGTAAAATAAGAAAATTTCTTTAATCCATTTGATTCAAAAGTATTGGGAATGGAAATTAATTAGTATTTCATTCAAATAGAAATTGTAACACAGTATGATATGTTATACTTATTTTAAATTATATTTATGTTTCAATTTTGTTTAAATTCATTTTATATATATTTTATAATTCTGAAATTAATTTTTTTAGATCTTCTGTGATTAATTTTACTCATTTGAATGAATCTAAGAAACAAATGGGTGTAGTTTTTATGAAAGAACCAGATTCATCCAATTTAGGGTTGTTGCAACTTGTCAGAAACAAAATATGAGGAAATTTTTATTCATCCTACCTTTATTATTTAACGTTCAATATCCTCAAGACATAGCATATAACTTTTTTACTTATGCCATTATATAGGTTCTATTATTTTGAGTTACAACATTAATGTTATTAAATTATTGATAAATCACAAAATTCATATAATTTAAATCTTAATAACATTTTGGAATACAAAATCATAATAACATTATCATAATTATACATTTAGTACTTGCACTACCAACATTACACTATAGGTTATTCCAATACCAGTTCTTCATAGAGTATTTTTTATAATAGAAGTGATAAAACATATTAACATTTGGATTCATTATTATCATCATTCCAACAGGTACATTACACTTTTATCATTACTGTATCACATTATTCCCAGAAGTATTATTATAGAAGTATAAATCATGCATGGATTAGAATGAGAATTTAAAATATCATCATTATTTATAATACAATTATTCTATTAGAATAAATATAATAGTTTAAATATTCACACATTTCACTTCATTATAATCATATTAAGAATAGAACATTTAAAGGAAAGCGACATTACATTTCTGTCATTGCCCTAGCATGCCTTGCATAGAGACAATATTTGTTGCACTTTGTTATATTAGTAGTTAATACAAGTATTACTCTAAAAATGATTAATTATTAAAACATCTAATATCTTTATAAAATAATAATAAAATAACATTAAATTTCATAAAAATAACTTCTTTATTCAGTAGTAACCTTCATGTTCTTAATATGTAGATGTTTATTAGTAAAAAGTTTGATCATTAACATAACCATTTACATTATCTAAATTATTCCATGCAGGTTTACAACTATATCATAAAACAAGAACTGGTAAGAAAAAGCATTAAAATATTATCATTATAATATTATTATACTATCATAATTAATAGTAGTGGTTACATATTCACATATTTCACTTCATTAGTATCGGTGATACTATATCACCATTACGGTTGAATTTATCTCCTATAGTTAACATTAGTATCAGAGCATTTCATCAATACTACATCCAATATTATGAGAATAATTAAACTAAAAATTATTAAATACATTCATTTTTTGTGTATTTAGTAACATTATTACATCAGCATTGATTATATATCTAAATTAACAGTGGATACATTATTGTAGAATCGGTAATTATACTAAAGTGTTTTTATATTATTTATTAAATTCTGAAATTCATCTTTAGTGTTTATAGATGAGATGGAGTGGTTTTATATTACTTAATATGACTTGAATATGATTTTATTTGGCATAAATATGTCCTCAAATTCTATGTTGATTCTAAAAATTGGAAAAAGGAAAATTATTTTGTTAATATATAAGTGTAGTACATAATGGTTGATGAAAAATTATAAATCGTAATTAAGAGTCACTCTACGTTTTCTATGTATATGTATGTTTGATTCTAATATTTCTTAGGATAATTAAGGATAGTCTAAACATGTATACTAATGATTCAAAAAATACCAATAAAGATTTGGAGATGTAAAGGTTAATTTCTTAATGTGTAATGGTTATCATTAAAGGATATGTAAGGGAACTTGATGGGTAAATTGATATTATAGAATGGATTTTAACTACACTATGATGTGAAATAGTTAATGATATATTCCAATTATACACAAGTGGATATAAGATGAACACGAGCATGACATGAATTTTATAATGGATACATAAAGGCTTCCATGTAGATACATAAGGGTCAACTAGTCTTCCTTGAAGATACATAAGGTTGAAAATGATGTTTCATAATGTTTAGATGATTTTCACTAGAAATTCATAGGAGTAAAAAAAATGTATATAAGAGTATTCTATTAATTTTTTATCTAAAATTGATATTTATAGAGATAAAAGAAAGATGCTGTTATTATAGACATCAAATATAAAATTTTAAGATGATTTTAGAAAGTCAATAGTAACTCAAGCCATGATACGATTATCATTAAATTTTGACTGATGAGAATATCATTGAATGATAATTGTAGGGTTTCAAAAAAATATTTAAATTTAATAAATAAAGGGTGAAACTAAACATTTTCAAATATATTATATAATTTGGAAAAATTTATAACATCATATTATCATACACTCTGATTGTAGAGACCCGAAGCTTGACGTACATGAACATTACATTACTTTTGTGGAATACTTAATACATAAAAAAATCAGACACACAAGGACCGTAATAGTTTAGTGTCTTTGGAAACTTGGAATAAAATCTTCTAATTCTGGTGAAAGATCTTCAACATCTCCCAATAAAGATCTTCCCCTTTTTTTTCTTACCTAAAACCGTTCTTTACATCCTGGGGAAAAGAAAACATTAAAGGGGTGAGCTCAAATGCCCAGTAAGGGTAAACAAAGAGAACATAAAACAATCCATAAAAATTTGAATGCAAAAACGTAATCATAAAACCTAAACATCAAAATCTTGAGCAAAGACATGAATATTGGAAGTACATAAGGAATATATCATAAAGAAACATTAAGAATGATAGAATAGCATGGGAATAAAACATGTAATTGTGGCAAACATTCAGCACATTTCATGACTTCCATAGTAGCCAAGGCATTGCTTCCAAGACCATCTTAGTGGACAAAGTCCCATTCTGAATCGAGTTCACTCCTCGTTTCAGTCCTGTAACACTGAACCGGATTAACTTACCGTTCCAGCCATGTCTATCTCATGAGATATAAATCTTTACCTAATGCACTGTAGGGAGATATAGTTCCCACCCATCTCATAATGAAATCATTCTTACTTGTGCCACAAAATAAACATACATCATTCATAATAACCCAACGAATAAAATGGGTTTCATAAACACCATCCCATCATAACATAAATCCATATAAAATAAATTGATATAATTTCATAATATGAAAAGTGAAACCATGTAAATAAAAGATACATTATACTTAAAACATACACATATGAAATAATTTCATTTTATATGGAAAATGGTTTTGATAAAACACTTGAAATGAATTCTTGATGAAAATATCCTTTCTTCTTTAAAATATTTTATTTTCACAAAATGTCATGAATTTTTAAAAGAAAAGGATTTTCTTGAAAATAGTCATGAAATATTTTTGAGGAAGCTTCATGAAAATATGGCTTTATAAAACCGTAAAAATCCTTTCATGCCGTATAAGTTAAAAAAAACATTCTTCATACTTTTGTCGGAAAAGTCAAAAAATACCTCGTACGAAAAACGACAAAAGATTCCTTTCATATCCTTTACTAAAAACTCACCAAAGGGCAAATTTTGATTTAAAAAATTTTAGGTGGACGGAAATAATATTACATATTGAGGGAACATGGATGTGGATGATAAAATACCCCCCAGTAAATACCAAAGTATAAGCAATCTCGGATAAAAATGAGATTGTGATATTTCCCTTACCTTAGGTCCGATTTGCTTCGTATGTGTCCAAACCTCCTATATAATGATTTAAATAATGTCATTTACTTATATCAGAATCATACTCATTGTTATGTTATCATATATTGTTCACTTATGACTTTATATTACCCGTTTTTTGTAAATTCAATGTTAAAGAGCATTTTGGGTAAAATTGTTTTATTTGTCATCCGTGTTTTGTCTTGTAATTATTCATATGATTATTTAGATCATGATTACTTAATTCCATACTATAAAAAATGATTTATATATAATATATATTCAGAATATATATATATATATATATATAATAGATCAGTAAATGGAAAGAAATACACCGTTCATGGAGACGGTAGACCGTACGTACGCATGAACGCTGTTTTCTTTTCCTTATTGAGTTGAATGGAATTAAGTAGATGAAATACATATATATTCACATAAATCCAGAATCATTATTATGTCATATATTTCATTATTACTTATTATATATACTTTATAATCATTCACGAACGGTTAACGGGGAGAATGAATCTCATCGCGTTGTGGAGACGGTAGTCCGTACGTATGCACGAGCGATGATATCATTCTCATGATCATGGAATTGTATTGGAGTGTATGTATAATATTTCAGAATCAATATCACTTTGTAATAGTCATATATAGTCATTATTTACACCATTATACCCATCCAAGTAAGGTGGTGGTGGAAAATAAATTACACCACGACGTGGAGACGGTATTCCGTACGTATGCACGCGCGGTGATTTCGATTTCCGTAGGATGGATAGATGGTGAAATAAGGTTTTTTCATAATTATAATAACATATCACTATATAAGTGATACTGATGTTATTACTTCATAATGAAAAAACCTAAGAAGAATAAGTGGAAGAAGAATTAAAGATGAAAGAATCGGTAACGGGCATTACCTCTTCTTTGAAGCGCTTCTTTGAGACCTCCTTTTAGGGCACTAAAATTGGTCTTTGAAGAAGACCAGCACCTATAGTATTTCTCTAGGGAAGTGGAGAGAAGAAATTGGCAGGGTTTGGATGAGCTTGAAGTCTCAAAGTGGTGTGAGGAAGAGGGAGGAGGAGGTGCCCTTTTATAAGGGAGGAGAGGGGCACCTTTGGAATAACAAAAAATATTATTTTATTATAAAGCCAAATTAAGTTTTAAATAGATCCAAATTGATTTATTTCTAAAATAAGATGGTTAGGGGTCTAAAACCTTTCATCCAATAGAATCTATACAAGTTTAGGTTCCTATTTTAACCATATCATTTATATTTAACTTTTAGTTAGATAATTTTACTTTTACTGTGTCTTCGTGTTTTCTTACACTATAAGGTTAATAAACTTACTATATCAAGCCAAACGAACCCCAATTTGTTTACTATTAATATATATAACCTTATCTAAGTCATTTGGCCGAAACTTAGATTATTAGGAATAAAATAAGAATTAATAATATAATAATTGTTTTAAAAACAATTTTATGTCAATTTTGACACTATTTAGTAATTGATTTTTGTAAAAATCATAACAGAATTATTAGTTCTAAAAAAGTTAATTACATCTATACTAACATGTCATATTAACCTAGAAAATTAGTGGAATTCCTAAAAAGTCTTAAATTACATTTATATGGGTATTTATAACATCAATTATGTCAATATTTCATTAATAAGACAATTACTACATCATCATTGTGTCATAATAAATGATACTTATTTAATAGCTATAAATTTTAAATAAATTCCTATGATTTAGATAATTGTATCAGCTTTCTGGAGACTATTCATGTTCGAAGTTTCATGAAGTGTATCACTAAATTAAAATTATTAAACTTATAATCTTTAAGAAAGTGACATGTTGTCACATTCTTTGGTTTTAATAATAATTAAATTATTTTCATGGACAAAAGTCCATTAAATGAATCAAATCCGACCCTTAGGTGATATGGGTCTACTTATAGCCATCCAATAGGATTTTGACATGTGTTAGGATAATTTTATAACATTATATTTACCCTTAATTACCCGATTTACCGTTAACTATGGTAAATAAAATTTACCGTAGTTACTATTCATAATTCTCAAAATTAAAAAGTGGCTTATTAACATAATTTGGATCCACTGATTCCAAATATGGAATCCATTTTTCAAAATTCAATACAGAAAAGTTGCAGAAATTAAATTAAAATTAATCCTGTTGTCGAAAGAAAACGGGTTTTTCTTTAAAACATTGCAAAAGATTGAATTGATTTATCCTACGAATTGAAGGTAGAATCAATGATAATGACATACATTATATTAAATGGAAAAAATATTTTCTATTTATACTTTAAAACCATTCAATATTATAATTTAACCATATAAATTATTGTGATGAAAAAGGTTGTTTTTAATTAAAATATAGCGTGTTTTTACTATTCATCAGAATATGAAAGTTACCAGAATAATATGAAAAATTTATCCAAAGTAAATTTTTATTTAATGATTTCAAAGAAAAATTTTATTTTGTCAAATTGAACTTATAAACATGTCAAAAACTAGATTTAAAGTGGCTGCGCCATCAAAAGGTGGCAAAACTGCATTTTTTGAAAAATACTTATTTCACCCGAAAAATTTATTTTGTTATTATTCAATGTTCTAGAGAATGTGTAAGATGAATAATAATGTTATAAAATTAAAAATATAGTTAATAATATTCATAACAGCTAGTTCATAATAATATTATAATAATATATCGTTGTTTAGTAAAACCCGGAATTGCGTACAACACACGCTATCGAGGAAGGTCGCGATTGCATGTAATGCAAGCCAAGTCAGGGTTGCGTATTGTGAAATAATCCTTCATTGTTTAGTATAACATAATCCAACCATATTTCATTTATAAATTGAATATATATATATACTCAATGTTGCGTAGAATAACTATTATCAAAATTGTGTGTAACAGGATCCAAGAATAGTGTTGCGTATACTGCAAGCTAATATGGTGTTGCATATAGCTCAAGGTAATATTGATGTAGCATACAACACAATACATTAATTAAAAGAAAATTTTTCATAAAATCTCAGGGTGTTACATTCTACCCCCCTTAAAATGAATTTCGCCCTCGAAATTTGTTTGGGTTATAAATGGTTTTCTACTTGAAAGTTTCTTTAATTGATACCCACATCGTAAAAAGGAATACCAAAACTTATCTTTAAAAACTAAAGTATGAAACGTAATGGTTACCCAAATAAACTAATCACTAGGTTTCCACATAGGAGAACATATGTGAAAATATGGATATGGAAGAGAAATATAACCATCATGTTCTGATAGAGAGTGGTAGAGAACATGGCTATGAAAAATCCAACAATCACAAAGCCATAAATTTATGATGATCTAGAGTACCATCTGATTAATCAGATATAAGAGCACTATGACAACATTTTTGGTTTTCGAGATCATTTCCCTAAAGTTGATGAAATTGGAATTAGAAGAAATACTTTCCTGATTTTGGTATAGTCTCACCATTGGTCATTCTTTGGACAATTTCCGCTTTATCTCTTTAAGAAATGAAGTTGATTTTTTCATTCGTGATGTGTTAGCAGATCATGTGATAGAATTATGGGTCATTCTATCTGTCTCAAACAAAAGGTTAGAAAAGTTATCAAAAAAAATTACATAAGTCCATCTATAGTGAGATTATTCATATATGGTTCCTAAAATGGACTTATACTTTATATATCATACTACTTAATATAATAAAACTGGTTTATACTAAACAGGGTCTTCCTGTAGGCCAGTGGTAGGCGATAAAGGCCACTCGTACTTCGGTTGTGGGTTTAATTCCCACAGCCTTGTCCGATGCGATGGGCTGTCGCCCATCCTACAGGTTGTCCTTTTTCTAAAACTACATTACTATAAAATCCCATGAGTAATATCGAAAAAAGTTCTATCCTTAAACAATACTAGCATATGTCCAACATAATCCATTCCAATCTTTAGGATTATCTAAAATACTTCCGTCCAAGCTCATAGTATAAAGAAAACAATTACTTGAAATCTCATCAACCAAGCATGTGAGTACTATCATTTATCCCCCATATATCTTTTTGGTCACATTCCAATCATGTGAATACCTTAATCATGTATTCTCTTGAAAAATGAATACCCCTTAAACCATAGTGAAAACATGAATGCTATCAAAAGTTAACTCTTTCAACATACCAAAATCCAAAAATTCTATATACTCAAAGCATGATATAACCTTCTCCTTATATCAGTCATGAGCTCATGAATACTATCAAACATTTAATTTTCTCTTTATCCCTTCATTATGCGCATATCATCTACTTTCCAAAAGTATCTGAATAACCTTTCATGGTTACTGGTACCATTTATCATATACTTTCAAAACATAAGGAAAGACGACAATGTAACAATTCTTAGATGTCTCTTTATTCCATAGTACCATGAGATTACTTATATAACATTACACTTGATAAACATGTAATCATTCCACTACATTCTTAAACCATTGACCAAGCTTCAACAATTCTTTCATCTCACATATCATTTGTAGTCTCTCCATTATCATTAACATAAATACTACCCATACGGCCGTAGTGATTCTCTTCATGAGACTTTCCCTTAGGGAATTGGTTTGAATAATGCCCGTACATTCCACATTTAAAACATTTTACAATTGTTGATGTCATAGAAATACCATTATCCTCATCCATGGTGTTAACTGAACTTTTTCCTTTGCACTTACTGGATTTGTGTCCTTCTTTTCCACACCCAAAGCATCTTCCAGTTCCTTTGAAGCATTCTCCTTGATGCGTCTTCTCACATGATTTACATGAGGGAAATTGAACTTTCTTTCCTCTATGATCATCATGAAACTCCATCTTTCTCTTCTTAGCCGAGTCAGGAAACTTAGCAAATTTGAGTTTATTGATCATATTATGAGATTTCTGATTCGGTATAATAATGATGTTTGGACTTCCAAATCCCATTTCATTTGGTTGCTCATGAAGAATATCATTCCATTTTCCATCATATCCTCCATTATTGTGAATCATCTTGTTTCCAGCCATTTTCTAAAACCCAAAAAGAATAGTCTGAGAGGAAAAAAATCTTGCTAGAGAAAACAACATAATAAAGGAGGAGTACCCTCAATATCTAACATCTTAGGTTTAATTCTAATATCGTTACCGTAATTCTAGGACTATAACCTATACTTATACTTAACCTTAGGGACATCCATAGACATACCATAGAAATATCTCTAGGGATCTCACTAAAGTTCTCGCATCCTAGTTTCCAAAGGTTGACTAAACCTTTTCTCTGATACCAACTATAGAGACCCGAAGCATGATGTACATGAACATTACATTACTTTTGCGGAATACTTAATACATAAGAAAAACAGACACACAAGGACCGTAGTAGTTTAGTGTCTTTGGAAACTCGGAATAAAATCTTCTAATCGTGGTGAAAGATCTTCAACATCTCCCAATAAAGATCTTCCCATTTTTTTCTTACCTAAAGCCTTTCTTTACATCCTGGGGAAAATAAAACATAAATGGGGTGAGCTCAAATACCCAGTAAGGGTAAACATAGAGAACATAAAATAATCCATAAAAATTTTAATGCAAAAACTTAATCATAAAATCTAAACATCAAAATCTTGAGAAAAGACATGAATCTTGGAAGTACGTAAGGCATATATCATAAATAAACATTAAGAATGATATAATAGCATGGGAATAAAACATGTAATTGTGGAAACCATTCATCACATGTCATGATTTCCATAGTAGCCAAGGCATTGCTGCCAAGACCATCTTAGTGGACAAAGTCCCATTCTGAATCGAGTTCACTCCTCATTTCAGTCCTGTAACACTGAACCGGATTAACTTACCATTCCAACCATGTCTATCTCAGGAGATATAAATCTTTACCCAATGCATTGGAGGGAGATATAGGTCCCACCCATCTCATAATGAAATCATTATTACTTGTGCCACAAAATAAACATACATCATTCATAATAACCCAACGAATAAAATGGGTTTCATAAACATCATCCCATCATAACATAAATCCATATAAAAGAAATTGATATAATTTTATAATATGAAAAGTGAAACCATATAAATAAAAGATACATTATACTTAAAACATACACATATGAAATAATTTCATTTTATATGGAAAATGGTTTTGATAAAACACTTGAAATGAATTCTTGAGGAAAATATCCTTTCTTCTTTAAAATATTTTATTTTCACAAAATGTCATGAATTTTTAAAAGAAAAGGATTTTCTTGAAAATAGTCATGAAATCTTTTTGAGGAAGCTTCATGAAAATATGGCTTTATAAAACCGTAAAAATCCTTTCATGCAGTATAAGTTAAAAAAAACATTCTTCGTACTTTTGTTGGAATAGTCAAAAAGTTCCTCGTACGAAAAACGACAAAAGATTCCTTTCATATCCTTTAATAAAAACTCACAAAAGGGTAAAATTGGATTTAAACAATTTTAGGTGGATGGAAATAATATTACATATTGAGGGAACATGGATGTGGATGATAAAATACACCCCAGTAAATACCAAAGTATAAGCAATCTCGGATAAAAATGAGATTGTGATATTTCCCTTACCTTAGGTACGATTTGCTTTGTATGTGTCCGAAACACCTGTATAATGATTTAAATAATGTCATTTACTTATTACAGAATCATACTCATTGTTATGATATCATATATGGTCCACTTATGATTTTATATTACCCGTTCTTTTGTAAATTGAATGTTAAAGAGCGTTTTGGGTAAAATTGTTTTATTTGTCGTCCGTGTTTTGACTTGTAATTATTCATATGATTACATAGATCATGATTACTTAATTCCATAATATAAAAAATTATTTATATATAATATATATTCAGAATATATATATATATATATATATATATATATATAATAGATCATTAAATGGAAAGAAATACACCGTTCATGGAGACGGTAGACCGTACGTACGCATGAATGCTGTTTTCTTTTCCTTATTGAGTTGAATGGAATTAAGTAGATGAAATACATATATATACACATAAATCCAGAATCATTATTATGTCATATATTTCATTATTACTTATTATATATACTTTATAATCATTCATGAACGGTTAACGTGGAGAATGAATCTCATCGCGTCGTGGAGACGGTAGTCCGTACGTACGCACGAGCGATGATATCATTCTCATGATCATGGAATTGTATTGGAGTGTATGTATAATATTTCAGAATCAATATAACTTTGTAATAATCATATATAGTCATTATTTACACCATTATTCCCATCCAAGTAAGGTGGTCGTGGAAAATAGATTACACCACGGCGTGGAGACGATATTCCATACGTACGCACGCGCTGTGATTTCGTTTTCCGTAGGTTGGATAGATGGTGAAATAAGGTTGTTTCATAATTATAATAACATATCAGTATATAATTGATACTGATTGTATTACTTCATAATGAAACAACCTAATAAGAAGAAGTGGAAGAAGAAATAAAGATGAAAGAATCGGTAACGGGCATTACCTCTTCTTTGAAGCGCTTCTTTGAGACCTCCTTTTAGGGCACTAAAATTGGTATTTTAAGAAGACCAGGACCTCTAGGATGTCTCTTGGGAAGTGGAGAGAAGAAATTGTCAGGGGTTGGATGAGCTTGAAGGCTCAATGTGATGTGAGGAAGAGGGAGGAGGAGGTGCCCTTTTATAAGGGAGGAGAGGGGCACCTTTGGAATAACTAAACATATTATTTTATTATAAAGACTAATTCGGTATTAAATAGCTCCAAATTGATTTATTTCGAAGCTGAGGTGGGGATGGGTCCAAATCTGTTCATCCAATAGAATTTAGACAAGTTTAGGTTCCTATTGTAACCTTATCATTTATATTTAACTATTCGTTAGATAATTTTACTTTTACCGTGTCTTCTTTCTTTCTTACACTATAAGGTTAATAAACATACAATATCAATCCAAAAGAACCCCAAGTTGTCTATTATTAATATATATAACCTTATTTAAGTCATTTGGCCGATCCTTAGATTTTTAAGAATAAAATAATAACTAATAATATAATATTTGTTTTAAAAACTATTTTATGTCAATTTTGACACTATTTAGTAATTGATTTTTGTGAAAATCATAACAGAATTATTAGTTCAAAAAAAGTTAATTAAATCAATACTAACATGTCATATTAACCTATAAAATTAGTTTAATTCCTAAAAAGTCTTAAATTACATTTATTTGGGTATTTATAACATCACTTATGTCAATATTTCATTAATAAGACAATTACTACATCATCTTTGTGTCATAATAAATGATAATTATTTAATCCATAAAAATTTTAAATAAATTCCTATGATGTAGATAATTGTATTATATTTCTGGAGACTATTCATGTTCTAAGTTTCATGAAGTGTATCACTAAATTAAAATTATTATACTTATAAGATTTAAGAAAGTGACATGTTGTCACATTCTTTGATTTTAATAATAATTAAATTATTTTCATGGAACAAAGTCCATGAAATGTTTCTAATCTGACCCTTAGGTGATATGGATCAACTTTTAGTCATCCAATAGGATTTTGACATGTGTTAGGGTAATTTTATAATATTATATTTACCCTTAATTACCTGATTTACCTTCAACTATGGTAAATAAAATTTACCGTAGTTACTATTCATAATTCCAAAAAATAAAAAGTGGCTTATTAACATAATTTGGATCCAATGATTCCAAATATGGAATTCATTTTTCCAAATTCAATACACAAAAGTTGGAGAAATTAAATTAAAATTAATCCCGTTGTCGAAAGAAAACGGGTTTTTCTTTAAAACATTGCAAAAGATTGAATTGATTTATCCTACGAATTCAAGGTAGAATCAATGCTAATGACATAATTTATATTAAATGGTAAAAATATCTTATATTTATATTTTAAAACCATTCAATATTATAATTTAAACATATAAATTATTGTGATGAAAAAAGTTGTTTTTAATTAAAATATAGCATGTTTTTACTATTCATCAAAATATGAAAGTTACTAGAATAATATGAAAAATTTATCCAAAGTAAATTTTTATTCCATGATTCCAAAGAAGAATTTTATTTTGTCAAATTCAACTTATAAATATGTCAAAAACTATATTTAAAGTGGGTGCGCCATCAAAAGGCGGCAAAACTGCATTTTTTGAAAAATATTTATTTTACCCGAAAAATTTATTTTGTTCTTATACCATATTCTAGAGAATGTGTAAGATGAATAATAATGTTATAAAATTAAAAATATATTTAATAATATTTATAATGGCTAGTTCATAATAATATTATAATAATATTTTGTTGTTTATTAAAACCCGGTATTGCGTACAACACACGCTATCGAGGAAGGTCGCGATTTCTTGTAATGCAAGCCAAGTCAGGGTTGCGTGTTGTCAAATAATCCTTAATTGTTTCGTATAATAGAATCCAACCATATTTCATTTATACATTGAATATATATATATATATATATATATATATATATACTCAATGTTGCGTAGAATAACTATTATCAAAATTGTGTGTAACACGATCCAAGAATAGTGTTGCGTATACTGCAAGCTAATACGGTGTTGCGTATAGCGCAAGGTAATCTTGGTGTAACATACAACACAAGACATTAATTAAAAGAAAATTTTTCATAAAATCTCAGGGTGTTACAATGATATTTCATTATTTTCAATATGGAAATACTAGTCATGGGATTATATGAATAATAAAAAAAAGATGAATCAAATGTACTATGTGTGATGAAATAGAGGGTAAATTGAAACTGTATTTTAAAGAAAATCCGGAATAGTGATGATTTTAAAAAACCAACAATGTGTTGTAGACATAATTTTGAGTGAGAGATAAAGATTTAAGATAATGATACTCTACGTAAGAACCCGTCTTTTTACTGATAGTCGTTTTGAGTAGAAATTTTGAATTTTTGCTGTTGGATGCTTGTGAGGGGTAAAATATTAATTTTAACCTACCATATGATCTTGAATAATTTTTCTGACAACTCCGTTGGTCTTGGAATAGGGTGTCTACCCTAGGACAAGAGTTTGGTGGAAATCTGAGCTTTTCGAATTTTGGAGGAATATTTAATATTTAATATTATTAAATTAAATATTAAGTTATTCGCCCAAGTTCGTTTGGAAATAACCTTTAAATGGAGAATCGGATTGTGATTCTGCCAGCACCGTTGAGTCCGGAATGGGGAGTTTATCCTAGAGAAGGCCTAAACACATGTCGGGCACTAGGGCCGGCCCGGGCCCCTTTTTCTTCCTTTTCTTTTCTTCTTTTCTTTTTTTTTCTCTCTCTTCTATCCCCCTCCACCTTGGGAATACTCCATAGGCACTCCTCCTTGGCATTTTCCCATGGGATATTTTGGATATCAAGAAAATGGGTGAGAAGGAAGGCGAGAGGGGTACCCAATCGAAGCCCTCGACGCGCTGAGTCGGCGTGCGGCATCCGTGGACCGTGAAATCAACTGAGGCTTTGGAAGTTTCCACCCAAAGGTAGGGCTGGTTACGTTTTCTCCATATATCCTCTTTAAAATAGTTGTTTTATGTTTTTAAATCCTTATATTTCTTGCTTGTATACCCATGGGGCTTGATCTATTGTTTCGGGTGCGAAAACGGGCGAATCAGGTGTTTTTAGGGATTTCCCAACAAAAAACCCAGTAAACACGGCATGTATTCCAGGGGAACATGTAGCGTGTTCTTCACGTTAGGGGAAGATGATATTTTTTTAAGTACACTTCGCGTACTTTGAGTACACGCCATGTAGTGGTGGTCCTGTGACCGACCGTGTGAAATCGAACACGGTTTTAGTGGTTTATTTGAAGTACATGCTGTGTACAGTCAAGTACATGCCATGTAGTGGTACATGGGCATGTGTTCGGGTGAAAAGGGACACGGAGTAACTTTTTTTGAATAGTACATGCCATGTACAATAATGTACGTGCCGTGTACTATTACCCTGGTAGGCCCAATGGGTTCTGGCCATGTACTCTGGCCATGTACCACTTCAGTTTGGTAATTTTGGGATACCTTATGCTCTGGAAGTCCGAATTTCGCATGTGAGTAGTCGATTCGGAGCATTTTTTCGCATATATTGCAATTTTGGACACCATTTGAAATTTATAGGTCATATAAATGGAATTTTGGGGGGGGGGGTTTATTTAAACAGAAGGGGTCTTCCTCCAGTTATCCAGCCCAGTCGTCACCTGAGGGTAAGACTTGGCGAGGTTGCTAGGTTGGGTGTTTGGACCAACTTAGTCGAGAACTTAATATGAGATGAGCTATGAGTGATCTCCCGTAACCTTTTCTTTAGAGGACGTTCCTCTTTTAAGACGTTCCCTTAAGGCCTAAGAGGCCGTGAGACTGGATGCTTCTAAGGGTCCCCTGAGGGATGCCTTGCTTGTATGCTGAACTAGGGAGTCATTGTAGGAACTCTGTCATGTTTTCTTTGAGGGGACCCCTGTTATGGGTTGCCTATTTTGTTCTTCATTCGAGGATCCCATGTAGGATTCATCTTTTCTAAGGATCCCGTGTAGGATGAATCTTTGGTGTTTGACATGTGGGACCTGGTGGGTGCCCGTTGTTTGACCAACCTGAGTTGTTATGTCGGGTTTGGGTAGAGAAGGTGTTCATGTGTCATCTTGAACCCGTGCAAAAATAGTAATCCTTTGGGGTTATTTTTTTAGTGTTGGGCTGTGCATTCGGCCACCCTCACTTGTTTGTTAATATTTGACTTGGGTTGTTGATGTTGTAGTGGTTACCAGAGGTGCTTCCTAGATTGTGGCTGTTGATCCTGACATGAGGCATCTTTCGTGTTTGTTGGCATGCCTACATTGCCTTGTGTGCCTGAGTAGTAGGTGTCTTGGTGTATAAATTCCAACTGATATGTGTTTTTTTGTATCTTTGAGCTACAAACTCATGTTGGGGTTTCGTGTGGCTGAGGCCTTGGCTGTTTTTAATTCCTAGAGTTGTATAGGTAATTAAATGTGATAATAAACTACTGTTTGGGATTACTACTTGGATCCAAGAACATCCCGGGGTTGCGCTCCTCTATTTATCTGTTTGGACATGATACCCGAGGGCATGCAATTGTAATAATGATTATTGAATTTCCTTGAGAGTGATTTTATTTAAATGCTTGTTTGTATGTTGGGCTTGGCCTGATTACTTGATTTCCTATAGGATGCCTGAGGGCTGTATTCTATTTAGCCTGAGGGCAGTGTTTGTTAGCCCGAGGGTAACATTTTTGATGCCTGAGGGCAGTGCTTGTTTAGCCTGAGGGAAGTGTTGTTTACACTGAGGGCATCGTTTCTCATGCCTGAGGGCAGTAGCTTCTGTGCCTGATGGAAATATTCGGTATGCCTGAGGGAAAGATTACATATTCCTGGGGAACTATTCATTATGCTTGAGGGCAGTCACCTGAGGGTTTTGTTTCTGTTTGCCTAGGGTAACAGATTCACATGTCTGAGGACAGTGGTTACTTTGTATATTCATATAGTGATTTCTTCTGTTGAACCCCCCAACCTACATCACAGGCTTGGAATTGTTATTATCTTTTCCTTTTTGATAGCCTATTGTGGTTTCTACTATGGATTTGGTATAGGAGATGGTCAGTCAAGGCCGAGTCTCGTAGAAACTCAGAATTGAATTTTATTGAACTGGTTACTTGTTTTTGGTTAACTTATTTAATGATATATTTTCGGTGTTAGCCGAAGAAGGTATATGTCAATGGTATTACGGACCCAGAGATCGACTTATTGATACATGGCTTGAGTGGCATGATGTCCAGCTCAATGCCCTTGCACTGGATGTCCTCGAGATCATGCTTAAGGTTTCAAGGATTGACTGTTGATGTGGTTTCTTGTTATTTGAATCACCTAATAATGAATATTCATATTTATGTATACATGTATAGGTATGGGACTATACATGTGTATGTATATAGATATGGACATCCATTGTGGCACTTTCCCATTTGACAGGGATTACATACTCTGAGTTTGACTGTTGTGGCATGTTTGGTTGACTTCCTTTGTTGTGTTCCAGCTGGGCTGAGCACGTTGCTGTTGCATACACTTTTAGCATCACAGTTATATGTTGCTTGTCAGGGTGCCCTACTGAGATTATTTCTCACCCCTACATGTACACCTCGGTGTACGTGTAGACCTTATGTATTCTTTTTAGGTTGAGCACAAGTTGCATGGGGGATCGGGCTGAGGCCCAGTGTTGCATGATTGAGTGGAGCTCCTCGAGTAGTTCTACTGATCGGACTAGAGCACTTCGACAGTGTCTGGAGATCAAGTACGTGGTTTGGCTTGAAGTTAGTAGTAGAGCCCTGTACTTTTACATTCAGTTTCTTTTGTACTTGTATCTATATGGTTGGCCTGGTGGGTGACTAGTATTGAATTGTATTGCATAGTTGTTCAGGTATTTACATCTTTTTACTATTACAGCTTGTTCTATTTCAATTGTTTACTTCTTCCACACTCTGTTTACTTTCTGCTGTGTATGATACTTAGTTATTTCGGATGATTTCTTACTCTGGTATGAGGGCGTAGTCTCCCCACTATCACACCCTAGTCCCTCGCTGCTAGTCAGAAGCCTCTAGCATATGGGGAGGCGCGCTTGAGGCCTTGTGGCGAACCGGCTCGGAGCACCGGTTTAGTAGCTTTCGGGTCGGGATGTTAAGAAGACTTATCAAAGCTATTTTCTTCACTAGTCTTTACTATTTGTGATATGGTAGATAGGAGTGTTAGGAATGTGTTAGAAACTATGATGGATATCGGGCTGGTGCGTCGAGAACACTTGTTCTGGTAAAAAGTCCTAGTTGCCAGGGTTTGGGGTTGTTGTTCTGATTTTGTGACATTACAGTTGTATATGATTTTCACCTTGAGTGATGCACATGTTGTGTGGTGTTTTGATTTACTATGGATCTCAGGCTCTTGGCCATTGGTAATATGTCAGGGATAGATTTTGACTCTTGGCCGAAAAAGGCAATAGGCGTCTCATGCATCATACTAGGCACATAGGATTCACATCATATAGGCCAGTTAGTGTGTGTTTTTACTGATGACTGAGACCTTTTGGTCTTCTTACACATAATTGTTACTCTGATGGTAGGTTATGTGGATCTACATTGATGCATTTTGTTGAGGCTGATGACTTAGACCTCACGCACAGGTGGTGCAATGACCTCAGTTGGTCTAAATGGCATGTGATGCCTTTTTTTGTAACCCCTTATTGGGTGTTGTTTCTCAGGTCTATGGTTATCTAGTTGAATCGATGAGTATGATGTCGATAGATTCCAAGGATTTTCTTGTGAACTGGACTTCCTTGTGGTATTTCTGTATACGGATACCCGATGAGTGTCAGTTTAGTTTCCCTTCTTCTTGGGTTGTTAACTCTAGGGAGTAGTTCCTTTTGGGGATGCTCGGAGAGGATCAGTGCCCTTGTAGGTTGTGTTTTGGTTTTGACTCGAACCTTTGTAGGTCGATGTCTGTTCTGTTCTAAGTAAACCTATGTGAGGATGGTTGACCAATGTTGGAATCTTATCCGGGTAATGGCAGGATGCTAGTGTTGCTCGGAGGGAGCTAGACATGCCTTCAGTTAGATCTTAGTATACTCCTCTTAGATACGATCATGCGCTAGCTTGATTCAACTTGAGTATGCTGAGAGAGCTTCGACCCTACATCGATCTCCTTTTTCTTTCTCAATGTTCATCCTTGTTGAGGATGGAACATGTTCTGGTTGTGCTCTCAGAGTGGTTTAAAGAATGCCATATGGTGGGGAGTGCACCATTGGCTGTGTGACGGTGGTTTTCCTCTTTCTGGTTAAACTTCTGTGTTTTCTATGAGATTCTGAGTTCAGAGTTTTCTTCTTAAGATGATGATAAGGGTATTCTTATGGCATGGAGTACCAAATCAGTCGTAGTTGAATATCTTCTGTGTAGAAGGTGGTGGTAAATACTATAAGGCTAGTCGGTGGATAGTCTAGATAGCTTGGTTGTGTAGATGCTTGAGTTATGAGCATGGCTACTGGTTATTTCACTGGGCTTCTCAGAGACAAGAAGGTATATGGTGGGGAGTTTGTAAGAACCCATGTTTTTCTGGACAGTCGTTTTGAGCCGAAATTTGAATTTTTACTATTAGATGCTTTTGAGGGGTAAAATGATCATTTTCCTTTACCAGCTGATCTCCGATAATTTTTCTGACCACTCCGTTGGTCATGGAATGTGGTTTTTAGCATATGACAGGATTTTGGTGGGAATCTGAGCTGTTCAAATTTTTGCAGAATATTTCATATTTAATATTATTAAATTAAATATTAAATTATTCACGCAGGTTCGTTTGGAAATAACTTTTAAACAGAGCATCAGATTGCGATTCCGCCAGCACTGTTGAGTCCGGAATGGGGAGTTTAGCCTAGAGAAGGCATAAACTCATGTCGGGCACTGGGGCTGGCCCGGGCCCCTTTTTCTTCCTTTTCTTTTCTTCTTTTCTTTTTTTTCTATCTCTTCCTTCCTCCTCCTCCTTTTTCTTTCTCCATAGGTGCTCCTCTGTGGCCATGTACCATGGGAGATTTTGGAGATCGAAAAAATGGAAGAGAAGTAAGGTGAGAGAGGTACCGAATCAAATCCCTCGAAGCGTTGAGTCGGCGTGCGGCATCCGTGGACTGTGAAATCAACTGAGGCTTCAGCGGTTTCCACCCAAAGGTAGGTCCATTTACGTTTTCTCCATAGATACCATTTAAAAAGTTTTTTTAATTTTATAAATCCTTATATTTCTTTCTTGTATGCCCATGGGGCTCGATCTGTTGCTTTGGGGGTGAAAACAGGCGAATCAGGTGTTTTTAGGGATTTTCCGTCGGAAAACCCAGTATACACGGCGTGTGTTCTAGGCGAACACACTGCGTGTTCATCCCATTTAGGGAAGATGAATTTTTTTTCATCACACTCCATGTACATTGAGTACACTACGTGTAGTGGTGGCTGTGTGACCGGCCGTGTGAAATTTAACATGATTTTAGTGGTTTTTTTGAAGTACACGCCGTGTACAGTAAAGAACACGCCATGTAGTGGTACATGGGCATGTGTTCAGGTGAAAACGGACATAAAGTAACTTTTTGTGAATGTTACACACCATGTACAGTAAATTACACGCCGTGTACTATTATACAGGCATGCCCAATGGGTTCTGGCCATGTACTTTGGCCATGTAGTGTTTCAGTTTGATAATTTCGGGATATCTTATGCTCTGGAAGTCAGAATTAGGCATGTGAGTAGTCAATTATGAGTGTTTTACCATCTATATTGAAATGGTGGACTCCTTTGGACATTTATAGGTCATATAAATAATGTTTTTGGGGTTTTATCTAAATGGAGGGGTTCTTCATCTAGTTATCCAGCCCAGTCATCACCTGAGGGTGAGACTTGGCGAGGTTGCTAAGTTGGGTATTCAGACTAACTTAGTCGAGACCTTAATATGAGATGATCTGTGAGCTATCTCCTGTAACGTTTTCTTTAGAGGATGTTCTACTTGTGAGACGTGCCCTTCTGGCCTAAGAGGTCGTGAGACCTGATGCTTCTAAGGTTCCCCTGAGGGATGTCTTGCTTGTATGCTGAACTAGGGAGTCCTTGTAGGAACTCTGTCATGTTTTCATTGAGGGTACCCATGCTATGGGTTGACTCTTTTTTTCTTCATTCGAGGATCCCATGTAGGATTCTTCTTTGCTAAGGATCTCGTGTAGGATGACTCCTTGGTGTTTGACTTGTGGGACTCAGTGGGTACCCATTGTTTGAACAACCTAGGTTGTAACGTCGGGTTTGGGTAGAGAAGGTGTTCGGTGTCATCTAGAACCCGTTCCATACTAGTAATCCTGTGGGGTTATGTTTTTTATGTTAGGTTGGGCGTTCATCCATGCTCACTTGTTTCTTTATATTTGACTTGGGTTGTTGATGATGTAGTGGTTACCAAAGGTGCTTCCTGGTTGGTGGCTATTGAGCCTGACGCGAGGCGTCTTTCTTGTTTGTTGGCATGCCTACTTTTCCTTCTGTGACTGAGTAGTAGGTTTCTTGGTGTTTAAATTCAAACAGCTGTGCGTTTTTGTGTATCGTTGAGCTACAAACCCATGTTGGGGTGTCATGTGGCTGAGGCCTTGGCTGTTTTCAATACCTAATGTTGTATAGGTAATTAAAAGTGATAATAAACTGCTTTTTGGGATCGCTGCCTGGATCCAGGACCACCCCGGGGGTGCGTTCCTCTGTTTAGCTTTTTGGCCAGGATACCCGAGTGTATTCCATTGTAATAATGATTATTTAATTTCCTTGAGAGGAATTTTATTTAAATGCTTGTTTGTATGTTGGGCTCAGCCTGGTTACCTGATTTCCTATAGAATGCCTGAGGGATGTATTCTGTTTAGCCTGAGGGCAATGTCTGTTAGCCTGAGGGTAACATTTCTGATGCCTTAGGGCAGTGCTTGTTTAGCCTGAGGGCAGTGTTGTTTAGCCTGAGGGAAACGTTTCTCATGCCTGAGGGTAGTAGCTTCTGTCAGTAAGGGCAATATTCGGTATGCCTAAGGGCGGGATTCCATATGCCTGAGGGAATTATTCGCTATGCCTGAGGGAAGTCACCTAAGGGTTTCGTTTTTGTTTTCATGGGGGTAAGTATTCACATGTCTGAGGACAGTTGTTACTTTGTATATTTATGTTGCGATTTCTTCTGTTGAACCCACCAAGCTACATCACAGGCTTGGCATTGTTATTATCATTGACTTGTTGATAGCCTGTTGTGGTTTTTGTTGTGGCTTTGGTTGAGGAGATGGTCTGTCAAGGCCAAGTCTCAGAGAAACTCAGAATTGAATTTTATAGAACTGGTTACCTGTTTTTTGTTAACTTGTTCAGAGATATATTTCCAGCATTGGCCGAAGCAGGTATATGCCGATGGGATTACTGACTCAGAGATCGACTTAATGATACACGGCTTGAGTGGCACGATGTCCAGCTCAATGCCCTTGCATAGGACGTCCAGGAGATCGGGCTTAAGGTCCCAAGGATAGACTGTTGATGTGGTTTCATATTATTTGAATCACCTAATCATGAATATTCATATTTATATATACGTGTATTGGTATGGGACTATACATGTGTACATATATAGATATGGACGTCCATGGTGGCACTTTCCCAGTTGATAGGGATTACATACCCTGAGTTTGACTATGGTTGCATGTTTGGTTTACTTCCTTAGTTGTGTTCCAGCTAGGCTGAACTTGTTGCTATTGCATACACTTTTAGCAGCACAGTTATAGGTTGCTTGTCGGGGTGCCCTACTGAGATTATTTCTCACCCCTGCACATACACCTCGGTGTACGTGTAGACCTTATGTCTGATTTTCAGGTTGAGCACAAGTTGCATGGTGGATCGGGCTGAGGCCTAGTGGTGCATGATCGAGCGGTGCTGGTAGAGTGGTTCTACTGATCGGGCTGCAGCAGTTCGACAGTTTCTGGAGATCGGGTACGTGGTTTGGCTCGGAGTTAATAGCAGAGACCTGTACTTTTACTTTCAGTTTCTTTTGTACTTTTACCTGTATGGTTGGCTCGATGGGTGACCAATGTTATATTGTATTTCATAGTTGTTCAGGCATTTATAGTTTTTTACTACTACAACTTATTCTATTTCAGTTGTTTTCTTCATCTGCACTCTGTTGACTTTCCACTGTGTATGATACTTAGTTATTTCCTATGTTTTCTTACTCTGGTATGTGTTCATAGTCTCCCCACTATCACACCCTAGGCCCTCACTGCTAGTCCGTAGCCTCTGGCTTACGGGGTGGCATGCTTGAGGGCTTGTGACGAACTGGCTCGGAGCACTAGTTTAGTGGCTTCCAGGTCAGGACGTTACACCCTATAGAGATGATATTATTTATCAAGGAAGAAGAAGAGGAGGAGAATTGAAGAATGTTGATGAGGCATTGACCCTACATAACAATTATCACTAAAGGTATAATAGAAAAATGGAAGAGGATAAGGTAGGAAAATTTGTGTCTTATGTTATCCCTATATCATAAATTCTTCATTCAAAGAAGAATTGAGATAGTGATAGAGAATAACAATTTATTTTATTTATCACTTATATCTAGTATCTAATTTATTGATTCTTATTTTCTTGAGTTTATATAATATATGTTTTTTATTAAAAGATACGTGTTTGAACTTGAAATTACTCTAATTAAATGAAGTCAAATCAATATCTATACCTTATGAAATATAAAATAAAAAATTGAAATCATTCTTACAATTTTTTACTATATTTTCCAACTTATTGAACTTCCACCAATATTTTTTCTATCAAAACAAAACAATTATAATTAGGGAACACATACATATATATTTCATGCTCATGTCTTCATGATAATTAATCAAAATAAATGAAGAAATAAATTTTTATTCAATCTTAATCATATATTAAATATGAATGTTCATGACCTAGAATTGTATTGTGGCTTAGAGTATGAATATATTTCATGGAACCCTTATTTATTATGTTCCTTTTAGATGAATCCTATTATTAAACAAAAATAAACTACAATTTTAACAAGCCACATGTGATAAAAAATATCCATTTCAACATAATAATATAATGAGTTTGAGACATAACTCGAATAATTAGGATTGATAAAATATATAAATCCAAACACACTCATAAGAACCAAATTTGAATTCAATTAACAAACTAACTAATTAATTCTAATCTACTAAAAATTTAACATCTTAGATTCTAATAAAATAAAAAGGTCAACACCAACCAACCAAAAAAAGTATAAATAACACTATTTTTTGAAACCATGTAGTGTAGTGAAACCAAGATTTTATAGGTGCACGAGTGGTGAAACGTTTGTTGAAATTGTGAATAACTTGTAGGAAATAGTGCACAATGAGATTAGGGTAAGGGGTAGGTGCACAATCTTTGCACAGGTTGTCCAAACCATGTGGATATCTAGGAGAAACCATGTATTGTGGTGAAAATGTTGAACATAGATATTTGGAATAGCCGGTTCATGGTCTGGAAGCCATGCACACCAATTGTGCGAGGTAATTTATAAGACATAATCGATAGCATGTTTAGCTCACAGTTTAACTAACTGTGTGAAAAAACCATGCCCAAGTCAAAAGTACCTCAAAAATTTCAACTTACTCAGTTTTCCCTTTAACCCACTTGATTTCTCACCTATGTGTCTATAATATAAGATTTAGGTCTCTAAATTGATTTAGAACCTCTCCCAATATAATTTTAATCAATCAGGAGCCTTTCCTTGGTGCGTTGAATCCATATTCTCATGGTAAGTCAATGTTCTTCATCGTTCTTGATGCGTTTTCTTAGATATACATCTATCTTCCTCTCATTTTCTTAGACCTACACCCAATTTGGGGAGATATAAGGTCTTGGATATCAAATAAGTTTATATTTATGTTTTCTTATGATAGGTGAAGAGATCTACATTGGGTTTGTGGAGCTTCAACCTGTTTTTGTGATGTTTATCATGCTAGTTATCATTTCTTCCAAAACTTTTAAGGTAGGTGGATTCAATCTCGACTCCTATTCCTAGAATTGATTGTCTTAGTTTCAATTTGATTTAATTTATTGACACTAAATTTGAAATCTTGGTGTAATCATGATAAATTCTCTAGTGATGAATTATGGTTTAAGTCAAATTGTGGAAGTTTAGTGAGCTTTTATGCAAAGTAATTTCGTTTCTTGACTCTAAAATTGTGATTTTAAAAAACATATTTTATGGTGTTTTCAAATTGATTGTTGGAAAAAGGGTTTATAATAAAAATATTGTTTTATTGAAATTTGTTTTGGAATGTTCAGATTAGCATGGTTTTTGGGCATACTTGGTGTGTGTGTTCATATTGGATTTATGAGTTTGGATGAAATATGACCTTCTGTTCAGTTCCAAATGTGTAATGGAACATGGGATATAAGTAACTTGTTAAGACATGGTAGATAGATGAGAGCCCACTCATTTTTATGGAACTACTATAATGATACATGTGTGGACTGTATTGTTAATATGTGTAATGGATTGGTTATGCGAAGTGGACCTTATGAAATGGGTTTAAAGCATGAATTTGTTGTTTTCTTGAAAATGGCCTTTTTTGGGAAATTAGTTGATAGAGAACTTGTTTATATTAGGTTATAAACTTATTTAAAAGTTGTTTAAATTTTGTTATAAATTATTTAATATAAACTATTATATTTAAATATTGTTAACTCTTCTATCTTAATGGAATGAGTAGGGATGTCATTGGGGGAAACCTACTGAATTTTAGTACTCACCACTTCTTTAGATCATTGGTGATTCCATATTTCACTTACCAGGACATGGGAAAAGTTAAAGTATCGCACATCTTTATCATTACTTTTTGATACTTGGGTTGTTTGATAAAGTTGTATCATAGAGCTTGTGGATCATGGAGTTTTGTGGTTATCTTGGAGTTTTTTTAGTTTTTTATCTGCAGTTTACTTCAATATTGAAGTCATCTACTATGACACTTTTTTTGTATGCTTTTTATAAATGAAATGTTGAGTTTTATTTCATTATTATCATGCATGATATAGTGGTTTTTTGGTTATGGAATTTTTAGTTAGTTGTTTTATTCATAAAGGAAAAACCATCCCCCACATGTCTTGAATCCCTTTGAAATTTATCTCTAGCCTTTGGGACCATAGGGATGTTTCCTAAGGCCTATTAACATCCTTCTACCCTCTTAAGCCAATAAGAAGGGGGTGGGACATTACACCATCCTTCCAAGAAACACAATATTCCAATAGTGTGCAATGAGTAAGAGGATGTGTATTTCTCATATGGGAAGAAATCACACTATAAAAGGTCCTTTAAGGAAAAATGGAAAAAATTAATGAGACAATTATCCTTTACATATTTTAATGAAAAACTATAATATTTGAGAATATACATATTTAGTATTATATATATATATTGGGAAAAAAATTTAGATCCAAATATATGAACCAATTAGAACAGAGAGATTACAAGGGATGGAGTGGATCTTTGAATAACTAATAGAGTTAGGCTTAATAAATTGGATATAGTAGATTACAATCTCATGTTTTGTAAAGTAAATATTCTGCCAATCAATCATCCTCATAATGTTCCTAGATTCACCAAGAACATAATTTATATGTTGCTTTTGGATATGAGTGGTTTTTAATTCCTGTGTGAAAATTGGAATTGATTCTTTTATCAAGAAAAAATATTTTATGGTATATTATATTTTAATAATGGTTAATATATACTTGAATTGAATAATTTTATATTGAAAATTAGGGATGGAACAAACTCGCAGGTATTATTTGATTCCCATTTGTTACACATTATACTTGGTTATGTAAATTAGAAGAGTTTGAAAAATCAAACCTCATAAGGGTACTTACACTAATTTTAGTTTAATCCCCTGGATATGTGACATGCTTTCTTATAAAGAAATATACCTAAGTAATATCATAGTGGAAATGGTGAAAGAGACAGAAATCTTATACAATTGGTTTATAAAAATGATTATACACCATTTCCTATAGAATCAAGAAAAGGATTATCTTTTTTTACTAATGACGTCAGTATATATAGATATCTCTACTAGAGGATGTATAAAGCAAACTACTTTATGAAATTTAAGGAAACAAACTTAAGTAAAGAATCAAATTAGAAAGAAGATAAATAAAACTTAATTGGATAAAGGTGGGTAGTATCTTACCTAATAATTCATTGATACAATAAAAGGTTGTGGGTTTATATCGTGACTCATACCTATTTATAGACCATAGTGAAATTGTGTGAGTGAAAGGATGCGTCACACCTTATTGGAATAGGTGAGACTAATGATGAATCATAATTTTTTACAAAATCAATTTAGGGATAGGAATTATAAACACAATATATATGTTCAACTGAGTTTCAAATATGTCAAAAAGTGGAATCCTATACAAGGTTTAATATGTGAATAAGCCTACCTTATACAACTTTCATTTATGGGGATACAAAATAAATACTAATAATACTAAAAAAACATAGATCATGTGGTATGAAATGTTTATTTACAAAATATCATAGAGAGATAAGGATATATTGCCTACACAATCCATTTGATAGGAAAATGATATTCGATATATATAATATATTCTATAAAAGGTAGAACATCTTCAAGAGAGATGGTGATATAAGAAATTATTTTAATGATTTTATGGTGTGAGACGCATAAAATCTATAATATAAATAATCTCAACAAGAACTTATATAAGAATTCATTCTATATTCACAACTATTGTTTAAGAGCACAAAAGATGATAAAGAACCACATAGATATAGTTTTTATGTCACCAAGGAATGTGACATGTTATTAATTGAAAATGATAATGATATATACTATAAGGAAACTATATAAATCACAAAATCATTCAGATAGAAAGAATATATTAATTCAAAAAAGGATTCCATGCACCAAAATCATGTTTAGTCTTTGTTAAAACCTATAGTTTGAGTAAAATACATTGGGTGAAAATTGTTATTCTAGAAGAAACTGAAAATTGAATGTATAATTAGTACCTATAAATAATTATTGGTTGATAATAGTATCAAATAATTTTAGTGAATTAATTTCATGATAACTTTTCACCAGTACAGATAAATAAATTCCTTCTAATTATACTTTTCATCATAACAAAACATGATTATGAGATTTAGAAGATGTATAAAGAAATAGATTTCCTAAATAAAATAATAATGGGTGATTCCAATATGAATCAACCAGAAGGGTTTGTGAGGCAAAAATAGACATATAATTCGTACAAGTTATAGATATCCATTTATAATATGAAACATTAATTGAAACCATCGAATGTTAATTTTGATAAGGCCATAAGAGATTTTTTTCTTTAAAAATGAATGTGAAAATTGTTTCTATAAAAAGTTTAGTGGGGCTGCCAAGATTTTGCTAGTAATGTATTTCAACCACCAAGTATTTATTATAAATGAGATACATGTCTTATAGTTAGTTAATATTTTGCTCAATGATTTTTTCACTATATAGGACTTTGGTTAAGTAACCTACATTTTATGGATGGGGATCTATATATATAGATCCAAGAGGCTACATAGACTAAGATAGAGTATATATATTATAATTGTACCCAAAAGGTGTAAGATAGAAACATTCAATAGTTGCTTTTTTCCTCTATCACACCACTTAAATATCACTAATAATATGTGTCCTTATACATAGGATCATAAATAAATAATGGGCATAAATCAATATATCTTAAAAATTGGATCTATAAGATATATTATTTTATGTTATCGACTTGATGTTGTCTATTCCTTAAGAATAGTAGGTTAATATCCAAAAAATCCATGAGTTCTATGCATGGAACTGGTTAAAACAATCCTAAGATGCATGATGAATATATTGTATTTTTTCCTAGTCTATAAATTAGAATTTTAACTATTCATGATGGGGTATACAAATGTTATTTTAAAATTGATCATAATGATATAAACTCATAGTATTGCTATGTATGTGACCTAAATAGTGGTTTAGTTAGCCAAATGAGACTATAGAAATTAATGGAAGCTGATTCTATAGCTGAATATTAGTATATTGAATCTTCTGATGTAGAATATAAACTAGTTTGTGTAGAAATATTTTTGTTAGATCCTGGTTTGATTCCATGTAGTCTAGATAATATCATAGTATATTGTGATAAATTTAATTTAGTGGTTCTAGACAAAGATCTTAGATCACATAAGAGAATAACTTATAAACATAGAAGATATCATATCATGAGGCATTTTACTAGGAGTGGTGAATTCATAGTTAATAGATTTTCCATATAGTATAATGTAGAGGAACCATTAACTAATGTGATATCTAAATAGAAACATGAATAATATATTATTCTATGAAATTTTAGTGGTTGAATCTATTTAAATTGGTATGTTTTTATATTTTTTCCCTTGAACTGAAATTATTGTTAGGAAACAACCCCTCAAGGTGACATTTCTGTGTATTTGTATCAGTGGTGTTAATTAACAATTCATGTTGTCAAAGTCTATTAATAATATCTACTATGTCTTCTAAAAAAGTATATTGAAAATTAAATAGGAAATTGGGGATATATAAAATATCAATGAATCTACATTAATATACTTCTCCAAGATATCCAATAAAGAAAATATTTGTTTTTTCCGATTAAAAATGGATTAATTTGTGGTTTTTTATGTAAGTAAAAAAATTGTATAAATGGGTTTCAACATGTAATGATGTTAGAAAAATGTGAATATTCAAGGAAATGTTTTCAATATATGAAAAAGTAATTTTTTTATCCAGATTTCAATTGTTTTTTAATTAATAATTTCATGAATTTGGTTAATATAAATTAAAGTTTCTTGATGAGGGTGAGTTTTACAAGAAAAATGAAGTTAAATACTTGATGTTTTGAAATCCAAGAATGTTTTTTGTAAGGTTGGGGGTGATAAAGTAAGATTCATTGAGGTTGGTAATTACTATAAATAACCCCTACACCTTAATTTTATGGTTCAAACACATATTTAATATCATGTCTCTAATTACATGTATGATTTTCCTGAAGGTAATTATGACATGAAGTAGATACCAAAAAATTAATTGTGTGAAGAAATGGGAATTCTGTCTATTTGACTTATTGAGCTTTGAGAAAGTTAATTAAGTTTCTTGAATTTTGTTTATTATCTTAAATGTTTCAAAAAATTTGGTAATTTTCATGAGTGTTATGAAAAACTTGTGTGCATTTGAATTTTTTTTGAACTATAAGTAATTTCCAAGTAATTCTTTGAAAAATTAATATTCATATTATTGATGAATGTAGAGCTTCATGATATAAAAAATTAGGTGTGAATATAATATATTGATGAATTAAATGGTTGTATCTAGAGGAGAAATTCATAGGCTTTAGTTGATAGAGTAGTGATATTTTAAAGTACGCCTATTATTGAACTACGAGTAACAGTGAGTCTGTATAGAAGATTGACAAAACAATGAATTATAATGAATTTGAAAAACTAGCACAATGTATTTGTATTCTCTTTGGAATATCCCAATTAATCTCTAACTCTTTAAAATATATGTTTCTCATTCATGTTTTCATTTTTTCATAAAATGGTTAGAATAGAAGAGATAATATAGTTTTTTAATGAAAAAAGGATTTTAAGGGGGAAGTGTTATGATTTATGATACCCTAATTCACCTCCCCCTATCAGTGTATTTGACCTAGTCAGGCTAAAAATTATAATCATATATAATGTTGAAAGTGATTTAATATCTTTTAGTTGATACCATGATAGTAGACAATCATATAGTAATTATGATCTTTGAGGGAATGAATTTTCAAATTTGGAAGAATTGAATGTATAAGAAACTTCTATTATTATGTATGGATATGTATACTACTACTATACATGGGATATCAATTGTTATGGACTATGATTACTTATCAAATATATATAAAAAAGAACTAGATACTGATTCTAAATCTATTAATTTCATAGGGGTATTTATCTAAATAAATATATTCAAATGTGATTCTATTTAAATCCTCACATTCCATGTGAGAAAAGATAATGAGTACCTAAAAATGTGATTTAAAATTTAAAGAAGTAAAATTATATGTTTTGAGGAAAAAATAAAAGGAATGGAGGATTCACCCAATGTAATCAATTGATGGTTTATTCAACTGGGTTAATGTTATTATAAAGGAAATGTGTGGTTGTAGGGAAAGACTCAATGATGTGAATATTTCCAAATGCTTCATAAGAATATTTCTACCATGCTAAAATATAAAATTCTCTATAATTGAGGATAAAGATCCAAATGTTATAAATTGGATATTTTATATTGTATTATTTTTTCATACAAGATTAGAAATGATGATCATGAGGATATGGAATTGGTAAGTCTAAGGAGGTGAAGTTCAAGGCCATAAAGAATAAAACTATGGATTATGTGAAGGAACAACAATAATTGGATAATGTTATATATTTATTTTCCAAAAATCTAGAAATTGGAAAAGGAAATATTAATAGTAAACTTTAACTTGTTTTTTTATGTTTAAATGTTATGAACATTCAAGAAATGTGTCCCCAGAAATTTTAAGAAGATGATGAAGATGATGAAGCTTATATAAATAAATATTAAATAATTATTGGATGAAATTAAAATATTAAACATAACATATTTAATAATAGAAATCTAATTTTCCAAGAAGATGATATTTCAATTGAAATTAAGTTAGAGGAAATTAAGGAATACAATGATCATAGTCAAAATTATATGGTATCAGTTGTGGGAAATTATTAGACAATGGAATAAAGAGACAATCATTAAGTATAATTTAAAAGAATATTTTATCTTAAAGTTGAATTGGATATAGTAATAGAATATATATATATATATATCTAAAAGGATAAAATTCCATTTAGTGGTTCATGATTCCAAATTCTATATGCAACATATTGACAAAAATAAATCTGTCTCAAATAAATAAATTGAAAAGATAAAATCTAAAAATCGACAAAAATCAAGGAATGTTGTTCAGTGAAGTACCAAATTATGAGAATAGATCAGTGTAATTTATGGCTTGACTAAGATGGTGGAACATCTATTTAAACACATTAAAGAGATTTCAAAGGAATTTTTTATCCTATGATGAAACATTTAAGACTAGCGGTGAATGTTTCCTCCCTATATGACATTAGGAAATAAGATCACTTAGGAATGGAAAAAGGTGAAAATGGATTAGTGAGGAATAGTGAAATAGGTAAAAAAATATTATGATTAGAAAAAGACACATATGGATGAAAATATTTTATGGGGATTGATTAAATATAGAAATAAATGATGTTTAATTCAAACACAATAGAACCCACTATAATTTTTGTGGTTAAATTAGGTAAAAATAATAATTAAAATATATATAAAACCAATGGAAAACTGGTACTTCATGAATGAAACATGAGAATGAACAATAGACTAGGTCCTTTTATTTTTTAATGATGGGATATTATAAAATTTTTCTTTCATAACTATGTAGTAGAAAAGGGAATAAGAGAAACAACAGAAGGAATGTCATGTTCAATATTCCATGCATTCTTTTGAAAATAACTATTTATTTTATAGAGTCTGTGGACATGTGGATCTATATTTATAATAAAAAATATAGAATAATATGATAATTGAGAGTCAAAATGGTCATATATAGTAGCTTAACGAAGAATCTATCTTGTTGAAGATTGTAAATCTATTTGAATCTTGGAAAAGATGAATTCGGTTCATCATACTCAGAAAAATACCAAGCATGTCAATAACCATTGGGTGTGAAGTAAATAATATTGATCAATAACAAAAGTTATGATCATGAAAGGGTTTTAGAGATTTACCTTACAAAATCAAATCGATCTTGTGTATGGATCATTGATAGTGGATGCACTTCTTGCGTGATGGGAAACAAGGATCATTTCACAAGTATCAAAAATTAAAATGAATATGTTTTCAAGTTTGAAAATTAATATTTCCTATAGATTATTTATTTTTATAAATAAAAATTTGGGGGTAATGATATAATATGCATAGATATCTTAGTTATTGAAGGAATCTATCACAACTTTTTTAGATTCATCCATTTGAGTGACATAGGGCATGTAACAGGATCCCCCAAAGGGATGTGTATGATAAAGGGAAAAAATAAAAAAAATTAATACAAGGAATATCCATGAAGGGGATTCATTATCTTGTGATAAATGAAGAAAATATGTTATATGTATTGAAGAATGAATAAAATAATTTGTGACATAATCAACTTGTCCATTTCATCCAACCATCTATAGATGATAAGGTAAAATGTGATATTGGTGATGAAATTCTTAATCTACCATGTGAACATACACACATGTGTAATGTATTTAAACATGGTAATACCACATGAATGATATACAAGGGAAAATATTAAAAGTTAATAAGAATGATTTCACTAAGGAATATTGATGTCTTTGGACCTATCTCACAAGATCCACTGCAGGGAAGAGACTTTATGTTATATAATTGATGATTTAAATATAATTTTATGGATTCCAATCATTAATTTCAAATCTAATATGCTCAGTTATATAAAAAAAATAAGGAATATTAAAATATGCTTCATCAAAATGTTTTGGAAAAGGAAACTCATAGTGGAATAGTAGTTTCCAATATTCAAGTGGAGGAATATCTCAAAATCATGGGTTAATGAAAGATATTTAAAAAAAGATAAATCCTAAATAGAATAATGTGGTTGAGAGGAAAATATAATCACTAATAACATGGAAACAATGAATCTTATCGAAAATTACCTACCAGATATGCTTTGGAATGATGTAGTCAAGACATTGGACTATATTTAAAAGATTTTTTTTATTCATATAAGGGAAAAGAATACTCCATAAAAAAATTATATGGAATGAATATGTGATTTTATTAAATTTTATTTTTTATAAGAAATTGTTCATTTCCAACAAGAAGAAACACATGAAGTAAAAATATATTGGATTTAATGGGAAATTTCATGGCTACCTCAGAAAAATATAATCATATAAATTCTTTAATAAGTGGCTAGGAAAGGTTTTCAAGAGAAATTATATTGTTTTATTGGATAATAAGTAGAATTTTTAATAAATCAATTAACAGTATCTAAAGATAGTGGTGATGTTACAGGAAGAACAAGGGGAGATCAAGATCCTATAGAAAATTCAATAGAACATTAAAATAATGAACATAATGATAATGAACCTGAATATCCATCAAATATGAGAATTTGAGATTAAATGTATAAGATGAATATAATTTGTAACAATATAGTTCAATTGCAGTTTATAATAATTATGTATCCACATAAAACATCCTTTTTATCATATGCATATCCAAAAAAATTAATAATCATGATAAATGAGAATTGGGATCCAAATATGAATGAGAGATTATCCAAATCAAGAAGAATCATATACGAGACACTATATAAAGGCTAATAGACAAGAACATCATCGACACCAAATGATATTTCTATAAAAAAATGAATATGGCATGGTGTTTTAAAAACAAGAATGGATAGTGTGTAATGGGTACTCCTAGACTGAGGTAATCTATGATGATGAGAAATGTACACATGTTGAAAGGTTATATTTTTATTCTATTCCTATCCATTATAATTTAAAGAAAATACAATTTTTTCTAGATGGGTTACAAGTAATTTTCCTAAATGGAGTCAAATAAAAATATGTTCATATTTAACAACGTGATGGTTTTATTTTCCATGAATATGATAAAAAGGTTTTTCTTCTAAATAAGGTTTTTTAAGGGTTGAATCAAGCATGAAGATCATGGTATTCATGTCTTGACCAGTACTTGATCAAGCTCAGTTTCCATTTTTTTGGCCTTGATTACGATCTCTATTTACACAATGAGAGTAATCAATGAATTATGGTTATAGTTTATTTTTATTATATAATATTTGGTGGATTAGATGAAGGATAATGAAAATAGTTCTTAGAATCTATGAAGTAAATGTTAAAAATGTCAATGATCGGTGAAATGTAGTTTTTCCTTGGTCCACAAGAGATAACAAATGGATGGAACGTTTACTTATAAATATAAATATGCTAAGGAGAATCTAAGATTAATTAGAATTGAGTATTACAAGGAGATGAAAACACCATTTGTTCTACATATGAAATTGTCATGGGATAATAAAGTAAAATTAGTGAATAACATAAAATACATGAATATAATTTGACGATTATAATACATAATAGTAACATGACCCACCATTTTATTTGACACATGCATGGAGTCATGGTATCAAAGTATGATCAATGAGATTAATTGGGTTTCAAGGAAGATAATACACCAGTATTTTATAGGAATAATGGATTTTAACATAAAGTATAATGAACCATCACAGTGAGAGTTGTTGGGATATAAGAATGTAGATTGTGCCAGTTCAGTGGATGATGCGAATTCAACATTAGGTGGATATTTAATGTAAAGACCTGTAAAATTCAAGGGAAATTTTTTCTTAATTTTCTTTGAAATTTTACAAGAGCGCGGTTTTTGACGGCACCTGATTCCGAGGCCCGGTGTGCCCGGAATCAATTTCCGAAGTTTGGATCGGATAAGTTCAGTGAACGAATGAGCAGGAATTTATAACTTTTGAACTGGTGCCCGGAATCGAATTCTGAGGGCACCGATAAACTCGCAGCGTCGATATTCACTTAAGGAGACCTTTTCTGAGGTTGCGTTTTATGCGGGTTGAGAGTTAGTTTTGGGGGAAATAAAATGAAGTTAAATAAATTGTGGAAACACAATTTATTTTCACCCATGTTGGTTATAACCTCCCAAAGGGAGTTAGAGGTGGGACCCACATCCACTTAACCTCCCTTGAGAGGATTATGTGTGGTGGGGCCCACACGAACCCTAACTCCTCAACTCCCCTTTAAACTCCCAATAACTTCACTCAATTTAATTTTGACAACTTGAGTTTTAATTGAGATGAGTTATTGTTTTTGAAACTTTTGAAATTCAAAGAGGTGAAGTTGTGTAAATAAAATAAGGCTTAAGCTTATTTTATTTTGGTTAGTTTTCTCTTGCCACCTTGAGAGAATTTGGGAAGCATTCTTCATCTTCTTCAACCACGACGAAGAACACGAAGAACACTTAGGCTCCGACGAAGAACGCCATCACCATAAGAAGAGAAAGACGTGTCGTCTCCTCTCTTCTTCGCAGCCGGTGTGTTTTCGAAGATCGACTATGCCTCTTCTTTCGATCTTCTTCCCGTGTCAACCAAAGGAGACGCCGCTTCCTCCTCGAACTTTCTTCGTCAGCTTACGAAGCTTCACCAGCGACGTACCTCTTCGGACGCACCTCGACGTCAATGGAATCGACGTACGATTATCGCGATGCCCGACCTCCGCGATGCTTGTCTTCCGCTGCTTGTTCGCGTGCTCTGCTCTTGAAACCGAGGTAGGGGTTTTATTTATTTAATTGTTCGTGAATACCAACTTGGTGATGATCGTGGATTAAAATCATTTTTGTTATCGAATAACGCGAGGGGGTCGGACCGCACAAACACGGCCGAACCACCTCCTTTTTTTCGTGATGGTTTCTTGAGTTTGGTACGAGAAAACGTGGTGGCATCGCACTACACGGTATATTGCAGAAGATACGCGCGGCGCTGTCGCGCCGCGCCGTGGAAAGAAATTTCAAGGACGCGACGCCGTCATGCCGCGTCGAAGGAAACCGAGGACGCCACGGCCGGAGCGAGGCCGTGGCTGAGGGGCGCGGTGCCGTCGCACCATGCTGGACGGCAAAGGCCACGGCTGGTTCCGGGCCGCGGTGGTAGAAGTTGACCGGCGGCCAGCCGGGCCACCGGTGTCGGAAGCCGGAAGGGGACCAGCCTTTGCCGGTCCCGTTGAGAAGGAACCGGCCGTCCAGGTCGGGCCGGCCGGAAGTGGGAAAGATGGGGGAATTAAATTCCCCCATCTAGCATAAAAACGGCCCCCCATAATGAGGGGGCGGCTGTTTCACAAAGGGGGGGCAATTGTCCCCCGTTTTTCCAATCAGCTCGGCCGAAGGCTGAGCTGGCAGCGCGCCCTGCGCGCTTCGTCCAGCCGGACCGGCGCCGGGCCGGGCTGTTTCGGGCCGGGCTGTGTCAGGCCGGGTTGTGCCGGGCCGGGCTGATGCTGTCCGGGGCGGGTCGACCTGGTTCGGGCCAGCCAGGGGGGGTCTCGGGTCGGGTCGGCCCGGGCCCGAAACCCCCGATACCGAACTGCTTAGGTTCAAATGCCCATATCTCGGGCTACGGACCTCCAAACGATGCACCGTCAGCGGCGATGCGATCATTGGATGGAGACGGTCGTTTCGGTATATCGCACTCAAGGTTTCGGAATACTTTGAGTTCAGCCGGGTTGGTTCGTACACGGAACCATCCGGGCCCTCGGAGTGGAAACGCTCATATCTTGAGCTACGGACGTCCGATTTACGTGCCGTTAGCTTTGTTGAGTTCCTCTTAGTGAGACGGATCTTTTGGCATACTCCGCCCGAGGTTTGGATTAAGGTGGAGTACGGTCGGGTTGGTTTTTCCTTAAAAACCAACCGGGCCCCTGGAACGGAAAAGCCAATAACTCTCAGACCGGGCGTCCGATTGACGCGACGTCTGTTGCGTTGAGTTCCTGTTGACGACACGGAACTTTTGGATAAATCAACACTGGACATTGTGACAGTTGATATATCAGCCTCTCGGATCGCGGAGCGGACCCTCCCGAACGAGCTTATTGTGTGCGGGAACCCTAGAGCTGGCTGCGACTACTACTGTGGCTGCGACGTCGACTGTGTAGAGATCCTTAGTGGATTCGACGACGACGACTACAACACTCAGAAATCATGTGTGGATCAGTGCTACCGATCCTGTGTGGGTCAGCGCTCAGTGGTCCTGTGTGAACCAGCGCCTACAGATCCTGTGTGGGTCCGATCCTGTGTGGGTCTTTGCGGGGGTTAGTATCTATCGATCCTTTGTGGGTCCGACGACTTAGATGGATCAGTGATCTTCTCTATCGTCTTTCGAAGAAGTATACCTGTTTGAGCTAAATCCCGTTTACCTTCCTGTGTGGATTGTGTTGTGATATCCTGTGTGGATGACATTCTGCTTTCCTGTGTGGAATACGTATACTTTCCTGTGTGGACTGAGTTGTACTTGGGCTCGGAGGTTGGAGCGTATTGGAATTGATGACTTCGGTATATGTATGGGCATATACCTAAGCAGTGTCGGTTGTTACTTCGTGATTGTATCTTTATTTTGTGGTTTATCCGTTGTGGATTTTGGGAGACCTTCGGGGGTCTCGGGGTCCCTACTGAGTAGCTTATACTCACCCCTGCACGGGCTATGCTCGCACTACGTAGTTTTTGTTGCAGACGACAGACAACGTTGATCGTGGTTGAGGCTCGCAGAGCAGGACGGTACCTGGAGGTGGACCACTGGGCAGGACGTACTCGAAGCGGACGGTGGGACCCGAGGAGCAGTGGAGCTATCTGTACCCACCCTTCAGGTGGGATTTACAGTGGACAGCTCGGCGTAGCGGCTTTACTTTACAGTTGTTTTTTTCCCTTTCGAGTTGTACTTTACAGTTGGGCTTGTATTTCCGGCCCCTTTTACTTTCTGCACTTACAGTTGTACTCTGTTTTTACTTAGTGTTTACTTTTCCGCCTGCTTACTCTGTAGTGCTTGTTTACTTTACAAATGCAATGCCTTCCCTTTTACCGGGATTTACGCCTTGGTGCTAGTCGCCAGCCCCTGGCCTATGGAAGGTGGGC
This sequence comes from Viscum album, assembly GCA_963277665.1. Classification (NCBI taxonomy): domain Eukaryota; kingdom Viridiplantae; phylum Streptophyta; class Magnoliopsida; order Santalales; family Viscaceae; genus Viscum; species Viscum album. The sequence goes on from OY728157.1 coordinate 179,877,596, forward strand.
TTGGGGTAGTCACGGCACGGGCCCCGAGGACAGGTCGTGACATTTAAATCTTATTTAATTATGAATGTATTAGATCAGAAAGAAACATGAGATCAATTATCTAAGAACTATAGCGTCTGAATATATTATGGACGTCCTAGCCTTCATGTAGTTATTGTGGATGAATTCATTGTGTGAATACATCTTAGTTGATGTGAATTATCTGATCAGAATCAATTGTGAACATTCAGGTTTTATAAATATTAGAAAAAAATCATCCCATTACTCAAGGATGAATCACATTGAAATCTAGAATCATTTTATCACTGAGAATATTGAGGATGTGTTGGTAAAGTAAGAGTGTGATCCTATAAAACTATGTGTCACAATTTTTTTTTAAAATTATTTACTCAAAAAATAATTTTAAAGGAATTTAATGTGATTACAAAATTAATTTTCCTATTGAAAATATCAATGTAGTAAGCTTTTAGTTCATTTAAAAATGGACAAGAATCAGTTATTAGTGTGATATTATTTCTCTAGAGAGATTAAAATGATTAAAGAAGATAGATATTGTCTACATTGAATCAGGGGGAGCAAGGGACAGAGTTTTAAATATAATGATTTTTAATATGTTCGTTAAATGAAGATTTATTTTAAATGACTTACCTATTGGATGAAGAGGCATTTTTTTTAGAGATAGTCTCTGTATGAAAATTTTGAACCATCGGTACTAAAAAATCATTGATTTTCAAAGTTCATTTTCCAAGCCATGGTTAATTTATAAATTTTCAATTTTCAGTCACATTTGATATCCAGATGAATGATTATTTGGTATTTATTAGGAATAAAGAAATATTCAATTAGTGGTGTTAAGAACTAAGTGATTCATCGAGGAACTTTTAATTTTAACATTGTTTCTAAAAACAAGAATAGATCATGTTGGCTTAAAGTATATTTTGAGTAAATTATTGGTCATTAAACGAAGTCACATGATGAAAATAAAGGTTAAATATAGAAGTGAACAATGTTTTTTAAAAGGGCTTAAAATAGAAGTGATAACGTGTGTTGGTCGGATAGGACACTCAAGAGGTGGGTGAATTGAGTTCCAATTAAAATTTCTGTTAAAACATTGTCTAGTTAAAATCCCCCGATTTATAAAATAAGTTAGATTGTAGTGAATTTATACAGATTGTAAATGTTCACTTAGCTTCTCAAAGATTGATTAGGTCTCAGTTAGTTTAACCACAAGATCAAACTAACTTTTGAAACTAATCTACTGATTTACAATAAGTGTAAACACTTGCTAATCTAACTATCAAAGTAGCTTCAAAATAATTGTGTATTTTAAAGTAATAGCAGTAGAATAAATATAATATATGTCGTATACATTAAACTTAAATAAAAGATTCACAGCAGATATAATAAGAGCTTCAGTCTCAAGCCGAGACTTAGTCCTCTCAAATATATATAAGAATTTGATCCACACCCTAGATCGAGGTTAACAATAGTTTTACAAAAACCGTCCATGTCCAAGACCTCTACCAATATTATTCGTGGGAAACAAAACAATAGCAAACCTGCTGTTCAGGTCACACACGACCTCTACCACTATCCCAGTGGGAAATAAAAGATGTACGAGTTTGAGTGAGGATTTACAGATCATCCGGCTAAAGTTTAGGAGACAGTGTGTGTGTAAAAATACTGAAGATGACACACACTACTCGAAAAGTAAATAATGAATCATAGAGCAGATATGTAGAGTTTAGAAATGGCTCTAGTGATTTTCAATGTATCTATGGACTCGTTGGATTGAGAAATAAAGTTTCATAGTCCTTCTCTAGTTTTTCTGTTGAAAAACAGAGTGTCGTAGTTCGGCTTGTGTTCTACAGTCTCTTGATTCATCGTGTGTTCTTCAGAAATGTAGGATTGCATGTATGGAACTTCTTTGAGAATCGTGCAATGTGTTCTTCACAATTGTGCTCCAGATTGTTCTTTGGTTCAGAACAGAGCTCGCATGTATTGTAGTATATGTGTCGAGACGTGTCAAGCGTGCGTGTTTTCTCTAATGAAGCTCAATCTTATTTATATTCCATGAGCACTGTCAGTAGGAATGATTCCCTTTTCATAGGTACGAGATATGGTTTCTTGTCAAGCAAACGACTAGCATTAAATAACATTAATTGCATTAAAAACAACAAATATGACCGTTAGCATCATTTAAAATAATATTGACAAAAGCTTAAGAAAAGGTGTCATAGTGATCATGGAAACGGTGTCTTCTTCACGATGTCTGATCACGGTGTCTGGTCACGGTGAGTCCTTCACGGTGTCTGGGTTACGGTGAGTGGTCACGGTGTCTGGTCATGGTTAGTGGTCACAGTGTCTGGTCACAGTGTCTCGTCACGGTGTCTCGTCACGGTGTCTTGTCATGGTGTCTGGTCACGGTGAGTCCTTCACGGTGTCTCCATACTTAGACAAAAAAATCTGTATTCGGACTAAGAAAGTGATATGCAGAATATGAGTTAAGGTTACTCATTAGAGATAATATATGAGAGAATTGTGATTATGCATAAAACATGTAAAGAGTAATTAACATCCATAAGATTTGTTATTATAAAAACATGATATGCACCTATTGTTGAGTTTGAAGAGCATTATTAAGATGTGCACTGAAGATCAAGATTAATTAACAGTAATAAGATTTGGGATTCTTAAAACATTATTAAAACATGAGGAGTCCAACAATCTCCCCCTTTTTGATGATCACAAATCATATATAGGGAGAATATAAAAGATATGTAATATTAAATATACTAGCATAGAAAAAACAGTATAGAACTGATACTTGCAGTTTTTCTCCCCCATTTATACTATTATAGAACTGATACTTGTAGGTTTTTCTCCCCCTTTGGGAATATCAAAAAGTAGAGAAAAGGAAATGAAACTCGGCAATTGTCATCAAACAAAGCATTAATAATAAAAATTACAGGAGAAGTACAAACTGTAAACAAGAAATTACATCCCATCAAAAATAAAAACAGTCGGTAAACTATAGAGACCCGAAGCTTGACGTACATGAACATTAAATTACTTTTGCGGAATACTTAATACATAAGAAAAACAGATGCACACGGACCGTAGTAGTTTAGTGTCTTTGAAATCTCGGAATATAATCTTCTAATCATGGTGAAAGATTTTCAACATCTCCCAATAAAGATCTTCCCCTTTTTTTTCTTACCTAAAACCTTTCTTTAAATCCTGGGGAAATGAAAACATAAAAGGGGTGAGCTCAAATGCCCAGTAAGGGTAAACATAGAGAACATAAAACAATCCATAAAAATTTGAATGCAAAAACATAATCATAAAATCTAAACATCAAAATCTTGAGCAAAGACATGAATCTTGGAAGTACGTAAGGCATATATCATAAAGAAACATTAAGAATGATATAATATCATGGGAATAAAACATGTAATTGTGGAAACCATTCAGCACATGTCATGATTTCCATAGTAGCCAAGGCATTGCTTCCAAGACCATCTTAGTGGACAAAGTCCCATTCTAAATCGAGTTCACTCCTCGTTTCAGTCCTATAACACTGAACCGGATTAACTTACCGTTCCAGCCATGTCTATCTCATGAGATATAAATCTTTAACTAATGCATTGGAGGGAGATATAGGTCCCACCCATCTCATAATGAAATCATTCTTACTTGTGCCACAAAATAAACATACATCATTCATAATAACCTAATGAATAAAATAGGTTTCATAAACATCATACCATCATAACATAAATCCATATAAAAGAAATTGATATAATTTCATAATATGAAAAGTTAAACCATGTAAATAAAAGATACATTATACTTAAAACATACACATATGTAATAATTTCATTTTATATGGAAAATTATTTTGATAAAACACTTCAAATGAATTCTTAAGGAAAATATCCTTTCTCTTTTAAAATCATTTTCTTTTCACAAAATGTCATGAATTTTTAAAAGAAAAGCGTTTTCTTGAAAATAGTCATGAAATATTTTTGAGGAAGCCTCATGAAAATATGGATTTATAAAACTGTAAAAATCCATTCATGACGTATAAGTTAAAAAAAAAATTCTTCTCGTACTTTTGTCGGAAAAGTCAAAAAGTACCTCGTAATGTAAAAAAAAGATTCCTTACATACCATATTATAAAAGTCAAAAATGGGTAAAAAGGTCATTAAAAATACATGAAACAATTTTTAGAAAACATGGGCTTGGATGATAAAGATAAACCCAGTAAATACTTACAAAAACAATCTCGGATAAAATTGAGATTGGTAAATTATCCCTTACCTTAGGTCCGATTTGATTCGTAAGTGTCCGAACCTCCTCTTCTTCGATACGCCTCTTTGAAACCTTCTCTTAGGGCACTAAGATTGGGCTTTGAAGAAGACCAGAACCTCTATGATGTTTCTAGGGAAGTGTAGGGGAGAAATTAGTAGGGGTTGGCCGAGCTTGAAGGCTCAAAGTGGCGTGAGGAAGAGAGGGAGGAGGTTCCCTTTTATAAGGGAGGAGAGGGGCACCTTTGGAATTCTTAAAAATATTAATTTATAATAAATCTTACCCCACTTAAAAACCTCCATAAATGACTCATATTTGAATATTAGATGAGATAGGGTTGTAATCTCATCAACCAATCAAATTTAGACATGTTTGTATCTTATTTTAAACCTTGTCATTTTGATTTATCCTTATTTAATCTATTTATGTTTATTTGTGGTAATAAAATTCTAAATTTTAAATTATAAAAAATAATTACATATTTGTTGTGAATTTTACATAATTGGTTACTTAATAACATTGTAGAACATATAAATATAAATTTATAATTTTTAAATATTTTTGATATTTTTAAACAATTTCATAATATGTTATTTTTATAAAATAACAATAGTGTCAATTTTGACACTATTCATTTATTTGAATTTAAATAAAATATATACAGAAGATATGTTCAAACTAAAAGCTTTAATAGATTCATAAAATGACATAGGTATCTAGAAAATTAGTGGAGCACATTAAATAGTTCATATAATATTTATTTTATTATTTTTAAAACCATTTATTTGTTTTATCTCTTAATAAAATAATTACTACAACATTTTTGTATAATTATTTAATATACTTATTTGTTGCATAAAAATTAAAAATAAAATCCTATGATGAAGATATATCTATTAAATTCCATAATAAAACTTTTATTCTAATTTATCATCTTAAAAAATTACAATATTTAAATTGTTCTATTTATTAAATTATGAAGGTGACAACTTTGGCATCATTTAAAATAAAATAATATAAGTGTCATAATCACTTTTATAAGGCTCCAAATGGTCAAATATTCGAAGATTGGATGATTATTATTTAAATTTATATGACCAATAAGTTTTGGTCAGGGGTTTGTGCATTTTATGTTCACAATTAGTTTAATAATAACTATATTCTTGATTTTTCACTAGATAAACAATTTCTGCATCATTATTGTGTCATAATTAATGATAATTATTTAATCCCTAAAAATTATAAATAAATTTACATGATGTAGATAATTTCAATAGCTTTCTGGATACTATTCATGTTTGATGTTTCATTAAGTTTATTACTAAATTAAAATTAATATACATATAAGATTTAAGAGAGTGACATGTTGTCACTTTCTTTGGTTTTAATAATAATTAAGTTATTTTCATAGAGAAAAGTATATTAAATGATTATAATACGACCCTTAGGTGATATGGGTCGACTTTTAGTTATCCAATAAGATTTTGGCAGGTGTTAGGGTAATTTTATAATCTTATATTTACCCTTAATTACCCGATTTACCTTTAACTATGGTAAATAAAATTTACCGTAGTTACTATTCATAATGCCCAAAAATAAAAAGTATCTTATTAAAATAATTTGGACCCACTGATTCCAAATATGTAATCCATTTTTCAAAATTCAATACACCAAAGTTGCAGAAATTAAATTAAAATTAATCCCGTTGTCGAAAGAAAATGGATTTTTGTTTAAAACATTGCAAAAGATTGATTTTATTTAACCTATGAATTCAATGTAAAATCAAGGTTAATGACATATAATATATTAAATGGTAAAAATATATTCTATTTATACTTTATAACCATTCAATATTATAATTTATCCATATAAATTATTGCGATGAAAAAAGTTGTTTTTAATTAAAATATAGCGTGTTTTTACTATTCATCAAAATATGAAAGTTACCAGAATAATATGAAAATTTTTTCCAAAGTAAATTTTTATTTCATGATTCAAAAGAATAATTATATTTTTCCCAATTGAACTTATAAACATTTCAAACACTAGATTAAAAGTGGGTGCACCATCAAAAGGCGGCAAAACTGCATTTTTTGAAAAATACTTATTTTTCCCGAAAAATTTATTTTGTTCTTATACCATGTTCTAGAGAATGTGTAAGATGAATAATAATGTTATAAAATTTAAAATATAGTTAATACTATTCATAACGGATAGTTCATAATAATATTATAATAATATATCGTTGTTTAGTAAAACCCGGTATTGCGTACAACACACGCTATCGAGGAAGGTCGCGATTGCGTGTAATGCAAGCCAAGTCAGGGTTGCGTGTTGTGAAGGAATCCTTTGTTGTTTCTTACAACAGAATCCAACCATATTTCATTTATACATTGAATATATATATATATATATACTCAATGTTGCGTAGAATAACTATTATCAAAATTGTGTGTAACATGATCCAAGAATAGTGTTGCGTATACTGCAAGCTAATACAGTGTTGTGTATAGCGCAAGGTAATCTTGGTGTAGCATAAAACACAATACATTAATTAAAAGAAAATTTTTCATAAAATCTAAGGGTGTTACATTCTATCCCCCTTAAAATGAATTTCGCCCTCAAAATTCGTCTGGGTTATAAATGGTTTTCTACTTGAAAGTTTCTTTAATTGAAACCCGCATCGTAAAAATGAATACCAAAACTTATCTTTAAAAACTAAAGTATGAAATGTAACGGTTACCCAAATAAAATAATCATTGGGTTTCCACATAAGTGAAAATATGGATATGGAAGAGAAATCTAACCATCATGTTCTGATGGAGAGTGGTAGAGAACATGGCTATGGAAAAGCCAGCAATCACAAAGCCATAAATTTGTGGAGATCTAAGTTACCATCTGATTCATCAGATATAGGAGCACTAGGACAACATTTTTGGTTTTCAAGATCATTTCCCTAAAGTTGATGAAATTGGAATTAGAAGAAATACTTTTGTGATTTTGGTATAGTCTCACCATTTTTCGTTTTTTTGACAATTTACACTTCATCTCTTAAAGAAATGAAGTTGAATTCGTGATGTGTTAGCAGGTCATGTGATAGAATGATGAGTCATTCCATCTGTCTCAAACAAAAGGTTATAAAAGTTATCAAAAAATATATAAGTCCATCTATAGTGAGATTAATCATATATGGTTCCTAAAATGGACTTATACTTCATATATCGTACTGCTTAATATAATATAACTAGTTTGTACTAAACAGGGACTTCATGTAGGCCAGTGGTAGGCGATAAAGGTCAGTCGCACTTCAGTTGTGGGTTCGATTCCCACAGCCATGTCCGATGCGATGGGCTGTCGCCCCTCCTGCAGGTTGTCCATTTTGTAAAGCTATATTACTATAACATCCCATCAACAATATTAAAAAAAATTTATCCTTAAACAATACTAACTTATGTCCAACATAATCCATTCCAATATTTAGGCTTATCTAAAATACTTCGGTCCAAGCTCATAGTATAATGAAAATGATCACGTGAATGCCATCATTTATCCCCCATATATCATAAGATATATCTTGTTGGTCAAATTATAAACATGTGAATACCTTAATCACGTATTCTCTTGAATAATGAATATCCATTGAACCTTAGTGAAAACATGAATGCAGTTAAAAGTTAACACTTTCCACATACCAAAATCCTCAAAAATCTATATCCTCAAACCATGATATCACTTAGTCCTTATATCAATCATGAGCTCATGAATACTATCAAACATATTAGATTCTCTTTATCCCTTCATTATTTGCATATCATCTGCTTTCCAAAAAATATTTCAATCACTTTTCATGGTTACCGATAACATAAAATTATTGAAAACCATAATAGACTAATACAAAAATATTCCAATACACAATATAAGTACCTCAACAACATTATTCATGAATACCAATACATAAACACTTCAATCCATCCTCTTCAATGATTGTCCTGGAATAAGTCCATACTTGATTTAGAAGTATCTTTTTAGGTTAGGGCATTGCGTTGGGTAATGCCCATGTTCTCCACAAATAATACATTGAACTCCATAACAGTCTGTCACTCTATGACCCTTTTCTCCACACAGATAACATCGATCCCTCCATTTGAAGTATTCCTCAAGGTTCTTCTTTCCTTCTTTAGAAATCTCAATATTCCTTTCTATATGCTCCTCCATATGAGAACATGCATAATAGTCTATCTTCCTCTTATTTGATGAATTAGGCATACCACTAAATTTCACCTTGTTAATCATATATCGCGATGATTGATTTGGCATAATCACAATATCTTTCTCTCTAGGAATTACACAATTTTTTTGCTTATAGTCACCAATTTTTTCATTGGATTCAATGTTAACCGAATTCCTTCTGGTTCCCTCCCTTAACTAAAACACAAAAATAATTCTATGAGAGGAAAAATCATGCCAGAGAAAATAAAACAGTAAAGGGGGAGCCCCCTCAATATCTAACATCTTAGGTTATATTCTATGATCATTACCGTAGTTCTAGGACTATATCCTATACGTATACTTAACCATATGGACATCCCTAGACATACCTTAGAAATATCTCTAGGGATCTCACTAAAGTTCTCGCATCCTAGTTTCCAAAGGTTGATTAAACCTTTCCTCTGATACCAATTGTAGAGACTCGAAGCTTGACGTACATGAACACTACATTACTTTTGCGGAATACTTAATACATAAGAAAAACAGACACACAAGGACCGTAATAGTTTAGTGTGATTGAAAACTCAGAATAAAATCTTCTAATCGTGGTGAAAGATCTTCAACATCTCCCAATAAAGATATTCCCCTTTTTTTCTTACCTAAAACCATTCTTTACATCCTGGGGAAAAGAAATCATAAATGGGGTGAGCTCAAATGCCCAGTAAGGTTAAACATAGAGAACATAAAAAAATCCATAAAAATTTGAATGCAAAAACTTAATCATAAAATCTAAACATGAAAATCTTGAGCAAAGACATGAATCTTGGAAGTACTTAAGGCATATATCATAAAGAAACAATAAGAATGATAGAATAGCATGGGAATAAAACATGTAATTGTGGGCACCATTCAGCACATGTCATGATTTCCATAGTAGCCAAGGAATTGCTTCCAAGACCATCTTAGTGGACAAAGTCCCATTCTGAATCGAGTTCACTCCTCGTTTCAGTCCTATAACACTGAACTGGATTAACTTACCGTTCCAGCCATTTCTATCTCATGAGATATAAATCTTTAACCAATGCATTGGAGGTATATATAGGCCCCACCCATCTCATAATGAAATAATTCTTACTTGTTCCACAAAATAAACATACATCATTCATAATAACCCAATGAATAAAATGGGTTTCATAAACGTTATCCCATCATAACATAAATCCATATTAAAGAAATTGATATAATTTCATAATATGAAAAGTGAAACCACGTAAATATAAGATAAATTATACTTAAAATATAGACATATGAAATAATGTCATTTTATATGGAAAATGTTTTTGATAAAACACTTGAAATGAATTCTTGAGGAAAATATCCTTTCTTCTTTAGAATCATTTTCTTTTCACAAAATGTCATGAATTTTTAAAAGAAAATGATTTTCTTGAAAATATTCATGAAATCTTTTTGAGGAAGCTTCATGAAAATATGGCTTTATAAAACTGTAAAAATCCTTTCATGCCGTATATGTTAAAAAACATTCTTCTCGTACTTTTGTTGGAAAATTCAAAAAGTACCTCGTAACGTAAAAAAAATAAAGATTCCTTACGTACCATATTGTAAAAGTCAAAAATGGGTAAAAAGAACATTAAAAATACATGAAACCATTTTTAGAAAACATGGGATTGGATGATAAAGATAACCCCAGTAAATACTTACAAATAAACAATCTCGGATAAAAATGATATTGATAAATTATCCCTTACCTTAAATCCTATTTGCTTCGTAAGTGTCTGAACCTCCTCTTCTTCGATACGCCTCTTTGTAACCTTCTCTTAGGGTACTAAGATTGGACTTTTAAGAAGACCATAACCTCTAGGATGTTTCTAGGGAAGTGTAAGGGAGAAATTAGTAGGGGTTGGCCAATCTTGAAGGCTCAATGTGGTGTGAGGAAGAGACAGAGGAGGTGCCCTTTTATAAGGGAGGAGAGGGGCACCTTTGGAATTCTTAAAAATATTAATTTATAATAAATTTTACCCCACTTAAAAACCTCAAAAAATGACTCATATTCGAATATTAGATGAGATAGGGTTGTAATCTCATCAACCAATCAAATTTAGACATGTTTGTATCTTATTTTAAACCTTATCATTTTGATTTATCCTTATTTAATCTATTTAAGTTTATTTGTGGTAATAAAATTCTAAATTTTAAATTATAACAAATAATTACATATTTGTTGTGAATTTTACATAATTGGTTACTTAATAACATTATAGAACATATAAATATAAATTTATAATTTTTAAATATTTTTGTGATTTTTAAACAATTTTATAATATGTTATTTTTATAAAATAATAATAGTGTCAATTTTGACACTATTCATTTATTTGAATTTAAATAAAATATATACAGAATACATGTTCAAACTAAAATCTTTAATAGATTCATAAAAGGTCATAGGTATCTAAAAAATTAGTGGAGCACATTAAATAGTTCATATAATATTTATTTTATTATTTTTAAAACCATTTATTTGGTTTATCTCTTAATAAAATAATTACTACAACATTTGTGTATAATTTTTTAATATACTTATTTGTTGCATAAAAATTAAAAATAAATTCCTATGATGAAGATAAATCTATTACCTTTCACAATAATACTTTTATTCGAATTTATCATTTTAAAATTACAATATTTAAATTGTTATATTTATTAAATTATGAAGGTGACAACTTTGGCATCATTTAATATAAAATAATATAAGTGTCATAGTCATTTTTATAAGGCTCCAAATGGTCAAATATTCGACTATTGGATGATTATTATTTACATTTATATGACCAATATGTTTTGGTCAGGGTTTTGTTCATTTTATGTTCACAATTAGTTTAATAAAAACTATATTCTTGATTTTTCACTAGATAAACAATTTATGCATCACTATTGTGTCATAATTAATGATAATTATTTAATCTCTAAAAATTATAAATAAACTTATATGATGTAGATAATTTCATTAGATTTCTAGAGACTATTGATGTTTGAAGTTTCATTATGTTTATTACTAAATTAAAATTAATATACTTATATGATTTAAGGGAGTGAGATGTTGCCACTTTCTTTGGTTTTAATAAGAATTAAGTTATATTCTTGGTCAAAAGTCTATTAAATGATTATAATACGAGCCTTAGTTGATATGGGTCATCTTTTAGTAATACAATAAGATTTTGGCAGGTGTTAGGGTAATTTTATAATCTTATATTTACCCTTAATTACCCGATTTACCTTTAACTATGGTAAATAAAATTTACCATAGTTACTATTCATAATACCCAAAAATAAAAAGTATCTTATTAACTTAATTTGGACCCACTGATTCCAAATATGTAATCCATTTTTCAAAATTCAATACACCAAATTTTCTGAAATTGAATTAAAATTAATCCCGTTGTCGAAAGAAAATAGATTTTTGTTTAAAACATTGCAAAAGATTGATTTTATTTAACCTATGAATTCAATGTAAAATCAAGGCTAATGACATAAAATATATTAAATGGTAAAAATATATTCTATTTATACTTTTAAACCATTAAATATTATAATTTAACCATATAAATTATTGCGATGAAAAATGTTGTTTTTAATTAAAATATAGCGTGTTTTTACTATTCATCAAAATATGAAAGTTACCAGAATAATATGAAAATTTTATCCAAAGTAAATTTTTATTTCATGATTCTAAAGAAGAATTTTATTTTTTCCAATTGAACTTATAAATATGTCAAAATCTAGATTTAATGTGGGTGCTCCATCAAAAGGCGGCAAAACTGCATTTTTTTAAAAATACTTATTTTACCCGAAAAATTTATTTTGTTCTTATACCATGTTCTAGAGAATGTGTAAGATGAATAATAATGTTATAAATTTCAAAATATAGTTAATACTATTCATAACGGCTAGTTAATAATAATATTATAATAATATATCGTTGTTTAGTAAAACTCGGTATTGCGTACAACACACGCTATCGAGGAAGGTCGCGATTTCGTGTAATGCAAGACAAGTCGGGGTTGCGTGTTGTGAAAGGATACTTCATTGTTTCATATAACAGAATCCAACCATATTTAATTTATACATTGAATATATATATATATATATATATATATACTCAATGGTGCGTAGAATAACTATTATCAAAATTGTGTGTAACACGATCCAAGAATAGTGTTGCGTAAACTGCAAGCTAATACGGTGTTGCGTATAGCGCAAGGTAATCTTGGTGTAGCATAAAACACAATACATTAATTAATTGAAATTTTTTTATAAAATCTCAGGGTGTTACATAAACTCTTTAGGGATCCATTTTTGTCTTGCCTTTATCAGCAGCAGGAGCTGGTGCTGAAGTAGAAGAAGGCATAGAAGAGGTAGACAATGAGGGTATGGGTAGACCTTCAAAAACAGATGGAGCCAAAGTACGATAAGTATAAGATCTTGGCTTAGTTTGGTCAATAATGACTGGCCGGATCTGAGAAAGGGCTTGGATAACTGTCATGGTAGTTGATGCTAAGGCAGGAAGTCCAGGTCTAAGTGGTGCAGCAGCTGGAGCACCTATAGCAGTACTCTGCACATGAAGATACAGCTCCAAAAGATTGATGAAATCAGTAATGATTTCACCACCATACTACATAGCCTTTTCAAAATCATCGTTATTATCCAGAAATCTGTCCAACAATCTGGTGAACTCTGAATGTTTCTGAACTTGAGCTTTAAAAGCTTGAGTCAACGGAGGGATTCTCTAATTTTCCACAAGATATCTAAAGTGATCTGTCATGTCACTTTTATAGAAAATCCGGGAAGGATACAAATCTATTTTCTTGGAGATCTCTTGTTGAGCATCATTGGCTATCTTTGAATGGATCCTAACCAAGTCCAATGCTCTATCACTGTTCTTAATTACTTCTGACAATGAAGATAGATCCAAGCCACTGAAGGCATTCTGTAATTCATCCTTAATTAAGGATCTCAGCAGAGAATCATCCAAAGCAGGTGTGGAGGTCTGACCAGAAGCAGGTGAAGCCTTGATAGCTTCGGTTAGAACTTTGAGCTATTTCAGAACTTTTTGCAGACATCCAGTGTATTCATCTGTAAGCCTATTCAGAGTTTCCACAAGCTCTCTCATGCGTTCCAGCATCTTCGTGTTCCTTTTTCCAATCATTTCATCAAAATATAGTAGGTAAGGATGAACTTGAGACACAATCTCCCTAGCAAGGAGGGAATTAGAAGACTCAGGTGAAACAATAGCAGGTGCAGGGGAAGAAATAAGAGCAGGCTCTAATCTCATAGATAGTTCATTCTGCAGACTTGCTACCATATTTTTCAGATTTGCAACATCAGCACTCAGTAGCATATTCTCTACTCGGACTTCTTGAATTTCTTGGATCATCCATGGTTGAATATGCAAGATAATATTTTCCAAGAGAATTTATGCATCTTCTTGACTTAATTAAATCACTGGGCGAGGTTGAGTGGAGAAAATTTCTCAAAACCAGCTAACAAAGTCTCACCGAAAACTTTCAGATCATCTTTGGTTACAAAGGAATGAAGCTCAAGTGAGGATACAGGTAACGGTAGAGGCTCAGATTCTGGTTGAGTGTTAGAGTCATCATCAGACTCAGATTCTGAACTAGATTGAGGATGGGGCTCTTGTTCTGGTTCTGAATGAGCTAAGAACTTCAGTTGAAATAGACAAGAAAGATCCATTCTAGTTGCAGTCACTTGCTGTGACTCATTCACATCATAAAATCTAGGGAACTCATACAGAGAGTGTACAGAGAAAGTGAAAAAATGTTGAGAAGCTTCACCAGATCCAGCTTCCACAATATCAAGATTTCGAGTTTCCTCCCCCTCAACTTGTGCTTCCCTTTCATATTCTTGAGGTTCAGGAACATGGACAAGATCCACAGGATCATTCCTAATCTCTCCAGCAAATTCTTTCCATTCCATCTTAAAGGAAATTTCCATTATTTCTTCAACAGATGGAATAATCTCAGGAAATGATTGTTCCACTGGATAAGCTTCCAGACTTGATTCTTTATCAACAGAAAGAGTCTCTTCATAAAAAACTTCCTCAAAGGTTGCTTGCTATTCTAAACCAGGAAAAACTAATTTCCTTACAGCATTGGGATGAGCTTCTTCCTCATGAAGAACAACTGAAGGATCCTCAGTCCATTCCTTTCAACAAAAACTTCCTCTCCTTGAGGTATTTCAGTAGGGATAGCAGCAGGGATAACACCCCTTTCCTCTTCAACAGGAAATGTTTCCGTTTGAGGTGTTACATATTCTTCTCTAGGTGGAACATCAACTGTTACTTCTTCATGTTCATCTTCTTCTTCTGAGTACTCAGCCACATCATCTGGTTCCAAAACAGGATCAACTAGGTTCGTAGGACTTCTTGGATAGTCAACAAGATTAAACTTTTTATACATTTGATCACTATCCTCAACCCATTGCCTTTTCTAGGGATTCCAGCTAATCTTCATCCTTCTGATGATAGGCATGGATAGGCAGATATCAATGTCCTCTAATTTTTCTTCATTCGGTCCAACCATTCCTTTTGAGACTAACAAGGCTGAAATCATCCTTGAATAAAACAGGGAGGTGGATTTGGAAGTTACTTTGATCAGCTCACAGATATGGCTGATAACATACTTACACAGATTGAACTTTTGGCCATTCTTCAACAGGTGAATCATGAACACATCCTGATACTTTATCACAACAAAATCTCCTTTTCTTGGACTAACCAAATTCTGAACAAACTTGACCAAAAGTCTTGTCTCCCCATCCAGTTCAGCAGCTATGTCCCTTCGTTTGGTTCCATTTCCAGTTAGATTTTCCAAAGCTGTTTCTAGGTCAAAGATGACAGTTGTTGGAGGAGGGTATCTCTGGTAATCTTCACACACTCTTTCATGTGGAATTCTTAGGCATGCATCCCACAACATTGAAGAGAAAGATCACTTTTGACCATCGATCCAGCTGGTCACCAAAAAGCTTTCTCCAAACTCAAAAGAGAACTTCACATACTGATCGAATTGAGATACATGCCTCAGGTAAATCGGTCTATTCTGTCCAGTGAACCATTCAATCCATCCTTATTCTTTTAAAACTTTCAAAACTAATGATTTTCTAGACAACAACCATTCAGGGAAAACCTATTTTTCAGGTACAACGGTACGGCTTACCTGGTATGTGTTTAGAGGTCCTTTGGGAGCTATCCTCAGTATCCTCCTTTGTTTCTAAGAGCGGCACTTCTCAGATGAGGGTGAAGATGGACGCTTCAACCTTGGAATTCACTAAAGGTTCGGGTGAGAGGGAAGAGAAGGTTCAGGGGTGAATTCGGGTAAGGAGTCAAATGAAACCCTTAAGTTTTATCATTTAGGAATTTCAAACGTCATAAAAACACAAACACGTGAAATCAAATAGCAGTGAAATAAAAATTACCGTGATACGGGTAAAAATAAAATAAAAATTATCATACTTCTCACGGTGAGACAGAAAACTAGCCATCACGGTGAGACAGTTTATAGTCATCACGGTGAAACAATGAGTAGTTTATATAGTCACGGTGAGACAGTGAGTTGTCAGACTGTGATCATAAAATAGTAACTTAGAAACAGTAAGTATAAAACCATAAAGTAAAGTACAGTAAATTATTGAACATTAAGATCAGTAAGATATTCATTTATGATTAATCATAACAAGATCATGTATGATGTAATCTAATCTTTCAGAATTTAATGGTTTAGTGAATACATCAGCAAGTTGATATTCAGTACCAATGAATTCCAAAGTGATATCACCTTTTTGTTAATGATCCCTCAAAAAGTGGTGTCTTGCATCGATATGTTTTGTCCTAGAATGAGAAACAGGATTCTAAGAAATATTAATAGAACTTGTGTTGTCACAATTTATTGAGACATGTCTGAATTGATATCCATAGTCTAGTAATGTGTGTTTCATCCACAAAATTTGTGCACAACAACTTCCAGCAGCCATGTATTCAGCTTCTGCAGTTGACAATGCAACATAATTTTGGTTCTTACTACACCATGATACTAGTGACTTGCCTAAAATATGACATGTTCCAGAGGTGCTTTTTCTATCGAGCTTACATCCAGCAATGTCAGCATCAGAATAACTAACTAGTTCAAATGATTGTCCTTTGGGATAGAACAGTCCTAAATTGGGAGTATGCTTGAGGTATTTGAAAATTATCTTTACAGCATTTAAATGTGACTCTTTAGGGTTTGCCTGAAAATGAGCACACATACACACACTAAAAATAATATCAGGATGACTAGCAGTTGGGTAGAGTAGACTTCCAATCATTCCTCTATAAGTGGGTTGATTAACAGATTTACCATTTTCATCAAGATCCATCTTATAGGTGGTACTCATGGGAGTGTCACTAATTTTTGTGTTATCCAATCCAAAACGTTTTAAAAGATCTCTAGTATATTTACTTTGTGTTAAAATAATTCCATCATCATTTTGAAAAATTTGAAAACCAGGAAAGAATTTAAGTTCACCCATTAAACTCATTTCAAATTCATTTTGCATCATTTTTGAAAAATTAGTACATAAAGAATTTTATGAAGATCCAAAGATAATATCATCAACATAAATTTGTACTACTAAAACACCTTTAGAAATTCATTTTATAAAAATAATAGGATCAAATATTCCTTTTGTAAAACCTTTATAAATTAGAAAAGTACTTAATCTATCATACCAAGCTCTTGGATATTTCTTTAAACCACATAAAGCTTTTGATAGTTTGAAAATATGATTTGTAAAATGAGGGTTTGAAAAACCTGGTGGTTGTTCAACAAAAACATCCTCAGCAATATATCTATTTAAGAATGCACTCTTGACATCCATTTGATATAGTTTAAATTTATGATGTGCAGCATAAGCAAGTAAAATCCTAATAGCATCTAATCTAGCTACTGGAGCAAAAGTCTCCTCATAGTCAATACCTTCTTCTTGACTATAGCCTTCTGCAACTAGTCTAGATTTATTTCTAACTATGTTTCTGGATTCATCTACTTTATTTCTAAACTCTAATTTTGTGCCTATTGTGAAAGTGTCGTTAGGTCTTTCAACAAGATTCCAAACTTTATTTCTTTCAAACGGATTGAGTTCTTCTTGCATACCAATTACCCAAAATTCATCATTAATAGCATCATCAATGTTTTTATGTTCAAGCTATGAAAATGAGGCTTAATGTTCAACCTGATTTATAAGAGAAGCTCTAGTTTGTGTCCCTCTATCAAGATTTCCTACAACAGTATCTAAAGGATAATTCTTCAGAATTCTAGTTGATCTAGTGAAGGTTGGGCTAGAAATTTCAGGTTCATCAACAGGTTGGGAATCAACAGAAGCAGGTTCTGGAAAATTTCCAGAACTGGACGTTTTAACTATAGGTCCACTGCCTTTATCAGTAAGGTTCAATATAGAGAGATCATCTTTAAGATTTTCAAGAGAGGTTTTATGCTCATGTGGATCAGTTTCATCAAACTTGATGTGAACAGATTCTTCGACACAATTGGTTCTCTTATTGAAAATGTAACACCCCAAGATTTTATAGTGTGTTATTTCTTCAGAATAATTAAATAACTTTCACTACACGCATCACCAAGTTCAATCGCACCATGACTTACCAAACAAGCTGTTCTAAAGAGGTTATGAATAGTGTTAACTAAATTTTAAACTTTATATAATCCTTATAATTTTAGAATCCATATTATGAGTTTCTTAGACATAATGTAAGAACACATTCATTTTCAGTATTGCACTTTTACAAAATTTTAATAGTGAACCCTTTTTAGATACTATATTTTAAACTTTTTGACTAAATGGGGACATCAAAAATTTAAAATGAAACATCCCAAGCTTCCACGGTACGCTAGCGTGTGTTGTACGCAACGCCGAGTTCTAACACACCGTAACCAATCAAACTAGCCGTTATGTATAGTAATACCTACTTTTTGAAATTATATATATTTTATATTTTAAAATGGACTTCATTTTTGGATTCGGAATATCGAATTTAGCCTAAGGTGAAATTTTGGTACTTTTCAGATAACTTTCATATTTTGATGAATAGTGAAAATTACTAAATTTTAATTAAAAACAACTTTTTTAATCAAAATAATTAATAGTGATAAATTGTGAATTTGACTGGTTTTAAAGTATATTTAGAATATATTTTAACCATTTAATATAATGTTGGTCATTGGAAATAATTTTACAATTAAACTGAACATAAACAAGTGTCAATTTTTTGATAGTTATTATCTCTTAAAAACACGCATTTTGTTTTGACAGCGGGAATTAATTTTAAATTAATTTCTGCCACTTCTGTGTTTTGAATTTAGAAAAATGGATTCCATATTTGGAATCAGGATGTTCAAATTGTGTAAATAGGTAACTTTTATTTTTAGACATTTTGAATAATTACTGCGGTAAATATTTTATTTACCATGGTTAAGGGTAATTCCAGTAAATAAGGGTTAAACAATAATATTATAATAATACTAAATTACCCTAAAACGTGTCTTAAACCTATTGGATGATACATGGTCGACCATGGGCATATTTGGGTCGATTTTGGGACCCCATGGACCCACTTGTAAGTGATAATGACACTTTATTTTAATTAAGTTAAAATGAATACAAAAATGACACAAGCATATATCTTTTAGAAAAACAATTATTACATAAGGTTATATATGTTTGATTTTAGATTATAAATATTCATTAAAAAGATAAAAATATTTCCTACATAATGATATTTTATTTATAATTTTTAGATATTAAATATTTTATTTTATTAATGACACAATGATGATGCAGTAATTACTATAATAGTGAACAATTAAAATAATTGATATTATAAATACCCAAATAAATATAATATGAAACTTTTAATGAATTAAACTAATTTTAAAGGATAATATGATATATTAGGATTGATTTAATTTACTTTTTTCGATGTAATCAATCTGTTATGAGTTTCACAAAAATCAACTATTGAATAGTGTCAAAATTGACATAAAAGAGTTCTTAAAACAAATATTATATTATTAATTGATATTAAATTCCTAAAAATCTAAGGTTCTGCCAAGAGACTTATATCATGATAGTTTCATCATTAATGGACCACTTGGGGGTCTCTTGGATGTATATAGTATGTTTATTAACCATATTATGTAAAAATACAAAGAGACATTGTAAAAGTGAAACTAATTAACTTAGAGTTAATACTTAAATATAAGGTTAATATAAGTACCCAAACCTGTCTAAATTCTATTGGAAGAGTTGTTTTCGACCTATCCCCACCATAAACTTTGAATATTCAACTTTGGAGACATTGGAAACCGAATATGTGTTTATTATAAATTAATATTTCTAGCTTTTGCAAAGGTGCCCCTCACCCCTCTTATAAAAGGGCACTCCTCCTTCTCATTTATTCACACCCTCAAAGCCTTTTGGTTCGGCCAAAATCTTCCCAAATACTCTCCCAACTCCCCTCAATACAACCTAGAGGACTTAGTTTGATCAGGAAGCCAACCTAAGGAGCCCTTTTGATCACATCAAAAGGAAGAACCCGAAGAAGAGGTAATGTTTTCACCACCCCTTTTCAAGTTCATTTCTTCTTCCACTTCTTCTTCCTTTGTTGTTACCATTGTAAAATAATAACTTCAGTATCATATATATACTGTGATGTTATTATAAATATGGTACAACCATATTAAGTATTCTATCCACCCTTTGAATAACATGTCACCATACGTGCGTACGTACGGCTTACCGTCTCCACGTCGTGGTGTAATTGTTATTAAATTTAATATTATTTGGATGGGTATAATAATGATGTGTAACTCATGTAAATAATAAATATAACATTTTAATGATTTTGTATATATTATATACCATCCATTTATATATTATTTTAATATCAAAAGAATGATATTGTCGCTCGTGCTTATGTACGGACTACCGTCTCCATGAACGCGATGAGATTCATTCTCCATCATATCTATTAAAGTATAATTATCATTTGATGGTTTAAAAATGATTTTTAAGGACTTGATATCATTCTGGATATGAATAATATAAAACCTATAATTTATGAACATGTCTTACGTAACAAAACATATGAAAGAAAACAAGTAAGTTAACACCCGAAACAACGATAATACTAAGATATTATTATCAAATCAATATTAAAAGATCATATATGATATCATAGTAATGTATATGATTCCTGTATAACTTAATTACAATTATTTCACCATTATACAGGAGTTTAAACTACCCCAACCAAGGAAAAGTACAAGGTAAGGGGTTTTCATCTCACTCCTTATTCCGGTGGGATTCATGCCATATTGCAACCATTACCTTTTGTGTGGTGTATGTACTGGCCATAATTATATTATTTGTGTAATACACTCTAATTTATGTGTATTTACATATTCATTGTATGATACATCTTTCATGGGTTGTATGTTTCATAAGTTACCAAATTGGTAAGGGTTATTTCACAATCTCTTCATTATCCGAAGTTGTTTATATGTAATAATCTACTGGGATCTCTTTACCATCCACATCCATGTTTTCTTAAAAATGTATTTCAAAACATTTTTATTATTTACAAGAATATGGGTTAAAGTCATTTATACCCTTTTTTTGACTTTTTATAAGAGGAATCTTTCCGTCATTTTCAAAACAAGGTCCTTTTTAACCTTTTCGACAGAATTAAGGTAAGAATGTTTTTTTAATCTTATACGGTGGGTGGGGCTATTTACCGCCGTTATAAAATCATCAAAGCTTCCCTTACAAGATTAAAAGGATATTTTCAAAGTAATGTTTTATTTTATAATTATGTGACTTTTAAATGATTTCAAAATGAATATTTTAAGAATTTCATAAAGGTACTCTTTATCAAAATCAGAATTTTAAATGTTTTAAATATTTACCTTTCTAAATCTTTTTAATTAATGTCCATGTCTTCAAAATGGTTTTTAAGGATTTATTTATATGGACATGAATGTTTTTAAAAATGTTAATTCCTTTCAAAAGTTTCAAAGTGGTATGGGACACTTTGATTCAAAAATCTCTTTTTAATTACTTCCTTTATAAATATGTGACTTTTAAATGATTTCAAAAAAGGAGATATTTCTCTCAAATAGTTTTGATTTCATCTATGTCAACATCCTTTGATGGATTTTAATCTTATTTGAGGTTGATTTATTATGATACAAAACTTCTATATTGTATTGAAGGTTTTGTGATATGTTTGACTGTGGACGTGCTATTTTTATACCATTCATAGTTTATAGTGAAAGTATTGACATTTCGTATGCTAGTTTTAATACGAATGTTTATGTTATGTTTAAACCTTTTCATATGGGAATGCATTGGACTTAATATGTGACGGGTGGAGCCCGCTATAGCTCCTCGATGCATCGGTAGGTCTCATGAGACAAACTAGTGTCTTGGCACAAGGCCTTGACAAAATCTTATTTGTAGTCTTGGCACGAGGCCTTGGCTATGTGGTTATGATAGTCTGGAATTATGCATTCCATCATTATGAAAGTGGTTAGTGATTTTTCATGTGATTATTCGATTAGTAGAATATCCATGTGAATGAGTAAATGGAATTATTTCATTTTATTTATGCCATACAAAGTTGAAAGTTCAAGTTTGAAAGGCTTTTGTTTTAGTTATACATTGCCTTAAATGTTTATTCTTATTTATGAAAGTTTCCAAAATATTGTTATCCTTACTGGGCATTTGAGCTCACCCCTTTTCTATGTTTTATTTTTCCCAGGAAGTGAAGAAGTAAATTATGAATGACCTGCAGGGATATTATGTGGGGATATGAGTGTGAATTATAGAGACATTATGTTGTTGTATTAGTTTTTCATTTAATGATGTAATGTAAAACTTATGAATATATCTAGTGTTTACAAGGCTACTAAACCAATCGGTCTTTTGAGATTTGATCTTTCTTGTGATCATGCCAATGTTATATAATAATGCACCGACTCTGGGTAACTTGGGTCGTGGCGTTACAGTTGGTATCAGAGGAAGTTTAGTATAAACCTTGGAAACTAGATTTAGATAAACTCTGATTAGAGCATGTAGACCTAAGATGAACTTTGAGGATTAGTATAGAAGAACTTCTTAGAATGTTGGTATTGTAGAGATTTTTTGAGTTTTCCAAACAATACATCCCTGTCTGGATACGAGCAGGTAGAGGTGGCTCTGGCACCGATGTACCTAGGGGTAAAACCCAAAAACACCGCTTTGAGCTAGACTCGAATGAGAACTGGTGCACGACAACGGGACTTGATGCACTCTTGGTTACGGCACTCCCGGGGGATATTCTTAGGATAACTCTCATTTTCTTTACAAATGATTATGATGGGTTTATGAGTATATACTTCCTCAAATAAAACAATTTTTTGATTATGGATTATATCCATAAACTATTTAATTTATGTTATGTGTTTTCCAAGTTTGGGATTAGGTATTTTTATTCATAAACTAATCTAGTGTATGCCATTGTTTAGAAATGGCGCCCAATAGAAGGAATGAGAACTCCAAGAATGCACATGATCCAAAGAGAAAGAAGGATCATATCTTTCATGGTCTTAATCCAGAATTTATAAGAGAAATATTCTCCCATGTATTATCATCATATGAAGAAATAATATCATGTTTTGATAAGATAAATAAAGATTTTACTAAGTCCTATGGCTTTGAAGGGAAGCAAGAGAAGAAAAGGATAGAAGAGAGAACGATGGATAAAGGGAAGAGGGAAAATAAGAATTTTCCCATATGTGATAACTGTGGGAAGAAACACCCTGGAACTTTTCTGAAAGGAAAGGGAGTTTGTTATAAGTGTGGAGGAAAAGGGAACAAAGTACGTGACTGCAAGGGTAAGAAAATGGTTTCAAATGTACAATGCTTCATTTTCAAGGAGTTTGGACACTACGCGAACCTATGTCCCCGTCATCAGACTATGCCGCAAATGATGTTATTGGATAATAATCAAGTTATGATACTACCACAGGTGAAGAGGAATGATTAGAGTTCTTATGTTGATTATGTCATTTGAGTGTTGTATCAACAATGTACTTGTTATAATAATTATGGAGTATATAAGGATTGTACTGCAGCACTTTTTTATTAAGGACTTGAGATTGTGTGGAACAATGAAAAGTGACTCAATAGCAGGTTAAATTTTTGGAAAATATATGGTTGAGAGAAAGATAAACCATAATATGGTTCTGATTCCGAGGTAGTGATTTTAGAATAATACATGATTGATTTGGATAAATTATATTGGATATTCTTGACTACCTTGAAGCTGATTAATGATTTGTATATTCCATCATTATTGGGTTTTAAAACATTTTTGGATTGATGAAGTATATCCAGCATTCTATATGGAATAAGGGAGCATGAATGTAACTAATAAGTATTATGGTAATTTAGGATGTTTCAGTGTTTTAAAAGAATACATGATGAAGGTATTCATATACTATTATGGGGTAAAAAGGATCTACATTAAGTTTACCTTCCTTATAAATATTGGACTGTGAGTTTGGACAGAAGTATTTTGGATAAATTCTAGTTTGAGATTAATTTTTGATTACCATAAAAGGACAACCCAGAGGTCGGGCGGCAACTCGTCGAGACGGGCAAGGCCGCAACACTTGAACCCGTAACCGAAGGGCGACAAGGGTTTATCACCTACCACTATCCCACGAGAAGTCCTAGATTAAATAAAGTAGTTTTTTAAAAAGATCTGGTAGATGAATTATAAATTCATTTATTTTGGAACCCTCTATGAATAGTATAAATAGAATTTTTTTTACTAGTGAATGATGAGTTTTTGGTAGAAATTTATTAATGGATAAAACTGTAATTATAATGTAAGTATATCTCCTTATGATCTTAGCCAATCACATAAATAAATTCCTCATCATTAAGAAAAGGAACTTAGAAAAAAAATGTTGTCCTAGATGGTACCTTAAATCATCACTAATTTATGGCTTTGGGATTGTTGGCCTTTTCATAGCCATGTTCTCTACCACTCTCCATCAGATAATTGATGGTTAGATTTTTCTTCCATATCCATATTTTCCTACATGGAACCCTAGTATGTGTTATTTTCGGTAATCTTCATACTTTCCACTCTTTATTTAAAATAGAGGCCTCATTAATTCATTTTTCGATGTGGGATTTCAACTAAGATATTTTGAAACGTCAAAAATGTGTTATCCCAATACCCTATGTTTTGTTGAACTGATGGTATTTCAAATCATCATAGATTGATGATTTTAAGGACCTAAATTTTATACTTTTTTGTGATTTATGACCTCAATCACTACCTATAAATATTTACGTTTTTCCTCCAATTATATGTCTCTAATTTCCACCAATGTTCTCCTAATCGAGATCATCATTTGGTGGTGACCCTTTCATTTCTCTTTTCCTCATATTAAGACTAAATTTTAGTAACCCAATTTCCAATGTGGGTTTTCCCACAAATATATTTTCTATTTTCAACCTTTTATTTTCGAAGAACAATTTCAAATTGCAAGGACGCAATTTATTGAAGGAGGGGAGAATGTAACACCCCAAGATTTTATAGTGTGTTATTTCTTCAAAATAATTCAATAACATTCACTACACGCAACACCAAGTTCTATCACACCATGACTTACCAAACACGCTGTTCAAAAGAGGTTATGAATAGTGTTAACAAAATTTTAAACTTTATATAATCCTTATAATTTTAGAATCCATATTATGAGTGTCATAGACATAATGTAAGAACAAATTCATTTTCAGTATTGCACTTTTACAAAATTTAGATAGTGAACCCTTTTTAGATACTATATTTTAAACTTTTTGACTAAATGGGGACATAAAAAATTTAAAATGAAACATCCCAAGCTTCCACGGTACGCTAGCGTGTGTTGTACGCAACACCGAGTTCTAACACACTATAACCAATCAAACTAGCCGTTATGAATAGTAATACCTACTTTTTGAAAATATATATATTTTATATTTTAAAATGGACTTCATTTTTGGATTCGGAATATCGAATTTAGCCTAAGGTGAAATTTTGGTAATTTTCAGATAACTTTCATATTTTGATGAATAGTGAAAATTACTAAATTTTAATTAAAAACAACTTTTTTAATCAAAATAATTAATAGTGATAAATTGTGAATTTGAGTGGATTTAAAGTATATTTAGAATATATTTTTACCATTTAATATAATGTTGGTCATTGGAAATTATTTTACAATTAAACCGAACATAAACAAGTGTCAATATTTTGATAGTTATTATCTCTTAAAAACACGCTTTTTGTTTTGACAGCGGGAATTAATTTTAAATTAATTTCTGCCACTTATGTGTTTTGAATTTAGAAAAATGGATTCCATATTTGGAATCAGGATGTTCAAATTGTGTAAATAGGTAACTTTTATTTTTAGACATTTTGAATAATTACTGCGGTAAATATTTTATTTACCATGGTTAAGGGTAAATCCGGTAAATAAGGGTTAAAAAATAATATTATAATAATACTAAATTACCCTAAAACGTGTCTTAAACCTATTGGTTGATACATAGTCGACCAGGGGCATCTTTGGGTCGATTTTGGGACCCCATGGATCCACTTGTAAGTGATAATGACACTTTATTTTAATTAAGTTAAAATGAATACAAAAATGACACAAGCATATATCTTTTAGAAAAACAATTATTACATAAGGTTATATATGTTGTATTTTAGATTATAAATATTCATTATAAAGATACAACAATTTCCTAAATAATGATATTTTATTTATAATTTTTAGACTTTAAATAATTTATTTTATTTATGACACAATGAAGATGCAGTAATTACTATAATAGTGAAAAATTAAAATAATTGATATTATAAATACCCAAATAAATATAATATGAAACTTTTAATGAATTAAACAAATTTTCAAGGATAATATGATATCTTATTATTGATTTAATTGACTTTTTTCTAAGTAATCAATCTGTTATGAGTTTCACAAAAATCAACTATTGAATAGTGTCAAAATTGACCTAAAAGAGTTCTTAAAACAAATATTATATTATTAATTGATATTAAATTCTTAAAAATCTAAGGATCGGCCAAGTGACTTATATCATGATAGGTTCATCATTAATGGACCACTTGGGGGTCGGTTGGATGTATATAGTATGTTTATTAACCATATTATATAAAAATACAAAGAGACATTGTAAAAGTGAAACTAATTAACTTAGAGTTAATACTTAAAGATAAGGTTAATATAAGTACCCAAACCTGTCTAAATTCTATTGGATGAGTTTTTTTCGAACCATCCCCACCTTAACCTTTTAATATTCAACTTTGGAGCCATTGGAAATCGAATATTAGTTTATTATAAATTAATATTTCTAGTTTTCCAAAGGTGCCCCTCACCCCTCTTATAAAAGGGCACTCCTCCGTCTCATTTCTTCACACACTCAAAGCCTTTTGGTTCGGCCAAACTCTGCCCAAATACTCTCCCAACTCCCCTCAATACAACCTAGAGGCCTTAGTTTGATCAGGAAGCCAACCTAAGGAGCCCTTTTGATCACATCAAAAGGAAGAACCCGAAGAAGAGGTAATGTTTTCACCACCCCTTTTCAAGTTCATTTCTTCTTCCACTTCTTCTTCCATTGTTGTTACCATTGTAAAATAATAACTCCAGTATCATATATATACTGTGATTTTATTATAAATATGGTACAACCATATTCAGTATTCTATTCACCCTTTGAATAACATGTCACCATACGTGCGTACGTACGGCTTACCGTCTCCACGTCGTGGTGTAATTGTTATTCAATTTAATATTATTTGGATGGGTATAATAATGATGTGTAACTCATATAAATAATAAATATAACATGTTAATGATTCTGTATATATTATATAACATCCATTTATATATTATTTTAATATCAAAAGAATGATATTGTCGCTCGTGCGTACGTACGGACTACCGTCTCCATGAACACGATGAGATTCATTCTCCATCATATCTATTAAAGTATAATTATCATTTGATGATTTAAAAAACGATGTTTAAGGACTTGATATCATTCTGGATATAAATAATATACAACCTATCCTTTACAAACATGTCTTACGTAACAAAACATATGAAAGAAAACAAGTAAGTTAACACCCAAAACAACGATAATACTAAGATATTATTATCAAATCAATATTAAAAGATCATATATGATATCATAGTAATGTATATGATTCTTGTATAACTTAATAACAATTATTTCACCATTATACAGGAGGTTAACCTACCCCAACCAAGGAAAATTACAAGGTAAGGGGTTTTCATCTCACTCCTTATTCCCGTGAGATTCATGCCATATTGCCACCATTACCTTTTGTGTGGTGTATGTACTGCCCATAATTATATTCTTTGTGTAATACACTCTTATTTATGTGTATTTACATATTTATTGTATGATACATCTTTCATGGGTTGTATGTTTCATAAGTTACCAAATTGGTAAGGGTTATTTCACAATCTCTTCATTATCCGAAGTTTATTTATATGTAATAATATACTAGGATCTCTTTACCATCCACATCCATGTTTTCTTAAAAATGTTTTTCAAAACATTTTTATTATTTACAAGAATATGGGTTAAAGTCATTTATACCCTTTTTTTGACTTTTTATAAGAGGAATCTTTCCGTCATTTTCAAAACAAGGTCCTTTTTAACCTTTTCGACAGAATTAAGGTAAGAATGTTTTTTTTAAACTTATACGGTGGGTGCGACTATTTACCGCCGTTATAAAATCATCAAATCTTCACTTACAAGTTTACAAGGATATTTTCAAATTAAATGTTTTATTTTATAATTATGTGACTTTTAAATGATTTCAAAATGAATATTTTACGAATTTCAGAAAGGTACTCTTTATCAAAATCAGAAATTTAAATGTTTTAAAGATTTATCTTTCTAAATCTTTTTATTTAATGTCCATGTCTTCAAAATGGTTTTTAAGGATTTATTTATATGGACATGAATGTTTTTAAAATTTTTAATTCTTTTCAAAAGTTTCAAAGTGGTATGGGACACTTTGATTCAAAAATCTATTTTTAATTACTTCGTTTATAAATATGTGACTTTTAAATGATTTCAAAAAAGGAGATATTTCTCTCAAATAGTTTTGATTTCATCTATGTCAACATCCTTTGATGTATTTTAATCCTATTTTAAGTTGATTTATTATGATACAAAACTTCTATATTGTATTGAAGGTTTTGTGATATGTTTGACTGTGGATGTTCTATTTTTATACCATTCATAGTTTATAGTGAAAGTATTGACATTTCGTATGCTAGTTTTAATACGAATGTTTATGTTATGTTTAAACCTTTTCATATGGGAATGCATTGGACTTAATATGTGACGGGTGGAGCCCGCTATAGCTCCTCGATGCATCGGTAGGTCTCATGAGACAAACTAGTGTCTTGGCACAAGGCCTTGACAAAATCTTATTTTTAGTCTTGGCACGAGGCCTTGGCTATGTGGTTATGATAGTCTGGCATTATGCATTCCATCATTATGAAATTGGTTAGTGATTTTTCATGTGATTATTGGATTAGTAGAATATCCATGTGAATGAGTAAATGGAATTATTTCATTTTATTTATGCCATACAAAGTTGAAAGTTCAAGATTGAAAGGCTTTTGTTTTAGTTATACATTGCCTTAAATGTTTATTCTTATTTATGAAAGTTTCCACTAGATTGTTATCGTTACTGGGCATTTGAGCTCACCCCTTTTCTATGTTTTATTTTTCCCAGGAAGTGAAGAAGTAAATTATGAATGACCTGCAGGGATATTATGTGGGGATATGAGTGTGAATTATACAGACATTATGTTGTTGTAGTAGTTTTTCATTTTATGATGTAATGTAAAACTTATGAATATATCTAGTGTTTCCAAGGCTACTAAACCAATCGGTCTTTCGAGATTTGATCTTTCTTGTGACCATGCCAATGTTATGTAATAATGCACCGACTCTGGGTAACTAGGTTCGGGGCGTTACCGAAAATTCTATAGGCTTTACTAGAGATAGAATAACCTAAGAAAATTCCTTCATCACTCTTGGATGAAAACTTGTCAAGGTTATCTTTGGTATTAATAATAAAGGCGTTGCAGCCAAAGAATTTGAAGTGGTTAACCTTAGGTTTCCTATGGTTCCAGAACTCAAAAGGGGTCCTCTTAAGAACAGGTCTGATTAATACTCTATTGATAATATAACAAGCTGTATTTACAGCTTCACCCCAAAAATAAATAGGTAGGTCACACTCATTAAGAATAGTTCTAGAAATTTCTTGCAGGGTTCTATTCCTTATTTCCACTAAACCATTTTGTTGGGGTGTCCTAGGGGAAGATAAATTGTGACTATAGCCATTGTGTGAGTAGTAAGATTCAAATTCCTGATTTTCAAACTCACGTCCATGATCACTTCTCAGAGTTTTAATCTTATGTCCACTAAGGTTTTCTACAGATTTGGAGTATTTAACAGAGTAAGAACAAGCTTCACTTTTTTGATCAAGAAAATATACCCAAGTATATCTAGAAAAGTCATCTACTAAGACATAGACATAGTGCTTCCCATTTAAGCTAGAAACTCTAGATGGTCCAAACAAATCCATGTGAACCAACTCCAGAGGTTGAGAAGTTGAGACTTCTTTCTTTGATTTGAAAGAGATTTTGTGTTGCTTTCCCTTTTGACAAGGATTACAAACTTTGTCATTTGGAAACTCAAGTTTGGGTAGGTCTCTAACTAAGTTCTTCCTAATAAGTTTTCTAAGCGAGTTTATATTGCAGTGTCCTAATCTTCTATTCCAAAGCCAAGACTTTTTATGAAAATCATATAAACAAGTAATATTCTACTTAGATCAAGAATTTAAATCAACAGCATAAACATTTTCATTTCGCAGGGCAGAAAATACTAAAGCATTTTTAGAATTAAAAACATTGCAAGAATCATTTTCAAATTTAACATTAAAACCATCATCACATAACTAAGAAATAGTTAACAGATTATATTTATGTTTATCAACAAATAAAACTTTAGAAATTAATACTGAGTTAGTGTTACCAATATGGCCTAATCCGATGATTTTCCCTTTAGAATTATCACCAAAGGTGACAAAACCTCCATCAATCTAGACTAAGCTTTTAAAGCATGAGAAGCATCCAGACATATGTCTTGAACATCCACTTTCCATGTACCAGGTCTTTCTATAGGAGCTCTTTAAACAGGTTTCCTAAAAAACAGATTTAGATAGGAAATGATTTTGGTACCCAGATCTTCTTGTGTCCAAACATGTTAGCAATCAAAGCTTTTGGTACCCAAATTTGTCTTATGGGTCTCATGAAAGTTGTATAATCAATAGACTTTGAAAGATAAACCTTATTAGATACATAACTATGAATATAACTAGTTGAAGCATATAAATGTCTAGAACTAGAATTAGCAGCATTTTGTCCAAATTTATGAATAAATCTATTCTTAGTATACTGTCTCTGTCCCGGTTTGTAGCCTATTATAGTAGTGTATTTTGGTTCAACGTTCTTTCCTAGAATTTGAGTTTGTGTATCCTTTCCATTTGTGAATTTCTCTATATCCTTTTTGATTTTCTCATTAGATAATTTCAGTTCAGTGTTTTTTTAAGCAACTGAGCATTCTTTTCCATTTCAATATCAAGATCAGATTTATGTTTAAGAGTTAAAGCATACTATTTCTTTAAACAATTGTATTTGTCTTTCAGCTCATTACAGGTTTCTTCTAACATATCACAATATTTAAATAGTTCAGATTTTGACATGTTATCAGATTCAGTATCATCTCCAGAATAATAAGAATTTAAAGCAGGAGTTTCAGCTGTTACCTCAGAAGTGTTTTTCATAAAACACATGTTTGCCTTATTTCTGTGTTCAGTTTTCGAAACATTAGATTCAGTGGAGCTATCCTCAGAAGCGCTCCTAGTATCCTTGATAGCATTTTTGTACTTACTGTCCTTGTAATCATATTTCTTCGTGAATTTGAGCTTTGGGCAGTCTGCTTTAATATGTCCTTTCCTTTTGCACTCATAACAGACAACTTCATTACTTTTATCTGGATTTTTACAATCCTTCTTTTAATGTTCCTTATTGTCATACATTCCTTTGTAATTTGATTTGCTGAAGAATTTATTCTTCCTATAGAACTTCTTAAACCTTCTGGGAATGTGAGCCATTTCAGCTTCACTATCAGAAGAACTTTCATTGTCTTCACAGCTTGAACTCTCATTTATAGCATGAAGTTTCTCCTTATCTTTGTTCTTTGAAGTTGAAGATTTGAAAGCAACAGACATTCTTCTAGGTTCATCTTCTTCTTCTTTGTTTACCTTGAGTTCTTCCTCATACATCATTAGCTTACCAATGAGTTCTTTAACAGGTAGAGCAGCAATGTCACATGACTCTTTGATTGAAACAGATGTGCCTCTCCATCGGTCTGGTAAACATCTCAAGATTCTCATAATTTGTTCCTTTGCTAGAACAACTTTTCCAAGTGAAATCATTGTATTGACTATCTCATTAAACCTGAGATACATGTCAGAAATAGGTTCATCAGTTTTCATTTTAAAATTATCATATTTAATAGTATAAGTATTTAATCTCATTTCCTTAACATTGGTTGTTCCTTCATGAGAAATTCCCAAGGTATCCCAAATTTCAAAAAAAGTTTTACAAGCAAAAATTATGTTAAACACTCCATCTCCTAAATGAGAGTACAAGGAATTCATGGCATTATAATTATTATTTTAATCAGTCTTTGTAGGTTCATCCCAAGTGGATCTAGCAGTATTGGGAAGTTTATATTCTGATTCTATGGCAGTCCACATATCAAAACCTATGCTTTCTAAATGAATTTTCATTTTAAGTTTCCACTGAGCATAGTTGGAACCATTGAAGAAAGGTGTCCTATTAGTAGTAGCACCCTCTAGTCTATTATCCATAACTAGATTTTCGAAAGACAATTTAAAGAGATAAAAAAATTTAGAAATAACATAAATTTAAGATATTTAAAGATGAAACTAAAATCACAGTTGCAAAACAGAGTATTTCAAAAATCTTTGAACATAAAAACTAAACATCTGATACCAAATGTTGGTCGGAGTGGACTCACAAGAGGGGGGTGAATTGAGTTTCAATTAAAATTTCTGTTAAAACATTGTCTAGTTAAAATCCCCCGATTTATAAAATAATTTAGACTGTAGTGAATTTATACAGATTGTTAATGTTCACTTAGCTTCTCAAATATTGATTAGGTCTCAGTTAGTTCAACCACAAGATCAAACTAACTTTTGAAACTAATCTACTGATTTAAAATACGTGTAAACACTTTCTAATCTAACTATCAAAGTAGCTTCAAAATTATTTTGTATTTTAAAGTAATAGCAGCGGAATAAATATAATATATTTCATATACATTAAACTTAAATAAAAGATGAACAATAGATATAACAATAGGTTCAGTCTCAAGCCGAGACTTAGTCCTCTAAAATATATATATGAATTTGATCCATACCCTGGATCGGGGTTAACAACAGTTTTACAAAAACTATCTAGATCCAAGACCTCTACCACTGTTATTCATGGGAAACAAAACAATAGCAATCCAGCTGTTTAGGTCACACACGACCTCTACCACTATCCCAATGGGAAATAAAAGATGTAAGAGCTTGAGTGAGGATTTACAGATCCTCCGGTTAAAGTTTAGGAGACAGTGTGTGTGTAAAAATACAGAAGATGACATACACTGCTCGAAAAGTAAATAATGAATCACATAGTCGAGATGTAGAGTTTAGAAATGACTCCAGTGATCGTCAATGTAGCTCTGGACTCGTTGGATTGAGCAGGAATGCTTCAGAGTCCTTACCTAGTTTTTCTGTTGAAAAACAGAGTGTCATAGTTCGGCTTGTGTTCTACAGTCTCTTGATTCGTCGTGTGTTCTTCAGAAATGTAGGATTGCATGTATGGATCTTCTTTGAGAATCATGCAATGTGTTCATCACAGTTGTGCTCCAGATTGTTTTTTGGTTCAGAACAGAGCTCGCATGTATTGTAGTATATGTGTCGAGAAGTGTCAAGCGTGCTTGTTTTCTCTAATGCAGCTCAATATTCTTTATATTCCACGAGCTCTGGCAGTAGGAATGATTCCCTTTTCATAGGTACGATATACGGTTTCCTGTCAACCCAACAAATAGCATTAAATAACATTAATTTCATTAAAAACAACAAATATGACCGTTAGCATCATTTAATATAATATTAACAAAAGCTTAAGAAACGGTGTCAGAATGATCATGGAAACGATGTCTTCTTCACGGTTTCTGATCACAGTGTCTGGTCACGGTGAGTCCTTCACGGTGTCTGGGTTATGTTGAGTGGTCATGGTGTCTGGTCATGGTGAGTGATCACAGTGTCTGGTCACGGTGTCTGGTCACGTTGTCTGGTAACAGTGTCTGGTCACGGTGTCTGGTCAAAGTGACTCCTTCACAGTGTCTCCATACTTAGAAAAAAAAATCTATATTCAGACTAAGATAGTGATATGCAGAATATGAGTTAAGGTTACTCATTAGAGATAATATATGAGAGAATTGTGATTATGCATAAAACTCTTAAAGAGTAATTAACATCTATAGTATTTGTTATTATAAAAACATGATATGCACCTGTTGTTGAGTTTGAAGAGCATTAGCAAGATGTGCACTGAAGATCAAGATTAATTAACATTAATGAGATTTGTGATTATTAAAACATGATTTACACATGAGGAGTCCAATAACGTGGTTTAGATAGTTTGATAATTCTCAAAAAAACCCAATGGGTTATATTATTGGGAAAACTCTCTAAGTTACATTTCGAAATTTTTTTTGGCTGTGTTTTTTGAATAAAAAAACTTATAGAAGAATTTAGTGAGGGAGCTAAAATGATGTTGCTGAAAATTTATATTTCCAAATATCTTAAATTTTAATTATCTATAAAATCTCAAAATATATATACTATAAGATGTGACAAATCTAGACATGAAAGACGAGTTCTGCTATGAGTAAGTAAAATAGAGGAAATTAATGTTTCTCACATAGATGCAAAAGTTAAAAAACAATTTTCAAAGTTTCATGAGGTAACATGTAATTAAATATTCAAGTACTCCATATCATTATATGATAAGGGCATGAGTGTCAAAAAAATCTACAGTTTTGAAAAATCCATACTTGTGTGAATACAGTTTATAAAAATTAAAGTTTCACAATGAAGGTGAGTTGTACACAAAAAGGTGAAATTAAATTTAGGATGTTTTGGAGAACCAAGAATGGTGCACACATGTTTGGTGGACAATAAGGAAGTTGTGTAGATTTTGGAAATTCCTATAATTTGGGATATACCCCCTCAATTTATGTTTCTGTCTATTTGAAAATATTAGGGATCTGATGTTATATAAGAGTTAGCAGAGGTAATTCATATGTGAAGAAGTGAAGGGAACATTATTTACAATGATAAAAGATACTTTTGTGCATATTACCATGTTATATTTTTAAAATATTATGATTTTGATGGAAATTTTCGAGTTTTGAGAGATATTTAAATGTTGTGTGAATGTTTGAAAACTGAATGAATGTCATGGAAGGGTTGTATGAATGAGAATTTTACACATACCAGATGAAATTTCCTTGAAATCCTATGGTAAATTTATATTCATAACGAGGATGATTGCAAATATTCCTAAAACACAAAATGAGTTTGATATAACATAAATTTAAGAAATCAATGGAATAAGCTTCAAGAGGAGTAGTTATCACACATCAGTTGAGAGAGAAACAAGATTTCAAGTCTGATTGGTAGTGAAACAAGAGATATTGTGAGTTCACTCTACGAATTTCAATAGATATTCACTATAGTGTATTTAGTAAAATTTAATATTGCATTTCATGGTCATTGTAATAGACAAATTAAGGTTGAACCAATGGGAATGAGAGGGAATAGATTCTTTTAATGATAAAAAAAGATCCAAGTGGGAAAGAGTTTTTATTTTTATATTCTAATTCACCCCTATTTTATTTAATCTAGTGGTACCAAAATTTATGTTATATTCAATTGATTACTATTTAATGTGTACATTTGGATATATTTATGATGATAATTCTTATAAAATATTGTTTATCATTTTTATTTCCATATATGTTAATGTTCTTAATTTTTTATTGATACACCATAAAATTTATAATGGTATCTGTAGGGATTCAACAACCACTATTAGAGGAAACATAAATGGTGAAGAATCCAAAACCAATATATCGATGAAATAATAAATGAAATCATAAGAAATAAGAAATTATAAACACTATTAGAACATGCATAACAGTATTTTGAAACGTCCCCATATTTAATCACCATATAATGAGATTGATAAAGATCACTGGAGTGGATGTTGGAGGAGAACCCACCTATAGAGGTATCCATAGGTTACACCTAGATCACTAGTCACATTTGTCCAACCCTTTTCCCTCCATGACATAATATTAACTCGATGTTAAAATTAGGTATAATAAGTGATCTTCAGGTGATTAGGTGTTTCTTCTATGTAAAGAGAGAGAATATCCATGCATAAATATAATGAACAATACATATTTATATAATTCCTGTAAGACACTCCTCAATTTTTGTTACATTTAATTTTTTCATAAAACACGAGTAAAAAATTTATTCAACTCAAGAATCACATTCATTAATGATTCACTCCTATTTGTTTCATATTTTGTAACATGTCTTAAAAGATATCAATCCTAAGATATTAACACTAACCAAACCATCAAATCAAATGGAATGAATATTCCCTGAAATATTTATAATCGTACCCTATGATATGTATAATAAATGTCTTATGATATCCATCATTCATATATTATGATTTAAATAGTAAGAACTATGAAATGTTACTTTATTAAATTATAAATACTCTTAATAAAATAACACAATAGCATTGGAAAATCCATATGTTATTTCTATATTGTAATAGATGATTTTATATAACCAATGAAAATATAATACCCTTGGTTTCTTCATGTCATACCATATGGAATTCTAATATAATAATCTATGATATAGACTAAATCACATCACACATGTAAAATAAATTTGGAAAATTTCCTTCAAACTACCACTTATACTAAATCCTAATAAACTTGTTTCCATTGTACCTTATATCATATAATATAGGTGTTGAAACCATAACATTTCACACCTTGATAGGGGAACGATGAATTAGTGTGCACCTTTATTTTTTTTACTTTTTTGGGTCATTCTATTCTGTTATTAATAATAATACAAATCTTTTTAGTTTTTCACAAACACATGTCATATCCAAATAAAGGAAATGACTTAAAGTACATAGAGTTTCACTTTTTTGACCACTAAGGGATACTATAAGGAGCATACTTAAACATATTTTTGACAATCTGGGATGTAATACTCTTCACAATAATTATAACAATGGTTCAATAAGGGTTCACTACTAATCCCAAACACACTCCCTCATCTATATCTTTTAAGAAGTACCCAAGTCAAGGAAATAAAAATGACACAACTGACATGTTTCATAAAATATCTTTCAAGAATAATTTCAAATAGAAAAACAATAAGGTTGTTTGTCTCCATATTGTTTCTATTCTTCTTCTTTTATAACCCATATCTTTAGAGTGATATCATGAAACATAACTTCTATTTTCCAATTTGATTTCTGAATGATTCAATGTAATGATATGTCTCCCATATTATAAGAAAAAATACTTAAATATATTGTATAATTTTGTTATAGAAACTCCCTTGAATTCTATAATAGTTTCCCTCTTTGAATTAGAGTCAAAATCTGTTATTTAATTTCCTAGTTTTATTTCCTGAATAATCGGATATTAGAATATCAAGAAATATTGATGTGACCCCTTACAAAAAAATATATTAATTCAATGTGGTGGATGTTTCATGTATTTTAAATCACCATTAATATTATAGTAAATTCACTATGAAATCCAATCTTGATCTCTTTCTTAATATCTATGATAGAGTCACAAAAATATCAATCTGAAAAATTTAGTATGGATTTCATAAAAATAGCTTGAATCTATATCAATATTATTTATTGAAATAGAAAACATAATTTATTATTGATATAATTCAATATAATACATTCTATGGAATATTATTTTCTCAAAATCAAGTTGATATAGAGACACCATGCTTTGGGTAGTAAATAGATGGACCACATGAATTCCCCCTATTTTATTCTATAATTTCCAATTTCTCAAACGATGTGAACTTTATGATGTTTAATACTAATTATTATGAATATTCATTATGAAATTCCCAACGTATTGGATTTTATAAAGGAATCAATATTACCCATGGTCAATTTTGAAATTATTCATTATACATTGTCTTTCCTCCTAATAGCCAAATTTTAGTAAGTGATGAACCTTATGAATATATTTTTTATCCATATAAAGTTCACTTAGGTTTTCTTCTTATCACTAAAATTAAAAAATTAATGAACAATATGAATCATATAGAAAAACCTTATAAATATTCTATTGAAACTTATGAATAAAATATTCATCCTTTAGATGAACCTTATGAATGAATATCAACCTTGTAATAAACTTAATGATGATACATCAATATTCCAATACTCACATATCAGCCTTATGATTATCATTACAAACTTAAAAAGTCCTTAACTTTACTATGAAATTAACATTATGATCAATGGATTTTTAATTATTTTAACATATCAAATTTCCAATGAACCATGCATGTTTTCAAATCTACATTACAGTCACTTTATTTTCATTCCTTTACTACATTCCATAAATCACTCTTACAAAATGACTATAGAAATAGTCTTACAAAATATTTCTTATGAACATACTCTTATGATTATTATTTAGAACATTCTCTTATAATTTTTAATAAATCATATAGTTAATCGTAATATATCATCCAAGTATTTCAAAATGAAACAATACTTTAAAAAATGATTGTTACGAAATATATAATAGGAAAATTCTTGAAAATCATCTAAAACCATAATTAATACAAAATACAAATAGAATAGATTAAAATATTTTCTAATATACATAATGATCGAAATAAACTTATCATTTTATTAATGAAAATCAAACACCTATTTAAAGCACGTAAACAATATAATCCTTGGTTACCAAAATACCCCTTTGGGTATTATTTTCAATTCCATATAATTAAATCACTTTACATGCTCACATTTCTATACATACTCCCCTGCTTTTGGAATCTCCCCAAGATTAGATTATCCCAGGAAAAAAAATTCCTGGGACATTTCTATAGTGACCCAGGCTTCTCATATATAGATATTACATCTTTTTAGATGAATATTCAATAATATACACAAATAAATTCTTGAGGATCATAATATTTTAGTGTCTTTGGAGACTATGTACATAATATTCTTATTTGAAAAAAGTCTTAAATCTCTCCCAAAAATATCTTCCCATTATGTACTCTACATAGTCATACCCTACATAAATCATTTATTCATAAGTTGGAGAAAGTAAACATAAGAAAGATTGATCATAGATTCATAGTAATAATTAAAAAGGGAGATACATAAACACAACATTATCATAATGGTATGAGACCATGAGAATCGAGTTTGAAAACCATACCCTCTATATCAGAGATCATAATTTAGATTCATGGCATAAATATCGGAATGTCATTATTATTGAATGATAATGAATCCAATGAACATGATCCATTATATCATAAGAATATAATAAGACATTGAATTGTGGTGTACACATAAGCATATAAAATCATATGTCAAAGCTAACCACCAAGACATTATTAACATGTTAGGCTTGGGATAACAACCTGTGTACCTGCTTTGATCTTTGGATGACCAATTGTGTGCCCTCTTTCGGGATTGGGATAACCTCTATTGTACTCATTGGGATCATATAACATTTATCATTTACCAATGCATTGTAGGGAAATATAGGTTTGACTCATCACATAATGAAAACCATACATATGTGTTCTAAAATATTATAAACATTTTTCATATCATAATATATAAAATTAAAATGGGTTTAATAAACATTTCATAATTTCATAACCTATGGAATAGAGATATTATTCATAATCATTTCTTCATTTCTTCATAACATAACCCATAAAAAGAATCATGATTCATAATCATTTTATCATAGCATAATCCGTGGAAGAGAAACGGGTTTCATAAACAACTTGTCATCATAAATATATAAAACTCATAGAAATAATTAGAATTTTATACCTGGATCATATGCCCAATAAATCATAAGTAACATCAATTTATGTCATATTATGTGTGAAATGATTTTGAAATATCACTTAGAACATTTTTTTGAAGAAAAAAAAACTATTCACTTTGAAAAAAAATTTAAAATAGATTTTTAAAAATGATTATTAAAACATAAAAAGAATCTTTAATGTGAAAAACTTTCAAGATGGATGAAATTTACGTTCATTCCAATGATCCTAAAACAATGATTCCTTTCACATTTTTGGTTAAATCCTAATAATAATTTTTTGTGAAAAAGTCATGAATATTCATTTAAATTTTTTTAGAAGTTAATTGTGTGTAAAAATTTCTTTAATAAATCATTTTGAGTATGAATAAAACAATTTTCAAAACAATATTATAAAACATGTGTTTGGATGAAAATGTATTTTCAACCAAAAAGCGGATTTTTATTAATAATAATGTTTTTTCTCTTTAGTATTTAAAGAGAGTAAAATGTAGGGAAATAATTTATCGTCATGAAA
This sequence comes from Viscum album, assembly GCA_963277665.1. Classification (NCBI taxonomy): domain Eukaryota; kingdom Viridiplantae; phylum Streptophyta; class Magnoliopsida; order Santalales; family Viscaceae; genus Viscum; species Viscum album. Next base: position 179,918,205 of record OY728157.1, read on the forward strand.
TAACCATAGGATAATTAAATTATATATTTTTTTGAGATATGGTTCATAAGATTTTATCATAAAAAAATATACATAAATAATCCTGACAAAAGATGAGATTGTAATAAAAAAAATATTTTCCACTTTGGTAACTTTGAAACATAAGGCCCATAAAGGAAAATAATTTTATGAAAATCAATATATCTTGAGGATAAATAAATTCATGATATTAAATATCATAGTTTCAATATACACCTCATAAAATAATATAGGTGAAAAATGTAATCATATGTCTCAAAGAAGAAAAATTGAGACAAAAATACCTTTCCGATTTATTAACTTTTGAAACATAAACCCCATAAAAAGGGGATCCTCAAATGGATATTTAAAAACCAATAATTTTCATTAAAATAATAATAAAAAAAATTCAAGGTCATTATATACACCACATAAAATAAACATGTGTTGAATATGGAATTTGTCTCAGAGAAAATAAAAATGAGACGAAAATCCCTTACCATATGTCTCAAATTCTTTCATACAAGTAAAAAACTTATGTAAAATAAATATAATTTTATTATAAATTTATTAAAGAAACATAATGATATATATCATACAATTAATTATTTTCTTCTATTACCCATTTATTAAAAATTTCATCTTAAAGCAACGTTATGGGTAACAATAATTTTTTTTTCATTTATATTTTTCTTTTTTATATTTGGTCCTATTATTTTGATCATGGTTATATTATATCCCAAATAAAAAAATCAATAATAAAACTATTTATACATAAATTATTCTCTTAATAATAATCATGTTATATGGTTTTGAGAAATTAAGTATATTGTGATCATTGAGATGGTAGGTCATACGTACGCTTGAATATCATTTCTATTTTTCAACGATCATTATGGAAGAGAGTTCAGTAATATATTATATTTTTAGAATATTAATAATTTCATAAATACTATATTATTTTTCTAAATATACTTATATATATCATTCATGTGGTGTGGTGATGATAAGAGAGATGCAACGCATTGTGAAGGCAGTAATCCACAGGCACATAAATGAGTTAATTCACTTGGTTAGAAACAAGTAAAAGTAATTATTACTTAATATACAATATGTATAGCACAAATACAAGAATAAATCCTATTCAAGAATCACACATGTATAATATCTCCCCCTTTCTTTCCAAAATCATTAATATGAGAAAAATGAACTAAAAATAAAAAAAATTATATTGAATAGTAAAAGTTCGTTGGGAGAGGGGAAACGAGAAAAAAATTATTAGTTTAAATGAGGTTGTTGAACTCTAAGTTTCAACTAGAGCCTCTCAAAAACTATTTTCTCTAGGAGTTGTGTCATAATATAAGTTACATGTTGAGCAGTATCTACAAAATCTAATTTTTACAACTCCATACTCTAAGTTTTCTATAATAATATAATAGCTAAGTTCAATACACTTACTTTGAGAGTGATGCATCATTTTTTTAGGGAGTTCCATGGTACTATTATTGTCATATAATATAGGTATGGGTTGTTATACTTCATCAAACTATTCTTTTAGAGACTTCATCATCCACTGAATTGTTTTCGTGACTTTGTAACAAAAATTTGTTCTAACTCCTCTATTATCCATTTTGTAATCTATTTATTTTTTACTCATGAATCCAGTACAATATATGCTAATAAAAATGTACTTCCACATATGGATTTTTTACCCACCACATCACTATCACAATTAGAATCATATAAGTCATATATTTCATGATTTTTTACTATATAAAAGACTAATACATAAATGATAGTACTTTATGTGTATCTCATTATCCTCTTCACTACATCCAAATTCTCTTCCTAGGTATTTATTTGAAACCTAACTACAAAACTAATAAGATAATATATATCTAGCTTAGTTTAAATCAATTAAAGAAATATTTCTATAATTATTATATAAATTGTTGGATCTGTTTTATTTACCACTTCATTCTTTCTAATCATATTTTGAAATTTATTGGTTTCTGAAATGTTTATTTAATGATGCATGTAAAATCTTCTAATAATCTTAGTTGTATACTTATCCTATAAGATAAATTTGAATCTATATTTTTGAATCAACTTAATCCCAAAAAAAGTATGAACGGTCTCCAATAATTAACTTCTAAAAATCTAAACACATAAATTTTTATAAGTCATTTACCAATTTATTTTTTCTTCATCTAAAAATAAGTCCATCAACATAAACTAATACCATAAACCTTTATCCAGAATTTTTCTCAAATAAATTATGATCAACAACTCATATATAAAAATACAACATATTTATTTATGACTCAAGTTGATAATACCATCAACAAGGTTATGGTTTTAAATGTTATATTTTCTTATTTAATTTTCACTCATGATTTTCATTACTTTCAATGAAAAATACAAGGGTATCTCTATATAAAACTCCTCTTTAAGAACCACATTTAAAAAACATATTTTCAAATATGTTTGAAATGTTATATAGCTTATTTGTATAATAACCAATATTAATAGAATTATTAACATGATCCAAGAAACATTTATCAAATCCTCCTGCACATTAACTCCTTCTACTTGGGTATAGGCTTTGTGTATTGATTGAGATTTATTTTAAACCACAACACAATGTTCATCAAAATAAATTAAAATACCCTTCTTTTTTCTATCATGTTGTGATGTTGGGATCTCTCCGTAAGTTTAATTATTTGGTTTTTGTCAATTTGATCTAGCTCCTCATTAATATCCCTCACCCATGCTTCATTTTTATTAATCTTTTTTAAATAATGTAAGCTCCACAGTGGATAGTATATCATCATGGTCTAGTAACCTCACTATTTTTACTTAGAGTTGCTATTGTTATGTCTTTAATAATATTTTATGGATCAACCTCAAACCTAACATTCATTTTTGGATATAGGATTAATTTATTAAATTATAGATTCATCCTCTCATTAAGCTTTAAAATCATTATATTCTGAAAAAACATGAATAGTTTTTTGTTTGTTTCTTCTTTTTTTATCTTATTCATGTAGATCATCTATAAATGAGATTATAATTTTATTACCTTACCTCTATTTGATAACCATCACAAAATTTCTTTTTTTAATCTTCCCAAGATATTTTTTTTGAAATTTATAACCTTTTGATTTCATTTAATACCTAAAAACACTCTTTTATCCACTAAAAACCCATATTTAATTTAAATTCCTTCTTTATTTCACAAATAACACCTAATTTTAAAAACATAAATGTTTTTTAGTGTTGGATTCCTCTAAATCCAAATATAATAGGTAGTTTGATCTTTTATAGGTCTTAACAGATCGTGATATTGAGTATATACAACAACCCAAAGAACCTGATTCATGTAAAACTTCAATACCACGATTTTAATGAGCATTGGCTTAACCATGTTGTTATCCATATGGTTTTAACATCTAACCACTACATTTTTTTTTTCAAATATAGGAATCTTTATTCTTGATATCACTTTACATAAGATAATTATAAAATTCAATATATATATCTTCAGTTCCATTATTAGATCAAAGATTATTGATAGTAAAATGAATTTAATTATCCACACATATTTTGTATCACATTTTGCAATACATAACCTATATATTAATTTTTACAATCATTAGAAATTATAATCATATGTGATCATCAATAGGGAGAATGAAGTATTTTAATCCAAGTGTTACACATAAACTCATCAACCCACATAGGTAAAAGTGTACCAGAACTAGAATATAAACCAATATCTTCATATTTTATTATTAAGGGTAATGTTATATCTTACCATACATGCATGCATAACTATTTATATCTCTATCATGATTCAGGTTGTGAATTTATACCTCCACTTATTCATATATAGATTATACATTCTTTCTAGTTAATATGTTCTGTCCTCCAGGGAAACATCTTATTTTCTTCTTCAATCCAATGAAAATACTTGTTTTCTTTTCAATATAATTGTTGGAGATTATTTATCGTTCTCCAACCTAGAATTAGTAAATTTATAGTATTATTATTCATTAAACAGCCTTTTATTGAATTAAAACTCAAGTGTTGAGTCAGAAAACCGATTCACACCTAAGACGTTATTCCACAATCTATTAATAGTGAGAACTTCTTTTATTCTTGATATCTTACCCTTATTTCTGTGTTTAGACAATTCCTTTTATATTTAAATATCCATAACATTCAAACCAAACCATTCAATAAATTTTCTCCTTTACATTCATTAAAATAATATTATTTCTAATTATGTAGAATAAGTATTCGCTATTTAGTATACATGTGCTATTATTTTTAGTTGATTTGATAGAAACTTATTCCAGAATTACATTCTCTTTCAATCATATTTTTGTCTAAGAGACTAGATTTGGTTAGTATTTTAGAATTAAATACCTTTTTTATTCATTATGGGTTGTAAAATTATATTCAAAATCATTATCTAATAAAAAATATTTCTTAGAATATTAGTGCTGAGTTTACATATATTCACTTTCCTTTTCCTTATATGGTTTTCATTTAAATCTATTCCTTTAAAAAAATTAATGGCTTTATATATAACTATATTGAAGTTAAAATAATATCCATATAAAGTGTTTCTTATTTGGGTCAAATTTTATCAAGGAATTCTTTTTTTCTAATTACCTGGTTCATCTCCCCTTAAATAGGATTCATATGGTGCTAATAACTAATCATGTGACCATAAAATCTATAAAACTATCATTTCAGGGGTGGTGAAATTTTTCAACATTAAATCCTCTGCATGTGTCCTTCCTTTGAGAGGTTTTGTGAATGATGACCAATTTTTTAGGAAATAATAAAATCTTTTACCTCATGTCTATCCTTTTTTGATATAGATAGTGCATTAGCATTTGAGGTCTCAACCTCACAACCAATAAAACATTTTCCTATGAAACCATGTTTTTGTTCAACTAATTTTTTTTCAAAAACTACTTAATCCTCATTTGTCCCCTTCCAATGGTTTTATATCAAATATCCTCCCACACTATATCATATTCATTGATTCACATGATTTTAATTCAATTTTTTTCTTGCCATTAATTTTAAACACTTACTCTTGTATAGCCTAAACTCTCCATTGATTTTCAATTTCCCAAGCATTGAGATCATCAATTTCATTATTTTATTTTACAATTTTTATTTTGTAGACAACTACATCTTCAGCATTTGTGTGACCAAATTATTAATAATCCAAAACCTTAAGTAGTTAATCAATATCATCTTCAAGATGATCCAGATATGAAATCATTACATTTTCTTTTCTTCACTATTTAAATATCATGCTCTTCAATATCACATTCTAGTTTAACATTGAGGTCATCCTTACCATCATGATCTTGATCATTATCTTCCTCTAATTTCTCATTTCCCATTATTTCGATGATTTTATCCTCTTTATCAAATTTATCAATAGTTTATTATTTTTATTTTAGGTAATCATTATTATATTATTCTTCCTTTGACTCATGTATATTTATTTGGAACATCTTTGTAAAATATATTCCTTGATTAAATGTTATTATATGGGGAATCATCATTTTCATATTTTTCACAGTTTCTATGTTATCATCCCCACCATAAAACCATTTAGGGTATCGAGAGGTGAAGTTTCCCACCTTTCCAAACATATAACAAGATAGGTTTATATTTCCTTAAAACCATCATTTACCCATCTTGAATTAAATTTCCTATAGATAAAGAAACTCATCATCCATATCTTCCACATAACAACCTTCTTTATTAATTTCATTCTTCTTAATGTATATGAATTTAATCACATTCCTAATTTCTTTTCCTATTAAATTAGGATTTATTCACATTTTATCAGCAACCAAACTAGTGTACCTACCATCCAAGGATAAATCATCCATATTTATACATTTAATAGTTGGTACCTATGGATTATATAGAGGTCGAAATGTCCTAAAGATCATTTGAAAAACATTTAAATATTGATTATCTTCACTAATTCTTCATATGGATATTTCCACCTCAATGTTCTAGTTGAATAATAGATAAATATTTTCATCAGGATACATCTTTAATTCATCAATCATCTTTTCTATAAAATTAATATTTTATTACTTAACCTCACTTCTACCTTTAAAAAAAACTACTCAACTTATCCTACATAACTTTTATGTTGTAACATATCATAAATTTTATTTATATGTTATTTTATATCTAACCATACAAAAATTCTATTCAACATATCCCATATAAACTTTCTAAAGTCCTTTTGTTGCTGAAGAATCTAGAAATATGGTGTTATTGATGATTGAGAAGATAGAATATTTTTAAAACATTTTAAACAAAATATGATGATGCTTTGCTGATCTTAAGGTTCTGAAAATCATGAAAAGTTTCATGATAAAATTTGTTGAAGAAATGGTGAATAGGTTTAATGATTTTCACTGATCAACATTCTTATAAACTGTAACTTGATTTCAGAGAAAACCGAATACTACTTTCTGAACAAATCTGGAACCTAATTTCTTACCAAACCGGAAAATGATTTTTGTGAAAACCAGAACAGAATTTCATAGAAAATTGGATCCTAATTTCAGAACAATATGGAACCTAATTTTTTGGAAAACTAAAACAATATTTTATAGAAAAATGGAACCTATGTTCTGAACAATCTGGATCCTTATTTCTGAGAAAACCAGATCCTGATTTCTGAACAATCGGGAACCCGATTTTTGAGAAAACTGGAACTTGGTTTTTGAACAATTCGTAACATGATTTCAGAGAATGTTTCTGAGATAACCGAAACCAAGATCCATCATTATCATTCTGAGAAATATATTAATATTTCAAGAATGAAAACCCAAATTTCAACATTGTGTAAGACTCGAAGAAATTTAAAGAGGATTGAATAAGTCAAATATTGAAGAATAGATGCGACAAATTTGCTAAGTTTTTGAGATTTGAGGAAGTGTGAATGATTTTTAAGAATCCTACCTTTGTTTTCCAAGATTCCTATAAATATGTGCTCATATTCTTATCTCATTTTCAACGTTCACACATGCGGAAAAGGAGGGGTTTAAAAGAATTAAATGTGAAATGTTCCCACCAATATTAAAGAATATTTTCTTTGAGTGTTTATGGAATGGAATAATCTAAACCATCCTTACATTAATGAGACGATCAAAATCATCCAAACTGGAATGAGGATTTAGAGTGTGCTTTTACGGAGTAAATTCAATAAAGTTTTTATTCTATTTTGTCTCATTTATTCTTTAAGAAATCATTGTAATCTAACATGAGTTAGTATAATCTTTCATATTAGGATATAGAAGGTGTCTAACGAGAGTTGGCACAATTTTTTTTCAGTTCATCATTATAGTGGATTTCCATAGACCCATAGAAGTGGCTATGGAAAGGATGTAGGTTCTCACATTGAGGTTGAACCATGTAAATCATGTGTTCCTTACTTTCTTTACTATTATTTCATGCTTAAGTATTTGATATAGGTTTATAAGGAAATAAATCTTAACAGATTTCAAGGGTTAAGTTTCTTAATGTTTTGAAACTTATATAAAGTGAACAGCTGATTCAACCCCTCCCCCCCCCTCATTTGTTTCTTGATCGTTGGAACTTCTAGTCGTATCAGAGGGAGGTTCCTTTGATTAATCCTTATCATGGGGAATATCAATTCTGTAAATAGTAGGTGAATTCGTATATTTGATGGAGTAAATTATTATGGATGAAAAAATAGGATGATTTTTTATCTCCCATCTCTTTTCCTTGAAGTTGGTTATGCTCCTACTATTGGATTTCCACCTATTGTGAAAGATGCACCTATGAAGTTTGCTAATAAGAGATACAAAGAATTTGATCGAAATTCTAGAAATTCAATTCTCATGTCCTTATCAAAAAATGTTTATCAGATGGTGATGGGTCACACAACATCAAAAAATATGTGGGACAAGCTAGAATGTTTTCTCGAAGGAAATACAAAATTCACGAAGGCCAAGATATGAATCTGGTGTAGTAATTTTGAAGTCATAAAAATGAGATATAATGAAAAAATTGATGAATAATTCACCAGAGTTAATTAAATTGTATGAAACATTAGAGGATTCGTAGAAGACATGGAAGATTCTACAATTGTGAATAAACTTATGAGAAATTTTCTAGAAAGGTTTTATTCTAAAATTTCTGCATTAAAAGATAAGTATTATTTAACTCTTGATGAATTTCATAACATTCTTGTTGCATATGAAATGAGAAAATACCTAATATTTAAGAAGAAAATAAAATATTAAATGTCTTTTGAATCCATGAGAATTATGAATATAAATGATGTTAATAAAGATAATCCTTTTGAATCCGATGAAAAGAAAGATGATGAGTTGAATGAGAATATCATGTCTCTTATATCTAAGAACTATCGTAGAGGAAGAGGAATGTATGGAGGAAAACATCTTCTCAAGTTTTTTGAGTGTGGGGGAATCAAGAACTTTACTATAAAATTCTATAAAAAGAATTTTGGATAATATTAGAATGATTATGATGAAAACCCTCACTGGTAGAAGTGGGATAAAAATGATAAAGAAGAAAAGACTTCCTACAAATTCGAGAAGAATAATTTCAAAAAGAAGAGAATCATGTTGAACAAGAAGGTTGAATCAGACTCAACTGGAAATGATTCTTCTAAAGATGAATGTTCACAAAACATTAGATCCTTTATTTTAAAATTTGAGAAAACAAAAGACTCATCGGAGAGTGAAGAAGGTGTAACTCCAACTCATCACCTAGTAGTGAAAAGTGGATTGAGGTACCTTTTTACTAGTAATATCTTGTTCATTGATATAAAAATTCATCAATTAATTTGATGAATCTCTTTAAGTTTTAGTATGTTCCTAAAAGGGATAAAACCATATAAAAAACTATTGTATAATCACTAATGAAATTCCATGGTAAAATATATATTTCATATGTAAATTATTCTTTTCGGGTTGACCATTTTTTCCATCCCTTACACCTTTTTGTTTTTATTCAACTATAACATGAATTCTAAAGTTAGGCAGTCATGGGAACATACTATCAACACTTTGGGTTGCACATTGGTCAAGAGGATGGGTGGTTATCTAATATACTAGGTTATATTGATTTTTATTTTAGGAATATAATAAAATTTTTTGATACATTAATAGATCCTTACATGTAATAATATTACCATGAGTTTCCTCTATACATGATATAAACCAAATCTTTGCATCTTATTAGTAACTATAATAGGTTTTAATGGCATGTAGCTGGGTGCCCTAGAATTTATCTCCACCCATTGAGGATTTATGTATTATATAGTACATAGTTGGACCTTTAGAGGGGATTCATGTGTATCCCTATGAGGGGAAGAAAAACATACATAGTTTTCTTCTTTTTAATAGGATACATGTAACATCTCGGTTCCGGAAGCCACCCAGAGGCACCCCGTACCCAGTTGGTCACATTCCTCAAGCACATTTCCCCGAATGCCAGAGGCTACTGACTAGAAGTGAGGGCCTTGTATGTGATACTGGGGAAGCAATGACTTCATTGGAAGAGTATACAGCAGAAGAGAACAATATAAAATAGCAGAAGTAGTAATAATCCATACAAAAGTAATCAGTAGAAGACTAAAAGTAATAAAAAACTGGAGCAAATATATAAATGACACATGAAACAAATTTCTAGAAAAGAAACCAAATAGATCACAATGCTAGAATAGAAAACAACACTACACCAAAGTACAAATGAAATGGATAAACACTTCTTTGGCATCGCATGCCAAATCTTGGTCCCATTATCTCCAACTGCACAGAATGTCAAGTACCTGGCGTAGAAGGGAGCTTTCCATTATCTATACCTACAGCAACATAATCTGTTTGGGCCAAAAGCATGGCCCAAATAGGGTGTGAGACTAAATCCCAGTAGGCAACCACATGAAGATCTGTTCCTAACAGTCAGTGAATATATGGCAGGTAAAAGTACATAAAGAAATAAAAAGGAAAGCACTCAGCAGTAAACAATCCATAGTTCAATCTCAAGATGCATCTAACAAAAACAGGTAACCCTGTGGGAAGTACCCACATCCATCCCCTATGGTCCAACCTAATATATACAAGAAACCCTCTGGGCAATACACTCTACCTAACCCCTCTGGTTCTGTCATAAGAATTCATAATGACTCTCTGAGGAAGAACTCTCAGTCAATTCCCCTTATAGTCTAAGGTAGTCAAGGACTCTCTGAGGAATCACACAAGGTCAATTCCCCTTATAGCCCCAAGGTCAAGAGACTATCTGAGGAAGCTCCCCCTGTTAATTCCTCTTATAGCCCCTGGTCGTTCAAAGGCAATCCGAGGAAGCTCACCCAGTCAATTCCTCTTATAGCCTGGAGTGGTTCAAGGTAATTCATGTAAAACAAAGTCTCTCTGAGGAAGATCACTCAGTCTATCCCCTTATAGTCTATCAAGATCAGAGACTCTCTGAGGAAGCTCACTCGGTCTATCCCCCTATTGTTTATCATGTTCAAAGAATCTATCGAGAGGCTCACTCAGTCTATCCCCTCATATTCTATAATGTTGAAGGACTCCCTAAGGAAGCTCACTTAGTCTATCCCGTTAAAGTATATAGACCAGGTTTGCACGGACCTGTGTAAGACAATAAATAGTAATGATATATGGCCAAAGTAAACCTATAGAACTACTTGGATAACCAATCTACAACATCTCAAGCATGTCAGAAAACAACACTCTATCCTACAACCACAAGGCATGGAAAACAGGTAAACGACCAATAGGCTAAATAGGACCAACGGTCAAAAACAGAACAAAGCATGGCCAGAACATCCAATGCATAGAAATATAACCCTAGTAATAACCAAATAACCTCTACACAATATACAAGCATGGAAGGCAAGGCACATAGGCACAACAGTAAACACACAATACCCCATTCATGGGTAATGGGGACAATTGCACATAATACTCAAAGGCTTTCAACTGAAAGGCACAAACCACCAACCTTGGCGTTATGAGACTGATATATGTGGACCTCAATGATTTAATCACCTTAGAATGCTGAAGATATACAAAAAATTCTAAAATGTTCAACCCACGATAACTTGGAAAAGATAAGGAATTGGAAAATGATGCTCTAGGAGAAGGAATAACTCACCGATGCTATTCCAACACACCCAACAGTGTATGATTTGGAGGACGGATTCACGCTCAGGGGTTCATCGAATATATGTGGCCGTACAGTGCTCTCGGTCTAAAGGGGCATAAAATAATTGTGTTCTGATTATTAGATGTGACCCCGGTGAGTTAAATGGAAAAAAATAAAGTACACGGTCTGTACTTTTTATATACACGGTGTGTACTCACCTTTTTCAGGCTTTGCTTTTGGAGACCTCCATGTCACCTCCACATGGTCGTGTGTGTGTCCAGGACACGGCTAGCACATGGTCTCCTACGTTAAGGAAGTACACGGTATGTACTCATAAAGTACATGACATGTACTTCAAAAAATTTCTAGAATTTCATCGTTTTCTCTAAAACGACCAGAAAAGGAAAAACATACCTGAAAGGAATATCCAGGTTCTTACAAACTTTCCCCCTTAAAGAAATTTGTCCCTAAATTTCCCTATCATGGCGTAGAAGAAGAAACCTTCAATAGCACTAGCCACTATGCTTGTACATCGGCCTCCATCTCCCAAGTCTCGTCCTATACCTGACCGTGCTAAAATAGCACCCATACCAGAGGGATAGACCTGCCATAGAGAACCTTTGTACTGTGATCGAAAATCCGAATAGGATGATCCTCAAAGGATGCATTCTTTTCGAGCTCAACCTCCTCAGGTTGAGAGACATGAGATGGGTCTGAAAAGTAACTTCAGAGCTAAGAAACATGGAGGACATCGTGCATAGCCCTGTACCTTTGAGGTAACAACTACAGATAGGCAACCAGCCCAAATCTCTCCCACACCTCAAATGGCCTGATGTACCTCGGTGAAAGCTTACCCTGTCTCCTAATCCTCCTATGTCCCATCCTTGGTGAGACACACAGGAAGACCAGATCCCCGACCTCTTTAATAACCCGGATCTTTGTTTTCAGGAATGTCTTTCCTTTTCTGGATTTTTTAAGAAAAATGTACTTTCTTGAAATTTTCGAAGTACACACCATGTACTCTTCTCTGGCTCGAAGCCGTGTATTGGCCATGCCCGATTCACACACATGGTGTATAGGGGTGACGTGGATGCCGATTTTGGCGGAGTACAGAAAATACCCAGTACACACCATGTACTTTAAAAATATATGTCGTGTTCTTTTATTTTATTGCACTAAGCGGACCGGGGTCATGCCTGATGCATAGAATCACCTCCTTCTATGTCCCGTTCATTTGAGAGTGACCCATATGGCCGGATCTTCGACGATCTCCTGCCTCTTAGTCCGTTCTTCATTTCGAGCACGGTTGATTTCATTGGAATCGCAGCGGTGAGTTCTTCCTTCTGCTTGAGCCTTGTTTTCTGATTCCTCCTCATTTTTGAGTTATCGTAGGTTGAGCATTTTGTGTGTTTTCTCAGATCTATGACATTCTAAGGGGAATCTGTCATCATGGTTCACGTATATCGATCTCCAAGGATTGAGGTAGGTGGTTTGTGTCTTTTAATTGAATGTCGATGAGTATTTTGTGAAAATTCCACAAATTCCCTTGGAAGGGGAATTGTGGGTTTCCTGTTTTCCCCCTAGTGTTTGCCTGCATTACTTAACTGCTGTAGTAGAGGATTAGTCTTGTGATTAGAGTAATTTATTTTGTGCTCAGGTTTATTTCCCATACTTGTTGTACTCTTTAGAGTTTCCAGTTTACATTCCTAGTTGTAGGATAGTGGAACTGTTGCTTTATTATTGGTGTTGAGCCTTAGAATTATAGCCAAGTAGTTCATCAAGTTTACTTGGACAATGTATGCATGCTAAGCATGTTTTATCATTCACTCAGGACAGTGAGAACCTAGAGTAGTAGACCAAACAGAGAATTGACAGAAGGGCTTCTCCAGAGTGACTTTTAATTTCGATGTGAGACCATTGGGGGATTTGATGTTGAGTGATTCCTCAAAGAGTCTATAGTTCCTCTATGTGGGCCACAGGGGGAATAGATGTTGAGTGCTTCCCTAGAGAGACTTTAGCACAATACGAGACTATAGGGGAATTGACGGTGAGTGCTTCCCTAGAGAGTCTGTTATTTTTCATAGCTGAACAAGAGGGGTGAGACTGTGTGTGCCTCCTAGAGGGTTTCTAGTACTTGGGATGAACCATAGGGGTTAGGCTGAGAGAGCTACCCAGAGGGATACCTGTTTTCTTCCTGTTACTGGTTGTTTTCTTGTGTACATTATTTTTAGAACTGTGGATTGTAGCTGCTTGTGCTTTCCTGTTTACTGCTACTTGTTTTATTGCTAGAATGTATTCATTGACTGTTGGGCACAGATCTTTGGGTGATTGCCTACAGGGATTGTATCTCACACCCTGTTTGGGCCATGATTTTGGTCCCAAACTGACTATGTTGTTTCAGGTATAGATAAGGGCAATATCCCTTCTACTTTAGGTTCTTGATTGCACTGGAGCTGGAGAGCATGGGACTGAGCCGTGGCTCGCGATGCTGGGGAGTTTATTTTGTATTCCTTGCACTTTGTTTTCTTTTCAGTTTTACTTCTGAACATTGGTTTTTTGCTTCTCTCCATAGAAATATGTACCATAGTGAATAATTGTTAGTTATCCATTGTTTCCGCTGTTCAGTTTAGTTGTTGTATGCTGTTTATTGACTCTACTATTGTGTTTGGTTGTTTTCTGCTATATACTTTACTGAATGAGGGCATAGTTTCCCGACCGACTCACCAAGGCCCTCACTGCTAGTTTGAAGCCTTTGGAATTTGGGGAAACACGTTTGAGGTCATGTGGAGAACTGGGTACGCGGCACCAGTGGAGGGGCACCGGATTTGGGTCGTTACAAAGTGGTATCTGAGGGGTTCTTTTCTCTTTCTTAACTGTTTGGAGACTTTATCTAGGGATAAGATGGATTTGGTAATTGGTATTAAGTTGTGCTTGGGAGTAGCTAACCCAAGTATAGGGAAAAGCCATACTACCTCGTTAATTTCAATTTTCTGGTTTTGAGGTTTTATGGTTGATCCGATTTCACCTAGAGTGATTCACATGACTTGCGCTATAATTATTTTCATACTTCGGTTCTATTTCTATCGCAACCTTATGAGATGAGGGTACGCCATCTCAATAATCATATAGGCACTTGTAGAAATCACATGTTATGCATTCTTGCTATGCCATCTAGGGTGCATTAGCAATTGCATGTTGTTGTGATAGACTCTGTGTAGATTATGCATGCTGTTGTAATAGATGATTGATAGATGATCTACTGTTATGTTAGAAAATTGTTTGTTTTGATCTTTTCTTAAATAAATGATCATGATTTCTCTTGTATATGACTGTGGGAGATTCCAAACATTGATTCGTGGGGAGTATGGGACCTCACGGATCGGAATTTGGAACCTCTTTGCCTTATTTTTAGTTTTTCTGGGGTTCTGTGCAGTTTCTGAGCTAATTCCCAGAAAAACCCAGAATACATAGCATGCACTTTTTGAATCCACACCGTGTAGTTTTCAGGCCATGTCACTGACCGTTTCAGCAGAACACGGTGACGCGAAAGTAACTCGGGAACACACCGTGTATGGTAGGTACATGCTGTGTAAGTTCGGAACCGTGTACCTGGCCGTGTCACTAACAACACGGGTCGTGGAAGCACGGGTAGAACACACCGTGTCCAGAGGGAACACACCGTGCAGTCATGTCCAGGTACCCAGTCGTGTCATGAACAACACGGGACAATGTCCCCTTTTCCTATACACGCCATTTTTGTTCAGAGTACACCATGTAAGGTTTAGCCATGTAGACGACCATGTGCTTAACAACACAGGCCACCAAATCCTTGTCTAGTACACGTCGTGTTTGTTTTGAACACGCCGTGTAGTCCCAGGTTGAGTCAGAACGTGTGGGTTAGCCGTGTGAAGTGACTCGGGCAGGGGAATAGTTTTCAAGTACACGCCGTGTGTTGCGGTCAACATGCCGTGTAGTTTGAGGTGTACACGACTTGTAGGGTAGGAGTACATGCCCATTTCAGTGGCTTAAGAAGACACGTCATGTAGTTTTTATACACACTGTGTAGTCGGGTTTTGCAATATTGTTTGTTTTTCTTCCTCTCTTTCCATTTTTTATTCCTGTGTTCTTTGTGATTTTTTCTTGATCTAAGGTGTACTCTTGATCTTTCAGAGTTATGCCTCTGAGACGTCCTCCGGTCATGTGTCTGTCATCAGGCAGTGATCAGATGCCAGGCAGGGCTAATTAGGGACTTCCTGCCGATCCTCCAGTCAGGCCAGCCTTGGCACCGCCTGTTATACCTGTTGCAGGCGTTGGCATGCAATTCAGGAAGGTTTCATGAGGATGATTTAGGCCTTCCAGGGAGCGCCGACCCCTACCACGATTATGGCAGACTCGACACGGGTTTTCCAGTAGCAGCATCCTTCTACTTTCTCGATGGAAGGAGGACCTCAGGCTGCAGAGTCATGGCTGGAAGCCATGCTGACTATCATTGAGCATCTGCAGACGCCTCCAGAGAGGCGGGACAAGCTCGCTACCTACATGCTCCGAGACTCCGCCAAGAGTTAGTGGGACATGATTTCACAAGTGGGTCAAAAGCAGGATATCACTTGGGAGGAGTTCTAACATGTGTTCTATGACTACTTCTACCCGGAGACCCTGAGGGCCGACCGAGCCTGGGAGTTCATGAGCTTAGAGTATGGTACTCTTTCTATACTGTATTATTCCGCATGTTTCACCGAGATGCAGTGCGTCACACCCCTCTGGGATAGGAGTGGGGTGTTATTAGCAAGGAAGTTTGAGGATGGTCTCTAGATGGAGATCTGATCGCAGGTGAATATCTTTCAGCTGACTTCCATCACTTCCATCGTCAACCAGGAACTGATTGTGGAGCACAATCTAAGAGACTCTAGAGCTGCGAGCCAGGGTGGTTCTGCTTCCAGGGCTAGTTTGCCTCTAGATGACAGCAAGAAGCTCTGTAGAGAGCCTACGCGCGGTGATCCGAGGAAGCGAGATGCATTGTCAGGAAGCATGGTGACATGCTACCAGTGTGGTCGGTCAGGGCACACGAGGCTGCAGTGCTAGAGGGACCCCATGGAGTGCTAATCTTGTGGCATGATGGGTCACCTTCAGCGTTTCTACCAGGTTTTCTCACCAGATGCTAGTGACCAGGTTTCTTCCATGACTCCTCGTTCAGAAGCAGCACCACCCGTTTCTCACCAGACGGGGAACTGGAGTTCTTCAGGCCGTTCGGGCCGAGGTGGAGGACGAGGATGTGGTGGTCTGCCACCAGTCCCTCAGCACCAATAGGGTGGATCAGATCAGAGTGGTCTTCCAGGGGCACAGGGCCGTGGTGCAGGCCAGTCTTTCGTTGTGGAGCAGACTTCTCATGAGCAGGATCCCGCCCCTTCTACAGTTCGAGGTACGATTTAAGTAGCCTCATTTGTATCTTCAGCACTTTTCGATACTGGTTCTACACATAGCTTTATCTCTATTGTTATCATGGAGATCCTTGGGCTCTGCATCTTTTCATCTTCTGACTTGTTGACACTAGACACACCTTTTGGGATGAGGACATCTAGTGTACGTCAGTGTAGAGAGTTCCCTATCGAGGATGCATGGAATCACTTCTTATGGGATCTCTATGTCCTAGAGATTACATGCTATGATGTCATCCTCAAGATGGACTGGTTGGTTCCCTTCCGGGAAGTCGTCGACTGTTATCACAGCAGAGTGAGTTTCGTTTCACCAGAGGGTGAATCCTTTCTTCATAGAGGTGAATGGGACGTTCAGGCGAGTCGAGGAGGACTCGACCATCATGGGCTAGGGAAGGTGACAACCTAGATTGATAGTCTTTATATGGATGATTAGGGGACTCCATAGTTGGACTTTCCTCCAGTGGTGGATTGTTTCAGGGATGTCTTTCCAGAGGACTTTTCAGGTTTTCCTCTGGAGCATGAGGTAGACTTCTCTATTGAGCTCATGTTGGGAGCGGCACCGGTGTCCATTCCTCCATATAGGATGGTTACCCCTGAGTTGAAGGAGCTCAATAAGCAGTCGGAGGAGTTGCAGGAAAAGGGTTTCATCCAAGCCAGTACTTCTCCTTGGGGTGTGCCTGTCCTGTTTGCGAAGAAGGCAGATATTATCATTCGGCATTGTGTGGATTATCGGAAGCTAAAACAATTGACGGTCAAGAACCATTATCCCTTTCCAAGGATTGATGACCTCTTTGATCAGCTTCGAGGAGTCCGAGTGTTCTCGAAGATCGATTTGAGGTCCGGTTACCATCAGTTGTGCGTTAAACCATCAGATATGCCTCTTACAGGCTTCAGGAGTAGGTATGGTCTATACGAGTATACAGTCATGTCGTTCGGTCTCACGAACGCGCCTGCAGTTTTCATGGCTCTGATGAACCGAGTGTTCCATCCTTACTTGGACTCTTTTGTCATGGTCTTTGTGTAAGATATCTTGGTGTAATCTCACACTCGACACGACCATGCCACACATCTTGAGATCATTCTGAGTACACTAAGAGAGCACTAACTTTATGCTAAACTCTCGATGTGCCACTTCTGGATGGATCAGATTCACTTCTTAGGTCACGTCATCTCAAGGGAAAGAGTATCTGTGGACCCAGATAAAGTGAGTGTTGTAGTTTCTTGGGAGCATCCGAAGAACTTCTTTGAGGTACGGAGCTTCCTAGGGCTGGATGGGTACTACAGATGCTTCATTAATGACTTTTCTTGTCTAGCAGCACCTTTGATAGGTCTGACCAAAATGGGGGAGAAGTTCTTATGATCAGATTCTTGTGAGCCAGCCTTTTAGGAGCTGAAAGGGAGGTTGACGTCAGCACCAATACTACTCTTACCAGAGCCAGGCAAGAGCTACATTTTTTTTCTGTGATGCTTTAGGTATCTGTCTGGGGGCTGTGCCTATGGAGGGGGATGGAGTAATTGCATATGGGTATCGGCAGTTGAGGCCACATGAGAGGAACTACCCTATGCATGATCTAGAGTTGGTAGCTATTGTTCATGCCTTATGATGTTAGAGACACTATCTGTTGGGAGAACACTTTGTGGTCTTCACTAACCACAATAGTATCAAGTATATCTTCACTCAGCGTGATCTGAATCTGAGGCAGCGCAGGTGAGTCGAGTATCTTCAGTCTTTTGATTTCGAGCTTGCCAATATGCCGGGGAAGGGCAACGTAGTGGCAGATGCACTGAGCTAGAGAACATAGGATCAGACATATCTGGAGGCCAGTAGTGAGTGGCATCTTATAGCTCTGTTCTTTGAGATGCATCTAGAGGTACACAACAGACAGGGACAGACCTTCCTATCTTTTGTAGTTGATACCTCTATACTACTTGATCGTGTACGGATGAGGAAACTATCAGACTCATAAGGCTTAGTATTGCGGGAGAGTGTGTCAGGAGGGGACCCTCTTCCTGGATAGACAGTGGGCGATGATGAGATCTTGCATTTCCAGGGACGCGTATGGGTGGCAGCAGACATACGCGAGGAGATGATGCAGAATTTTCATTCCTCTATTTGGGAAGTTCATCCTGGCATCACAAAGATGTATCGGGATCTTCATCGCCAATACTGGTGGCCAGGTATGAAGAAGGATGTTGTGGGCTTCGTCATGAGATGTTCTACTTGTCAGCAGGTGAAAGCAGAGAATCAGCGACCAGCTGGGCTTCTGCAGCAGTTACCCATTTCGGAGTGGAAGTGGAACAACGTCGTGATGGACTTCATGACTTGGTTTCCAAGGTCACTTCGAAGAAATGATGCTACTTGGGTTGTTGTCGACAGGCTTACGAAGGTCTCTCACTTATTTTCGATCAAGGATACCTTCAGTGTTGATGATCTGGGACGACTTTAAATCTGAGAGATCATTCATCTGCATGGAGTTCCACACTCCATTGTTTCAGATAGGGATGCGCGCTTTACCTCCCGGTTCTAGCAGAGACTTCAGAAGGCCTTGGGTATGCAGGTACATTTGAGTACAACATACCATCCCCAGACTGACGGCCAGTCTGAGCGCATGATCTAGGTGCTTGAGGATATGCTCCAAGCTTGCATCCTAGACTTTGGCGGTTCTTGGGAGAAGCATATTCCTCTTGTGGAGTTCGTCTACAACAACAATTTTCAGGAGACTATTCAGATGGAACCTTACGAGGCTCTGTACAGTAGGCCATGTCGATCACCCTTATGATGACTGGAGGTAGGAGAGGCCGTATTTCTGGGACCTCGTCTTGTTCAAGAGAACTCGGAGCAGATAGAGTTTATTCGGAAGAGGATGGCTACAACACAGTCTCGACAGAAGTCTTATGCTAATCAACGGAGATGACCTCTGGAGTTCAAGGTCGCGGATTAGGTTTTCCTGTGTGTCGCACCGATGTTGGGACACAAGAGGATTCAGAGACAGGGTAATCTTTCACCGCTGTACGTTGGGCCATTTGAGGTCTTAGAGAAAGTGGGTCTGATCACCTATCGGTTGTAGCTACCTCAGAGGTACCAGGCCATGCACGATGTCTTCCACTTCTCTCAGCTCCGATGCTACTTTTCATACCTGTCTCATGTCTTTTAGCTCGAGGAAGTCGAGCATGAAGTGGATGCGTCGTTCGAGGAGCATCCCATCCGGATTGTCAATCGTAGTATGAAGGTTCTCCATGGGTGGTCTGTTCCTCCTGTACGGGTGCTATGGCAGCACGGGAAAGTACAAGATGAGACTTGGGAAAGGGAGGCCAATGTAGGATCAAAGTGGCCAGAGCTGTTCGGGGCTTCTTTTTCTCCGCCTTGTTAGGGAAATTCTGGGATGAATTTCTTTAGGGGGGGGGGAAGTTTGTAAGAACACAGATCTTCGTTTCACGTATTCTTTTCCTTTTTTGGAGTATTTAGGAAAAATTAACTTTCTGTAAATTTTTGATGTGCACGCCGTGTACTTTCTGAGTTCACGCCGTGTGCTCTTCTCCAGCTCAAAGCCGTGTGCTGGCCATGCCCGGGCCATAAACATGGTGTGTAGGGGTGACGTGGAGGCCAATTTTGGCGGAGTATAGAAGAGTCCCAGTACACGTCGTGTACTTTAAAAATACACACTGTGTAATTTTCTTTTTTTTCACTAAACGGACCAGGGTCAAGCTTGACGCACAGAAACACCTCCTTTTATGTCCAGTTCATCCGAGAGCGACCTGTATGGCTGGATCTTAGACGAGCTCCCGCATCTTCATTCGTTCTCCATTTCGAGCACGGTCGATTGCATTGGAATCACAGTGGCGTGTTCTTCCTTCTTCTTGAGACTTGTTTTCTGATTCCACCTCATTTTCGAGTTATCATGGGTTGAATGTTTTGTGTGTTTTCTTAGATATATGAAGTTTTAAGGGGAATCTATCATCGTGTTTCATGTATATCTATCTACTAGGATCGAGGTAGGTGGTTTGTTCCTTTCTGTTGAAGGTCGATGAGTATTTTGTGCAAATTCGACAAATTCCCTTGGGCGGGGAATTGTGGGTTTCCTGTTTTCCCCCCGCTGTTTTCCTTATTTGCTTGATTTTTGTAGTAGAGGTTTAGGATTGTGAGTAGAGTAATTTATTTTATGCTCAGGTTGCTTTTCCATACTTGTTGTACTCTTTAGCATTTCCAGTTTCCATGCCTAGTTGTAGGATAGTGGAACTGTTGCTTTATTATTGGTGTTTAGCCTTAGAATGATAGGCAAGTAGTTCTTGAGGTTTACTTGGATGATGTATCTGCGCTGAGCATGTTTTATCTTTCACTCAGGACTGTGAGAACCTAGATTAGTAGACCAAAGGGAGAATTGATGGAAGGGCTTCTCCAGAGTGTCTTTTAATTACGATGCGAGACCACAAGGGGAATTGACGTTTAGTGCTTCCTCAAAGAGTCTGTAGTTCCTTGACGTGGGCCATAGGGAGAATAGATGTTGAGTGCTTCCCCAGAGAGCATTTAGCATGATACGAGACTATATGGGGAATTGACGGTGGGTGCTTCCCCAGAGTGTCTGTTATTTTTCATTACTGAACTAGAGGGGTGAGACTGTGTGTGCCTCCAAGAGGGTTGCTAGTACATGGGTTGAACCATAGGGGTTAGGCTGAGAGAGCTACCCAGAGGGTTACCTATTTTCTTCCTCTTTCGAATCAACTCTATTTGCTCTATGGTCTCCTGAAAAAGATGTGGTCCCAGAAAAGCTGCCTCTCCTGCCTCCAGCCAACATAAGGGTGATCAAAATGGCCTACCATAAAATCCTCATAAGGTGCCATCTGAAATGTTACTTGAAAACTATTGTTGTAGGAAAAATCCACAAGAGGTGTATGCTTCTTCCAAGAACCTCCAAAATCTAGAATGCATGCTCGGAGAATGTCCTCAAGAACCTAAATCATACGCTCTGACTGGCCATCTATCTGGGGATAGTATACTGTACTCAAAAGTACCTATGTACCCAATGTCTTTTGAAGCCCCTACCAGACCCGAGAAGTAAAACATGCATCCCTGTCTGAGACAATGGAGTGGGGAACCCCGTGTAGACGTAAAATATCTTGGATGTAAAAACTTCTAAACTCATCAACATTGAATGTCTCCTTGATAATTAAGAAGTGATCAACATTTATGAGCCTATCAATGACAAGACATACCGCATTATTCCCTCGCATTGACATCAGCAAACCAGTCATGAAGTTCATCGTGATGTCATTCCAGATCCACTTGGGAATGTGTAACTGCTATAAAAGCCCTGATGGCCACTGATTCTCTGATTTCACCTGGTGACAAGTGGAACAAATCATGAAGGTACTGTCAACATCCCTCGTCATACCTATCCCCCAATACTGACGGTGTAGATCATGATACATCTTGGTGACACCAGGATGAATTGTGAAAACTAAGGAATGAAAATCCCACATTATATCCTTGTGTATATATACTGGCACCCATAAACATCCGAAGAAACACAAGATTTCGTACTTGACTATGGTCCACCCAGATATATGGTCCTCTCCTGAAACAATCTCCCGTAAGACTAGGCCTTCAGAATCTGATAGATGCCTCATTCGAACTCGATCAAGAAGAGAAGAGGTAACAACTATAGAAGAAAGGAAACTCTTCCTCTTTCTGTCACAAACCTCCAAATTCCTCTCAAAGAACATAACCATAAGTATCCACTCACTGCTGGCCTCCTGAACTGCCTGTATCTGGGTCCTTTTGCTCAGTGCATCAGCCAGTACATTTCCTTTTTCAAGCGTATAGTCAATCTCAAATTTGAAAGACTAGAGACACTCAACCCACCATCTTTTCTTCAAATTCAAGTCACAAAAATTGAAAATATACTTGAGACTTTTGTGGTCGGTAAAAACCTCAATGTTCTCTCCTAGAAGATAATGTCTCCAACAGCGTAAGGCATGAACAATATCTACCAACTCTAGATCATGTGTCGGATAATTCTTCTCATGTGGCCTCAAATATCGAGACCCGTATGCAACGACTCCATGACCCTGCATCAGCACGTCTCCCAAACTGATACCTGATGCATCGCAGTAACCCGTATAACTCTTGCCTGGCTCTGGTAAGATTGGTATCGATGCTGACATCAACATCCCTTTCAGTGCTTGAAAGGCTGACTCACAAGAATTTGACCATAAGAACTTCGCACCATTCTTTGTCAAGACTCTCAGTGGTGCTACTAAGCATGAAAAGTCATGTATGAAATGTCTATAGTATCTAGATAGCCCTAGAAAAGACCACACCTCAAAGACATTCTTCAGATGCTCCCAAGAAACTACTTCTCTCACTTTCTCTGGGTCTACAGACACACCTGTCTCTAAGATAACATGGCCCAAAAATTGAATCGGATCCATCCAAAAGTGGCATATTGAGAGCTTAGTTTATAACTGATGCTCTCTCAATGTGCTCAGAACGATCTCAAGATGTGTGGCATGGTTTTGTCGAGTGTGAGAATACACTGAGATATCGTCCATGAAAACAACCATGAAGGAATCCAAGTATGGACAAAACACTCGGTTCATCAGTGCCCTGAAAACTACAGGTGCATTTGTGAGACCGAACGACATATCCATATACTCGTATATACCATAACTACTCATGAAGTATATAATAGGTATATCAGATGGTCTAATGTGCAACTAATGGTAACTGGACCTCACGTCAATCTTCGAGAACACATGGGCTCCTTGATGCTGATCAAAGAGATCATCAAACCTCGACAAGGGATATCGGTTCTTAACCATCAAATGGTTCAAAATCCAATAATCCATGCAATGCCTGAGATTATCTTCTTCCTTTTTCGAAAAAAGGACAGGAAAACCCCATGTATAAGTATCGGGTCAGATGAAACCCTTTTCCTAAAAATCCTCCAACTTCTTCTTAAGATCCTGCTTCTCAGCGGTACCCATCCTATAAGGAGGAATATGTACTGGTGCCACTCCTAGAACGAGATCGATCGAGAAGTCTACCTCATGGTCTGGAGGCAAACCTGAAAATTCCTCTAGAAAGATATCCCTAAAATAATCCACCACTGGAGGAAAGTCTAACTGAGAAGTCCCCTGGTCATCCAAATATAGACTAGAAATTTGGGTTGTAACTCCCCGTAACCCATAATACTCGGGACCTGATCTGCTCACCAAGACATCCCATTCGCCCTTATGAGGAAATAATCCACCCTCTTGTGATATAAAACTCACCCTACGACGATAGAAATCAACAACTTCCTGGAAGCGAACTAACTAGTCCATCCCAAGAATTACATCATAGTTCATCATCTCTAGGACATAGAGGTCCTAAAGAAAGTTACACCCACCATCCTCGAGAGTGAACTCCTTGCACTAACGTACACTAGCCATCCTATTCCCCAACGGTGTGTCTAGAATCAAGAAATCGGCAGAAGAAAAGATGCAGAGACTGAGAATCTCCACAAAAGCAACAGATATAAAGCTATTGGATGCTCGTATATCGAAAAGAGATGAAGATAAAACTGAGTCAACTAGGATCGTACATCGAACTTTAGAGGGTATGGGATCCTTCTCCCACTGGGTATACTCTATTGCAAAGGCCTGGCCTACTCCACAGCCTTGTGACACTGCCCAACCACTCTGAATTGATCCACTCTGCTGTTGTTGATAACCTAGTGACTGAACGCCACAGTCGTGACCTCCACCTCGGCTAGAATAGAAAGAAGAACTCCAGTTCCCAGAATGGTGAGAAACTGGCTATACTGATACTGAATGTGGGGTCATAGTGAACCCCTGCCACAAGTTGTTGGTGAAAAGATCTAACAGAAATGCTAGAGATGGCCTATCCTGCCACAAGAGTGATGCCCCATCATGTATCTCTAGCACTGAGGCCTAGTATTTCTTCTCCTTCTGCACTAGTAGCACACCACCTGGCTACCAGAAGATGCATCACTCCTACACTAATCTCCTCATGCAGACTCCCTACAGTGCTTCCTGCTATTAGTAGGAGGAATAGTAACTCTAGATGTCGAACCGCCCTTGCCCAATACTCTAGAATAGATCAGATTGCGCTCAGCGGTCAGTGCCTGGTTGATGATAGAAGATATTGAAGTGAACCTGAAGATGTTCACCTGCGATCAGATTCCATTCCATAGACCATCCTTGAACTTCCATGCAAGTAACAGCTCATCACCTCCTAGAATAGGCGGGAAATGTTGCAGCTCAGTAAAGCAAGACGAGTAATCTATAACAAATAGAGTACCATGCTCCAGACTCATAAAATCCGAGGCTAGATCAACCCTTAAGGTATCTGGGTAGAAGTAATCATAGAATCTGAGACGAAACTCATCCCAAGTCATACTCTGCTAGCATCTTATCTATGAGATCACCTCCCACCATCTCTTGGAGGAGTCTCAGAGCATATAAGTAGCGAGCTTCACCCTATTCTCTAGAGGTATCTCTAGATGCCCATAAATCGTCAGTGTGGCCTCTATCCAAGACTCTGCAGCCTAGGGTCATTCATCCCCTGAGAAAGAAGGAGGATGTTGTTGATGAATGACCCACATCAATTCTTCCATCGATAGGGAAGTAGACGGTGCTCCCTGAAAACTCTGATTCATCCTCAAAAATACATCCCTAAACTTATGTCAGCACCCATGCCGGGTGTAACGGCTGGTGCCAAGGATGGCACAACAACATGATCTGCAGGAATCCCCTGATCATCCATATCCGGTGTCTGATCACTGTCTAGAAACTAGCTTACAACCGGAGGACGTCTCGATGGCATGAATCTGCAAGGTCACCTTAGATCAAGATTATTAACTGCTGAAAACTAGAAGCACAAGAAGGAAACAGGAGAAAGAAAGAATTCAAGTTACAAAACATGACTATATGGAGTGTAAAATTCCTTCACGGCATATTTCCTTAAGTCATTCAAATGAGAGTGTACTCTATCATAAACTAGTTGTGTAACACCCCAAAACATGGCGTGTTCTCAAAACACATGGCATGTACCTGAATCCTCTTCCCTCTTCCCGAGTCCTTTTACACGGTTAGGCCACACAGCTCTCCTAAGACAAAACTACACTGCGTGTTCATGGAACACACAACTTGCACTCAACAAGCTTCACATGGCCCGTGTTCTAATTGACACGGCATGTGTTCCCAGGTCACACTACACGGAGGGTTCCAGATGGACACGACATGTACTAATATGTCCCAACAGACATTGTACTGTCAGCCATGTAGGCACAAATCTTTGGGTGGTTACCTACTGGGATTTATTTTCACACCATATTTGGGCCATGGTTTGGGCCCAAACAGATTATGTTGCTAAATGTATAGATAAGGGCAAGTGCCCTTCTACGTCAACATACAAGAAAGGCACAGGGGAAAATAGTAAATGCACAATACCATGTTCAAGGGTATTGCGCACAATACCTGAAAATATGTGCCTAACTGTCAGTGAATATATAGTAGGTAAAAGTACAGATAGCAGTAAACATGAAAGTACTCAGCAGTAAACATTCCACAGTTCAATGTCAAGCCATAGCTAACACAAATAGGTAACACTCTGGGAAGTACACACAACCATCCCCTCCGGTCCTACCTAACATGTACAAGAAACCCTTTGGGAAGTACACTCAACCGGACCCCTCAAATTCGGTCATAAGAATTCATAAAGACTCTTTTAGGAATCACTCTTAGTCAATTACCATTTTAGTCTAAGGTAGTCAAGGACTCTTTAAAGAAGCACACAAGGTCAATTCCCCTTATATACCCTAGGTCAAGAGACTCTCTGAGGAATCTCACCCAGTAAATTCCTCTTGTAGCCCCTTGTCATTAACAATCTCTCTGAGGAAGCTCACCCAGTCAATTCCTTTTATAGCCTAGAGTGGTTCAATGTAATTCAAGTAAAACAAAGACTCTCCGTGGAAGCTCACTCGGTCAATCCCCTTATATTCTATCAAGATCAAATACTCTCTTAGGAAGCTCACTCGATCTTTCCCCCTATAGTCTATAATGTTCAAAGACTCTCTAAGGAGGCTCACATGGTCTATACCCTCATATTCTATAATGTTCAAAGACTCTCTGAGGAAGATCACTCAGTCTATCCCTTATAGTCTATACACCAGGTCCTAACAGCCCCACATAAGGCAACACATAGTAATGATATATGGCCAATGTAAACCTACCAGACTACTTGGATAACCAGTCTACAAATTCTGAAGCATTTCAGAAAACAATACTCCATCCTACAACCACAAGGCATGGAAAACAGGTAAACAACCAATAGTCTAAACAGGACAAACGGTCGAAAATAGAACAATGCATGGGCAGAACATCCAATGCATATAAATCCAACCCTATTCATAACCAAATATCCTCTACACAACATACAAGCATGGAAGGCAAGGTACAGGGGAAAATAGTAAATGCACAATACCTCGTTCAAGGGTATTGGTCACAATTGCACATAATACTCAAAGACCTTCAATGTAATGGCACAAACCACCTACCTTGGCGTTAAAAGATCTCTATATGTGAACCTCGAAGACTGAATCACCTTAGAACACCCAAGATATAAAAAAATCCAAAAACGTTCAACCCACGATAACTTGGAAAAGAGGAGGAATCGGAATATGATGCTCTAGGAGAAGGAATAACTCACCGATGTGATTCCAACAGACCCGACGGTGTTTGAATCAGAGGACAGATGCATGCTTGGGTGTTCGTCGAAGATCTGCGGTCGTACGATGCTCTTGGTCGAACGAGACCTAAAAGAAGTGTGTTCTAGCGATTAGATGCGACCTCGTTGCATTTAATGGAAAAAAAAGAAAGTACACTACGTGTACTTTTTATGTACATGATGTGTACTCGACTTTTCCGTACTCCACTTTAGGTGGCCTCTATGTCACCCCCACATGGCCATGTGTGTGGCCAGGACACGGCCATCACACGGTGTCTTGTGGAAAGGAAGTACACATCATGTACTCATAAAGTACATGGCGTGTACTTCAAAAAAATTCCAGAATTTCCACTTTTTCCCAAAAATGACCAGAAAAGGAAAAACATACCTGAAAGGAAGATCCATTTTCTTATAATACATCATACTTTTTAAGGTTATGTGACAAGGACCATGGTTGTGCCTTTCAAGGTTGTGTAGTCATGATAAAATGAAGATCCTTCTATGGTAGGGTATCCAGGACTTAATTATGTTATTTTTAAGATCATGTATCTAGGACCTAATGATGTTCCTTATAATATAATGAATCCTTGACTTATTAAGAGTTATTATTGAACCTAGAGAGGCATCTTATTTATCCTTGTCAATATGAATAAAATCATCCGTAGTTTGGGTTGCATAGTTTACGATAATCTGTCATGACCAATCAATGATGTTTAACATCATATGGTGAGGAAAAATATACCTTGAAAGGGTTTGTGATAAGATGTTATGTGGGGATTACACATGGGTGGCCTTTTATGGTTTATCTTTTCTATCAATAACAAAATATTAAAGGGTATGGTTGGGGATTGCAACTTATAGGTTGTCTAGAAGTTATTTCTACCTCCTATATTTTGGTTTATAGACAAGGAAGGAGGACTATAATCATGGGGGGTATGGACAAATTAGTAAAGGTTAGGTCTTACACCTAACATGTGGCCAATGATATTATTTTTATAGTCATTCATTTTGGACAGATGATATTTCAGGATTGAATCTTAGAGAGGCATGTTATGTGTCCTTGCTGAATGTATTCAATACTCCTGTTGTTCGAGTTACATAGTTTTTTCTCATAAAAAATATACATATAGTTAAAAATCATGTAGTAATGATGCATGTCACATAAAAGGGGTGTAAATAGGTGATTCACCAAATCTTACACATAGGGAACACTTTCTGATTAAACCTAGAAGATTAATCACTTAATGGAAGGGTATGAGGATTACTCTAGTTTATAGGCCTATATATAAATCTCTAGATCATTGAGTGGACAAAAGATGTTAGCTGAATGGTTGGAATCTATAAAGATTATCAATATGGAGAAACAAGGTTGATAATCATGAACCAGTGGAGGTTTCAATAATATCCTAATGATAATACCCTTGTTATAGAAGGAATAAAATATTCTTTTACACCGTAATTATATTCTTAATTAGGTAGTATATCCTGGGGAAGGGTTTTTATGGAAGGTGTAATCTATATTAACAAATCAATACATACTAGAATAAGTTAATGATAATTTATATATCATCGATAGGTACATCAAAATAATATGGAGGCTGTTAGGGTATATGGGAACCCATGGCATGAGACTCGGGTGAACCCTCACCCAAGTATACGACTTAGTTGAAGTGGCACCCATGTCTGGGATGGGGTAAGAGTTTCATATATATATGATAACTGGGTGAAGTGAAAACTGATTATGGGAACTATGATAACATGTTCCCATGTATGAGACCTTGGTTAAGTTGAACCTATGTGTGGGGCCTTGGTATAATTTTTAATTTTTTGGCTAGATTAGAATATATATTTCACTAGGAATGTGGATTTGGTAATGTTTCAACATAATTGGGTGGCTCCATGATAACCTGGGTTTTTTATTCCCCGTTATGAATAACCCAAGATGACATGGAGGCCTTCAATGTAGGTTTATAGGAAAAATTTTCATTCATAATTTATTAATGTTAAAACCTTTATATTACAAAATTACATTTAGTTTTTTTAAAGGAATGATTTACGGAGTCACCAAAAGGGGAAGTGGGAGAATGTGGCCCAAATAGGGAGGGGTTATCCTTTTAAATTGTTAGATGGGTCTTATGTATATCATCTCTTAATCCTCAACAAAATGTGAGGCATCAAGTCTATTTATAAACATAAGTTGAAAATAGAGAAAATCATAGGTAATAACCACTCCATGTTCCCTATTTTGGTTAAGGGTACACATAATGGCTAGGACTTGCATGAAGTAACTTCCTTTAAGGAAAAACATGTGTGTGGGAAGGGCTATATGATCATTAATTAATGGAGGAACAAATAAGAGAGATAGAACATTCACAAAGGGAGGTTGGGGCATGTGTGAAGGGAGTCCCAAAAAAGATATCTAGGGAATTGAGAAGAATCCTAAGCATGTTCATAGGGACATGGGTGTACAAAAAATCTTATTTTCTCCAGAAATTATACCAACCAAAAAAATCAACATTATTAGAAAAAGAGAGATACAATAATAGTGAAACTCCACAACACATGGTATCCTAAGAATTTTATAAGGGAATATTTTGGTATGACTGGTTGTGTCATGATATAGAACCCTACCACAAGGTACACTAAAAAACTCAAACCACTTATTATAGAATGAAAATTATTTCCACAAAACAAATCTCATTTCAAGGCAGAAGAAGAGACTTCCAAACTAATGTCATAATGTGTTGTGTACCCTTCCATCATAATGTTACACCCCCCTTATATAGAATTACTAAATATTAAAGGACTATGTGTTTTCAGGGTGATATGGGTATTCATGGCGCCACTCCCCCAGATATTGGTATGGAACCTCACCAAAGTCCTAAAATTATTATCATTATAACTTGTTCCTAAAAAATAACTTTATCTTTTTAATTATTCTTATCATTTCATGTATAGAATTTTATATTTGAATGATGCTTATTATTATAATAATTTATTTATAATTGATCTTCATTAATGTGATAATTTCTGTACGATATTTTTTTTCAATGATGGGCCATGGAAGTTCCCTACCATGATAAGAACCAAGGATTTCCATGAAAATATTATTAAATATCTATCCTATAGTCTAGAAAAATCATATTGACAGGATAAATATAAATTGATAATATTTTGTGTTGGGGGATTATTGGAATTGATACTTATTCTCAGGAATCTCATATATGGTACTCCTATAGGAGGGAGGTCCTAATGACAGACCTGCCATAGGATTTCCACATATCATGAAGGTCATTGGATATTAATATTCTTGATAATGAATATTTTTTCCTGGAAACAATATCCTTCATAATGTATATCATGAAGGGGTTAATTAAATATTTCATGAAATACTTCATGTATATTATCATGGTGAAGTAGATTTAATTTGGTATGTTATGAATAGTATAGTGATTGATTGAGTAATTAAGATTGGATTTTTTCTTCCAAGTTATGAAGTAAGATATATATCTTTGACAAAGATTACAGTGAATTAGTTTAATCCATGTAAAGGATAGTGAATTGAAATGTTATCTAAAAAATTCAAAGAAATAAATATCAGGAATAAATGGATGAACATATGGCTATTTGTCTCACGTTATGAGATGCTAACTAACATTGGGATAGTACTTAATAGTAAAATTTTCAAGAGGTTTCTATTATTATGGCTTTACAATTCCTATTTGGAGGGGTACAATTTTTTTCCTGATACCGCCCTTGATCAATGTTTGGACCTACTTTTACCATGGAATTTGTGTATAGGGTTACAAACTAAGTGGATCTAGAAGCTTATTAGATTAATATGAATATGATCATTATAATGGAATTATTCAATATCTGTGGATGTATGTTTATTTAAGTTATATTGATTATAATTAAATCCTCAGTTAGTATATATTGGAAAGAGAGAATTTAATTATAATTAATTTATATTTTAGAGTAATAATATTTAATTAACTAGAGAATATTTATTTGCTATAGAATTTAGATAGAGTTAACGGTTTGGTTTAATGAAAATATTTTATGGTTTCATTGTTTAATCACGTGGGAATTTTATTTAATATAATTAATATATTAAATATTATTAATACATAGAGATGACTTGTTTTTTGTTAAATAAATGGTTAATGGTGTCAAGGGGATTATTTAATAAATAGAAGAAAAATTAGTTACCATTTATAGTTTCTATTTTATCAAACATTGGTATTTATGCGACTATTATTTTATAGATTAAGGTTATGCTAATATTTTTGGACAAAGAAAAGAGAGATGTCCCATGTTCTCAAGAACCAATAGAAGAACATTCATAATGTTAGAGTGTGAGAATGGCACAAGATGCTAGAGAGATCTATATTTGTTGTGTTAGTACCCGATACATCAATGCAAGTTTCTTAATTTTCATCGATTCATATGTATATATAAATATAGTAATTCGTGATTTCCTCCTATTGGACATTATGGACAACAAAAATTAGAAATAAAAAATCAAATATAAGTAATTGTTTTATTAATAATTTAATTACCTACCCATTTGAAAATTTCATTGTAATATTAATAAATTTATCATGAAAATATAATATAATTGGATCATATATATACCAAAAAATTAATAGTTGGTAGCCCACCAATAAATTATAGCTATTAATGGATCCTTCAGCTAGTATTTGACTTGTCCTAAATTTTTTATAGTTAATTTTATATTAGTTCATCTAAATTTTATCATTTAATTATCTGTTAATTGCCCAACAAGGAAATTTTCATATAGATATGGATATTATTTTCATTTTTTGGATGATTTAGACCCAAATATTCATATTTATGACAAAAAACCTCATGATTTTAATATATTTTTTTAGATAAGTAACCCATGGATTAGAATGAGCTAACTGAAAGGTACATTAATCCGATTACTATTTATCTAAAGAATATGATGCCAACACAATTGGTTGGGAAAATAATTCAAGCACTTAAAATCCCTTCCATGCACACAATAGGATCTCATGATCTACACTAGGTTCAAAAAAATAATGTAGTGTATCCCATTTGGGTGGATATTTTATTTCACATATATCAATGGGAATATCAGTATGTGGTCACATCCCCTTTAGGGTTTAGCCCACTGACATTTCTTGGGTAGAAAACCATATTTTCCGCACTTTGGGGGATAATGTTGATAAGGTTTCCCACCCTGGAAAAAATCATAGATTCCATGGATTGTACTTACTCCTTCCTAGCTTGGAAGTAGGCCACCAAATCCTGCCTAGGGAACATACCAAACCTTGCAACACTTCGGGATGTGGCTCCATGTAGACACCATTTGTAGTGGTTTTTGTCACATCTCATAAATATTAAGGCCTTGGTATGTCCAGAAAAAGTTATCACATAATATCCACATGACTATAGGTATTTCTAAGGGGCTCTACATAGTATTGAGAAAATCATAGACCAGTTTCCATGACCCTTAATCATGAAATTACTTTAATTAATTTTAATAAAATAAAAGAATTTTCCTATAATACTTATTTTAAATAGTTGTATTTCATAATATCATTTTGTAAAAAAAATGAATAAGATACATTCTAATTTATTAGAATTTTCGAAAATTGATAATAAGTGGATGAAAAGAAAAATTGTAAATGTTATTTATATAATTTAACCATAAAACGTGACAATATAAGATATTATTTAGTTATATATATATTTCATGGTGGATAATCTTGATTTGATGTTAATCAATGAATATTTGGTATTTCCATAATTTAATTATTATAATGGATTAAATTTTTTTTATTTATTAATTATATTAGGATTATTTTCATATTGATCCAAAGATTCTTTTATGGATGAGCCTACATTTCAAAGTATAATTTTATCGAATACCTTACCCATGGCCTTCCTCACCTATGTTCGGGTTACATTATCGATGAAGATATATTATAAGGTCGAAATTCCAGTGGTGGTCCAATGTACATCCAATCAGGGTGTAGAAAATAAGAATGGCAGATTCTATAACTCGAGTCATGTCAGGATCATGGAGTTACTCCCCCTTGGGTCTTTATTAGTTTCCAACTGCTCAATGAACCAGTCTCTAGTTTAATGCTCGTGATCATAACACAATATTGTATTGATAAATTTTAACAAAACAAACTTATCATACATAGATATAAAAATGTTTTGATAAGAAAACATCATTACACTAAAAAAACACATGCCTATGGATCGTAAAGGTATAGTGCCTTACAAACAAGACACAAAATATTCTTATATATTGAAATATAATCAACATCTCACAAAAAAAAACTTCCCAAATATTATTCTTATAACAAATATCCTACATAAAAACTTTTATTATAACATGGGGAAAGAAAATATAATAAATGGTGATCTTGGATGGTTTGTAAGGGTAAACAAAGGAGATATCATCATATCATGAGCATAAGGGTATGAGAATATTAGAATAACATTTTAAAACCATACCCTGCATATCATAGATCCTAACCATGAGTTATCTAATAAATCATAAAAATCTATAATATATGAATCAAAATGGAATCAATGTAAATGAACCATGAGAGTATATCATTGTCATAAGACATTGATTTGTGGCATACATATTAGCATTGAAAATAATTTCCTTAGTTGGTTAAGGTTCATTTCCAAGACTATCAAAGTTGAATGGTTTCACTCCTGAAACCATCATAGTAATCAAGTTTAACTACAATGAATATCATAGTGGAAATTTTCCATCACTGAACTACGTTCACTCCCCATTCCAGTCTAGTTAATCAGAAGAGATATCAATCTTTACCCAGTGCATTGGAGGGAAATATAGGTCCCATCTGTAACATAATTAAAATCATACATATATGTAAAATAGGAGCAAAGAAATTCACAATGTATTCACTCATAATATAAAATGGGATTCATAATAATTTCATTATATCATAACCTGGGGAAAAGATACATATTTCATAATTATTTTATAATTTCATCATAGAGTAACCAATGAAAAAACAGAGTTTCATTGCCAATTTATCACGCTATAACCCATGGAAGTGAAATTGGTCTCCCTAACATCATTCCATCATTGAAGAAAACCACTAATAGAGAAAATAAGAATCTTAACCTAGTATAATATACCTAGTAATTCATATCTAACATCAATATATTTCATTTTATACTGAAAATTATTTTTAATGATTATTTAAAATATTTCATGAGAAAAATATCATTTCCACTTTGAAAAAAAAATTTAAAACATGGAAAATGTTGAAAATGATTTTATTTGAAAACAATATCTGAAAAATATCTTCTAAAGATGAAAGTTCACAAAACATTAGATCCTTTATTTCAAAATTTGGGAAAACATAGGACTCCTCAGAGAGTGAAGAAGGTGGTGAATAATATTATAGAGATTATCGGCTCAGAACCGAACTTATTTTTTTCTTGAGAAAAACAAATCACTCAAGAAAGAAATTAGATTAATGAATAAAAATCGTGAAGAAGTTGTTGATGGAAGAAAAAATGTCATTAAGCAGGAGAATGAATACATTCATGTGATTCTAAGCTATAAACACAGAAATGCTGAATAAGGAAAGGTGACTGATGATCAAAGAAGAAGTTGGAAGCTAAGAAAGAAGAAGTGATCAAGGTGAAATCAAAACTCCTTGAGTCTGAAAATTACTTGAGGAATATGAATGCGAACTTCAACAATTCTGCATAATTAAAATCAGAGTCTTCTAAAATTGATGAGAAGGCTTATTACGAGAATCTGTTGAAATATTATCCTACCAGAAACAATGTTTCATCAGACTCTTCTAACATTTTAGGGTCTGTAAAAGGTGTTGGGAAAGATTGGGTGGAAAAAAGTTTTGAGAAACCTATAAACACTATAGAAGATGAAATCTCACTCAAAGGGAATGGTGGTTCAGATCTTGAGAATGTTAGGGTTGAAAGAAGTTACCTACCTAAACAATTCTTCTATAGGGAAAGATAATTATTTAATATAAAATATAGATGTTAAGGCTATTGTTGGTGCTGCAGAATTTATGGGCATATAGATTATAATTGTTTTCGCAATTTGTCTCTACCCAGAAGAATGATTGATCAAAGTGGAAGAAATGGTGAAAGAAGAATGATTAAATTTCTCCACTCATTGAAAGTGGAAAAGGTAAATTCTGAAGATATCAGAAACATTCCAATAATGAATCAATTTGAATATCTCAAAGATGTTTGTGGGAGATTTTATTAGTCTGGTCATAATGCTGAAATTTATTTGACTCTCTTTCTAGAACACTTTTCTTCTAATCAAAAAGAAAAGAATGCTGAAAATAAGAAGGTTGATGAGAGAGTTCTCATTTTTGAGAATTCTTTGATAGAATATAACAGGAACAAAGCATGGTTTATTGACAGTGGTTGTTCTTCACACATGAAAGGTGATATAAAAATCTTTGAACATGTTGAGATTCAGGATGGATGATCGGTTACTTTTGGTAATGATATTTCCATAAAAATTAAAGGAATTGGAATGGCAGAGATTGAATCATAGAAACTAAAGTGTAAGGAATTATTTCTTGTTGATGGACTAAAAAATAACTTACTTATTGTATGTCAACATTGTGATGATGGGAATGAAGTAATCTTCAGAAAGGATTCTTGTATTATCAAAAGTGTGAAGAATTGAAAAGTCATTACAAAAGGAGAATGAAACAGTGAGAATATCTTTCAAATTGGAGAATATAATAACTCCTATTATTTGAGTGCTGCTGATGAGAATAGGTTATGGAATCAATGACTTGGCCATATTGGGAAGAAGAACATGAACAAGCTATATAAATTTTATGTTATTTGGACATTTCCAGAATTGAAAAGAATAGATGAAGATGTTTTATTACTTTCTAGAAAGGAAATATGACTACCAAAAGTCATAAAAGGGTTGAGATTCAATCTAGAAAACCACATAACCTTATTCATTCTGATCTATGTGGGTTGATGAGATATCAATTAACAAAATGGGATATATAATTTATCACTTTTATTGGTGATTTCACTCAGATGAAAAACATCATATTCTTAATGAATGAGTCATAGGCTATTGAAATGTTAAAATTCATTAGAAAAGATGATGAGAAAGAATTGGGGGATTCCATAAAGAAGATATGAACAGATAATGGTACTGAATTCACAAACAATTCTTTTAAAATTTATCTAAGAAATCATGGTATCAAACATCGGTATAGTTCTCACTATACTCCAAAACATAATAGAGTAGTTGAATGAATGAATAGGAGATTGGTAGAAATGGGAAGAAGTATGTTAGTAGAATACAAACTTTAAAAATTCATTGGTAGAGAAGCTGTTAGTACTACTATACATGTTCAAAATAGATTCTTCTTGAGACCAAAAAACAACATGACTCTTTATGAAATGTTTTATAAAAATACTCTCATTTTAATACTTCAATGTCTTTGGAAGTCCATGATTTCATAAAGTGAAAAATACGGATTTGGGAATGTTTGATGATAAAGATGAGGAAGGAGCCTTCATGGGTTATTCACCAAATGGGAGAAGATACATATTTTGTAAAAAATGTTTACAAAGTTTGGTTGACTCATAAGATGTGAAGGTAATTGAAAATCAATGTTCCTTAACCAAAGTTTTTGAGAATAATGGGGATGAAACATTGGATAAATCCAATAATATTGAATGTTATCTAAAACAACCTCATCATGATTAATTTGAGTCATGTGGTCCCGAAATTGATTCTGAGGTAGAAATCATGAGATTTTTTACCTTACGAAAGCAAGCTGACTCTGAAAACATTATTGGGAATCAGAAGGATCTAGTTCAGACAAGAAGGAAGTTGAGATTAGAAAATCAGACTTCACATATCTCAAAAGTTTAACCCAGATCAGTTTCAGAGGATATTCAATATAAATAATGGGTAGATGATATGAAGTAAGAGCCTGATCAGATTGATAAGAATGAAACATGGGAAATTTTTCCAAGTCCATCGAATAAAAATTCTATTAGAACCATGTGGGTTTCAAGACATAAATTGAATAATCATGGAGATATTCCAGGAAACAATGAAATACTTGTTTGTGAAGGATATGCACAGGTAGAAGGTGTTTATATTGATGAAAGCTTTTCCCTCATTGAAAATATAGAAACTATTTGAATGTTTCTTATATTGGCTACCCATTAGAATTACAAAGTTTATTAGATGGATGTAAAGACGTATTTTTTAAATGGTGAAACTGAGGAAGAATTTGACATTGAAAAATATTGTGGTGTTGTACTTGATGAGGATGAAAAAATGTTTTTAAACTAAAGAAATATTTTTATGAGCTAAAACAATCTCGGCATGCTTGGTATTCAATGCTTGACAATTGTTTGAGAAATATAAGCCTTTCTAAATCAAAAAGATTATAGTAACTTGAATGTGAAATATGTTGACTGCAAAACATTATTTTTATTAGTTTATGTGGATGATATAATTTTTTCTAGGGATGAAGAAAAATAT
The DNA here is from genome assembly GCA_963277665.1 of Viscum album. Lineage (NCBI taxonomy): Eukaryota > Viridiplantae > Streptophyta > Magnoliopsida > Santalales > Viscaceae > Viscum > Viscum album. The sequence goes on from OY728157.1 coordinate 179,956,144, forward strand.
TATGAAGAGTTTTTTGAATAGATGAAGAAGAATTTTGAAATGTCAATGTTGCGGGAATTAACTTTCTTCCTTGGATTAGAAGTACAACAAAACGAAAGATACATTTTCTTATCTCAAGAAATGTGTTCCAAGGAATTGTTAAAGAAGTTTGGAATGGAATAATAAAAATAACTTTCAACTCCTATTTCAGTGAGCACAAAGTTGAACAACAATTAATCTAGAATAAGTGTGAATCAAAATGATTTTCAGAAGATGATAGGAAGTATTCTTTACCTTATAACATCACGACCTGATATTTTTTATCCTATTACTTTATGTTACTGGTATCAAAGTAATCCAAAAGAATCAAATATGTTGGAAGCAAATATAATTTTGATATATGTCAAAGAAAAAGCTACATGTGGGTTGTTATACAAAAGAAATAGTTAGTTAAAGTTTCAGGGTTACACTGATTTTGATTGGGCTGTTGATTGTAATGATAGAAAATCAACATCAGAAGGATCATTTTTCATAGGTTAATGTTTTGTGAGTTAGTATAGAAATAAATAGTGTTTGGTGACTTTGAGAACATCCAAATTTGAATACGTTGCAGCTAACCATTCGTGTACTCAAATGATGTGGATGAAAGTTGAGCTGGAAGATTTGAAAGAAAAAGTTTCTAAAACATTAAAGATAGTTTGTGATAATCAGAGTGAAATTGATCTTTCTAAAAACCCTATCCCATACAAATGATCAAAACACATTGATATAAAATGTCACTTCAAAAAAGATAAAGTTTTTTCTGGAGATTTTTTGCTGGAATAAAAATCAAGAAAGTATCATATTGAGGATATATTTACAAAAGCAATGTTTGTGGAATGGTTTGTCTAATTGAGGCTGCAACTCCACATTCAGCATCCTCCCATGACTTCCAAAAACTCATATGGAAACAACCCCCCACAGTGATTTGGATAATGTGGAAAAAGGGAGAGAGTAAGAAAAAACTTGGTAAAATATTTTTTTCATAGATTTTTTTTATGAATCAGAAGTTGTGGTTATCATATTATGGGGGAGAGAAAAAGAAAAATCGGATAGAAAGAGAAAGATAAATGTAAAGGGGTAGTTGTGAGTAAGGTGGAGTTTATCTATAAATGGACACAAAAATGTTTTGTCACTAAGGGATGGAAATCCATCAAAAACATTAATTTATATAGTATTGTGGTTTCAGGTAACACCTTTTTGAGAGAGGATATGATTTTATAAAATTCAAAAACCTGAGTTATTGAAAAATTATGAGAATAAGAAATGTTGTTAACAAGGGATTTCAACAAATCTAAAGGGGGAGATTGAATAATCTTTCTGGTTTTTTGTTTTAAACAATGTTTTTGCTTTTTTGAAACCTAAATTTTTTGTTGAACAAAATTTTTGATATATAAGATGATGAAGTTATTGGTTGTTGGATGTTATTCATTTTTGCTGAGAAAGAAAGAAGTTGCTATATTTGAAAGATGTTGATTAAGTCCTTTTGTAGCTGAAGAATATTGAAAGAGGATTTTGTTGAAGATTTAGAATATAAAATGTTTATCCATCTTTCAAACCAAAATCAGGTTATAATTTTCATATCTTCATGTTCTCACAAATCATGAAATGTTTCATGACAAAAGATTTTGAAGAAATGGCGAAGAGGTTTGACAAATTTTCACTGAGCAACATTCTAATAAAACCAAAACCTGGTTTTAAAGAAAACTGGATCTGGATTTATAAACATATTTGGAAGGTAATTTCTAAAAATACAGGAACTAGATTTCTATGAAAACTAGAATATGATTTCAGAGAAAACCATATACTAATTTCTGAATAATCCGGAACCTGATTTTTGGAAAAACCAGAATCTGATTTCAGAGAAAACCTGAAATTGTTTTCTGAATAATCAGTAACTTGATAAATAGAAAACTAGAACCTGATTTCTAAACAATCCAGAACCTTATTTCTGATAAAACAAAAAAAATGCTTCTAAGAAAACCGAAACCTCATCTTTGAACAATTCATAACCTAATTTCTGAGTATGTTTCTGATAAAACCAGAACCAAGTCCCTGCATTATCATTCTGAGAAATATATGAATAGTTCAAGAAGGAAAACCTGAATTTCAATGTTGAATAAATCTTGGAGAAATTTAGGGAGGTTTTAAGAAGTCAAATATTTATGATTAAATGTGACAGATTTGTAGAGTTTTTGAGATTTGAGGAAGTGGGAATGATTTTAATGATTCCCACCTTTTTCCCATGTTTCCTATAAATATGTTCTTAGATCATTCACTCATTTTCAACTATAACACATACAAAAAAGGTGGAGCACTAGAGAATTAAAATTTAAAAGTTCCCACAAATATTGAAGAAGGTTTTCTTTGATTGTTTATGGAATGGAATAATCAGAACCAACCTTACCTTACTGAGAAGATCGAAATCAGCCAAACCAGCCTGAGGATTAGGACTGAGCTTCTGTGGAATAGATTCAATAAAATATTTTTTCTTTTTTTTGATCATTTATTTTTTAATCAAACATTATAAACTAATGGGAGTTAGTATAATATTTCCCATTAAGATAAATAAGGTGTCGAATGGGATTTTATATAAGTGGTATTCACTTCTTCATTATAATAGATTTTTGTAGACCCATGGGAGTGGATATGGTAATGATGTAGGTTCTCAGACTGAGGTAGAACCTTATAAATCATGTGTGACTTACTTTCTTTACTATTATTGCATTATTAAGTATTTGATATAGGTTGATAAGGAAATAAATATTAATAAGTTTCAAGGGTAATGTTTTGTAATGTTTTTAAACTTATATAAAGTGAACAATTGATTCAACCCCCTTCTCAGTTATTACTCGATCCTTGGAACTTAAATATAAGTGTTTTTCATGATTATGGGTTTCCCTAATATGAGTTTTGTTCCTCACATAATGCTCTCAGTTTTATTTAATGGATGGAACTAGAAGGAATCTTGTTAACATTGAATATGATGGGATATCTGGCGACTATGAGAAACCAAACTGGATGGTGACTAGAGAGAATGATATTATGATTATTCCAAATCAATTTTCGTGATATATGAATAACAATGTAAACTTCAATGAGATTACTGAAAGATTGAATAAGATAAATATTTAATTATAATAATGTTATTGTTGTAATGAAAATATAAGAAATAAGAATAAACTTTCAATATGTTAAGAAGAAGGAAAGAATAACATGGATGAAGACCTCAAATAGAGGGTCAGATGTCTTCTATGTGGAAAAAGGTTCATAGAGTGAGAAATTGTACACGAGTTCAATATATTTTCTGTGGAAAGCATAGAAATTATCCAAATCAATTCCTTAACCTAATAATTCTCTTATAAACTGAGGAAATATTCTAATAAAATTATTTAAGTGTAAGGATTTAAGTATTTATGAAATTGGATTTTAGAATTATGAATTGTAAATTATATAAGGATAGTTCATTGTAATATTTCCATAAATGATTTGAAAGAATAAGTTGAATGATGATGGTGGACTAGGAATGTGATTTAACAGTATTGTAATATTTTCATAAAGGGAATATGACCCTTAATATGTTCCTAATTTTGAGAAAATGGATTTTATTTTTGATAAACTGATTTTGGATAAGAATAAAGTAAATTGGATATTACTGATTACCTTGGAACTAATTAAGGAATTGTTGACAATGTGGTTTATTATATCTTTGATGGAGTTTACATAATTTTTTATATTTAATGAATATATCCAATAATATATACTAGTAATGGGGAAACATGAATGTTTTCAATAAGGTATTATGTTAATTCTGGTTTTTACCATATTCCAAGAGAATAAATTCTAAAGTTATTCAACTTTTGGTGACTAACAAACAAGAGCTATGTTATGATGTATTGTGGATCAATGTTTATATGACTTTGGAAAATTTTATGGCATTCCTTAAACATTTTGAGTTCTTTATGTTTCATAAGGTTAACCATTTATGTAATGGTTTAAGTTAAACATTAGATAATGTTTTAGAGATTAATGTATTACTTCACCATATAATGATTTTTCCTGTTGAATAACTTCTTCTAACCATTTTATTGTATTGATAACTCAATAATGATATAATGACTAATAATTCTATATATGGATCATAAGATCCATTAGTGTCTTATTCATAACAAATTTAACTTCATTTCTTGGAGTATGAGATGAATTATAAGTTGATCAAGGTGCAACAAAATGGTGTGATTGTGCTTATGAAATATAAATATATCAAGTAAGTACATTTCCTTATAATTTTCTATATAGTAATATCATTCATCAAATCTAGGAAAATAATATAGAAAAAATGTAACCCTAATACATTTTTTTATTGAAATTATGGTCTTATAATTCATCACATATGTTTGTTTTGAGGCCCTTATCTTTCCATTGATCACCCACTTACTTGTGATCAATTTTCTCTATCACTCTAAATAAGTATTTTAGTGTTATTTTTCTTTTCTATTTCTATATTTTAATTTTCCACCAATGTTCTCATATTTGGAAACATAGTATGTGTTATTCTATATGAATTATGCACATCAAATTTTATTTTTAAAGATAATAATTCATTAAAATTTTTTACAATGTGGGTTTCTATGATATGATTTTCAAATAATAAACCTTTGATGACAGAGATTATTTTAGACTAAAAAATAAATTTTAAGTGGGGTATATTGTAACACCATAAGATTTTGTGAAATATATTTTTTGACTTAATTTATTTTTTTCTGTATTTTTATCTAATGGAACACTATATATAGTTTGTGTTACAAAAAATAACGTTGTTCGGATTTCTTTATAAGCTACAAGATGCTAATATTAAACTACATGAAACATATATTTTATCTTTCATTACAAAAAATACAAAATTTTTCATGTGTTACAAATAATTATGATTTTAGATTGTGCTACTTACAACACTAAGTTTAAACTGAACATAACATGCTATTATTATGGTTCTCAACTAATTATTTGAGTGGTGGTTATGAATAGGATTAACTTAATTTTGAAAATATTTTTTACTCATATTCATAAAATGATTCCTTTGGTAAATAATTAATTACAAATGAAAGTAATAACTATTTGAAAATAATGAAATGGTTTTCTAAAAAAGTAATCTTTTATTTAAAAACATGTTTTATCCCAATAAATTAAAAAATAAACTTTTGAATAATGTAATTAATCAAATTTATATATTATATATTCAATAAATTTTTATAAACATCATCCAATAGTTTTGATAGATATATGATACGAACAAATACCATTTTATATAAAAAAATTAAATGTAGTTTTACAACCTTTTAATGGAAATATTATTTTAAAACTAAATTTTGAAAATTTATAAATTCAATTTTAATAATTAAATATTATTTTTGAAAGATTAATTTTAAATGTATCACATGGTTAAATTTTAGTATTTGTTTGAAATATTGCATTTCTTTGATGAATATTAAAAATTAATGCTTCTTAATTGAAAACATATTTTTTGTTTAATTTACTTATATAGTTATTTTATATTTTTATTTTGTTTTAAAGTATATTTAGTTCAATAATGAATCTATTAATCCAATTTAGTTAATTTTAGTAAATATCTAATTTAAATTTGATAAAAAAACATTTTAATCTTTTAAACATTTTCACTTCCAAAACACATTGTCTCATCCCGTTTACGAGATTAATTTTAAATTGATTTATTCCACTTAAAAAATTTTAATTTGGAAAATTGTATTCCATATTTGGAAAAATAATAATTTATTATCTATAATTTGGCCAAAAATAATTTTGACCATAATTATTGGTGAAAATAGTTAAAATTAATTACAGTTATCAAGAGAAAAATGAGTTTACTAAGGGGTCAAAATTTAATAATAAATGATAAAATGACGTATACAATTGTATAATACAACGTTTTTGTACATATGATTTCAATATCCACTCATTAATATAAATTTTTTTATCGGAGGCACATTAGGTATATGATGCCTCTCAATAGTATTTAACTTGTTGGTATTTAGAAGAATGCCACACCTCCTACACTATAGAAGGAATCTCAATCTACCCAATTCTTCACACATATAATGATATTAGGATCAACCAAAACCTGAAAAAATAACTTCTCAGATTCTTATAATATCATCCTTGAAGCCTCTCATTGTTCATAAAATCTAGCCAAATAAGTCCAATGGTGCAGACCAAAAGTATTTACCCAAATAAGAGGTATTGTTCATCAACATGATTTTTTGCTTTTTTTCTCCACTTATTATACCATGATTATATAATTAAATAAGTATTGAAAATATTCTGATATATTTTATGCTAATTTTATGAACTAAAACTTTACAAACTTCCATTAAATGAGATATGCAATCATCATTCGTGTGTATGGTGCACTACTGCCTCACGAGCCTATGTCATTCGTTCTTCCATTACCGCGTTTCGAGGTTTGAAATAATGATTTATTTATATTTAGATATTCTATATAATATATTTATGATATATTTATTCTTATATATTTATTATATACCATGTATGTTAATTTTTTCTATTTTGTGAGAATATGATAACGATGTTCGTGTGTATGGCGGAGTACCACCTATCAGAGTGATGTGATTCGTTCACGCTTCACATAGAATGTAATAAGGTTGTTTTCAATATGAATATGTGATATATATGAAATAATAATTATATTATTATTATATATATATATATCATTTACTTTTCTTTCTTTCAATATTATAAGAAAATGGAAACAACATTCATGTGTATGTATAGACAACCGTCACCATTAACTATGTATTTCATTTCCCATTTCTATATATTATAAATTATTATAAATATATATAATGAATATATATTATATTTAAATAATAGTTTACATAATTTAAATTTTTACGTTATAATATAAGTAAGAGTACAAAGAACAACAATTAAAAACTTGTACATAAAACAAAGCCGTTATTACCTAAAACATAACTTTAACATGCAATTATTAATAGAAGGGTAACATAAATTCATAAGTAAATCATATATGGTATTATATATATTAATATTGTTATCTAATATATTTATAATAAAATTATATTTATTATACAATATGTTTTCACAAATAGGATGAGTGTAAATACTTAAGTTACAGTTATTTCTAGTATGAGTTTTACCTCTATGTGACTTATGACTTAATCATCATTTTTTTTGTGGTGTATATACTACACTATGATATTTATATAATAAATTTTATTTATTTAATTTCATTTATTTAATTTCATTTAAATTTTGAATTGATTCTATTATTTCATAGATCACACGACTCAAAAGTTACTCTTGTAGTAAGGTATTTCCATCTCACTTTTTACTTTTGTGAGACACATGTCATATTCACCACTTATTTCATGTTTATGGTGTATATAATGCCCCTAAAATTATTTTATAATGCCTATACCAAAAATTATTTGTATTTATAGATCTGTTTGGGGATTTATCATTTATATGGTTTACTGGTTAAAAGTTACCAAAGCATTATGATATTTTTATCTCAATTTTTCTTCTTTGAGACACACGTTATGTTATACACCTATATTATTTTAAAAGGTCTATATTATTCCCCTTGGACTTTTAGTATCAAGAATATCCTTATTTTCATGATATTTTATGCTTCAGGTAATGTCATTCTATAAAAACCCTTCTCTTTATTACACATGAATACATGATTTATCACATAATATTACACTTAATAAAACCCAGAAGATCAATAATTCTAGTTTCTTTGGGAATTAGTTACATTATATAACAATTTAAAATAGGAAAATATATCTTCTTTATCGAGAAATTATTTAACATTCTCTCACTTAAATGTGCATGGGATAACCTGGGGATATACATAAGAAAGGGCTGAGATATAAATCCCAGTAAGGGAATAAACATAGAATAACATAATAATGTATTAAAAGATATCAATTAGGTTTATAAATGGGGAATAATACTAGTAAAAATCACAGAAATGAACAATAAGGCACAATATACCATGATAACATTATAAAAACATGGTAAATGTGGAAACAACCTAAAACACTGCATCATAAACATAGGTCAATGATAGATTCTAGTACATCATGATGAAAAAAGTCCCATAAAAAATCTGGTTCAATCCCTATCCAAGAATGAAGTCTCATGAAACTAAATATTACCTGGTAGATTGGTGCACTATATAATTTTGAGCAGGCCCAACACTTTCATTTCATTCTCATACTTAAGTATGCCATATAGATAATAAAACATGCTTTAATTCATCATCATATATCATTCCATGTTCAAGGACTATGGAATAAATAAATTTAAGTCTCAATTAAATTATGTATAAGTGTATAAAGTCAGACACCCTTGACAGGAAATGGGTATGGTAGTTACTACATAATTATATTTCATGGAAAATTCGGGTGAAATTTTGAAAGCATAACGAAGTCACTTATGTAATGACATGGATTTTCCATGTATTGTTTTTTAATATTATATATATTATTATCCTGATTAGAAACTAATATGGTATGTGATTCTAGGGCCCAGTGTCCCAAGAATCAATTTTTGAAATGTTTTTAATATACTAAATAGTACGCCTGCATGGATTTCCTGAAAAAAGGGAATAAATTCTAAATGGGTTCCCAGATATAAAATATGATGGAATCATTGAACTGAAAACATTTTTTACCATAGTCATGGCTTAACATTAATCATCACATGTCGTTTTTGGAAAATTCATTGTGGGCATTGAAATGAATATAATAATTTGAATAAATTTTTTTGTTTTGTTTTTACAATGCAGTGGTTTACTCATCTTTAAATTGAATATTATTGGGAATTCTTAGGTTTATTCTCATAACCCTAGAGATGTTGGAGGACCATTGGAGATTGAGATCTAGAGAATTCCCATATATAAATGACAACGAATTTTGGATCATAGAGTGACACTCCTCTAATTCAATGGATCTTGACAACGAGAATGATGAAGTAATTGTTCTTCATCAACAACTGATATTAATTGAGGTAAGGCATGTGTTTTGTTTGGATTTGTTATTCATTTCTAATTCCTATGAAGAACACAGCCCAATTCATGAGTATATTGATTTGTGGATCAATTGTTATGTAGGAAGGGTTATTTTGCTGGGATATTACTTCAGGAGTTTTTAATAGATTATTTATCCATTCATCATTATAATAGAAATTAATCGAGGCTAACTAAACATGGCCATGGTTCATTCCTATTTTATGTGTTTCATGATTTTCTACCATCATTCCCCTTTAATATCAGGCATTCATTGTTTTCCCTATGGTTCAATGAACATCAATGAATTGATCATTACACACAAGTTTCTTGGAGAAATGATATGATTTTATAGATCTGAGATCAGTATGATGCAATGAAGGTGCGATGGTAGTAGCGGTGAATGGATCAGATTATTTTGGAAACCCCTTATCATTGAGAAAGATGTATGGAAGATTATTTTTATGAACATAATCTATCTTCTAAATGGACTCAAATCCTTTATTATGGTTAACAGTCATAGTAGAGTTCAATTAGAGTAGATCCCTGTGTTTTAGCGTGATTGAAGCGAGATTTCGAGGAGATGGCAGTATAGGTGAGAGCAAGAGGAAGAAGAAGAGTTTCTAAAAAAACATGATAAACACATAATCTAGTACTAGGATACATGGTTTGTAGTCCCATTGGATGAAATTAACTTGTACTTCAGATAGTACAAAAAACATTTGGTGGTGAACATGGGTTGCCTGCACGTCGTGTACTCCCCCGCATAGCATGGCGTGGACTATGTACATGGGATACCCTGAATATAGTGGCATGTGACCCCTCTACACATCATGTACTCTGCTTTAACATGGACATGGTTTGGATGACACATGTTGTTTACCCTTGTAGAAGCAGGGGTCAAGGGACACCTTGTGTAACCCATGTACACTCCATGTACTCGTTATTACATGGACAATATATCTTCTACTCCCTATCATGGAAATTATTCATTAGGGTTAGTTCCCCTTATCATTTCCCTGAAGGTTGGTATGAATCATTTCTTACTACAAGGACTATGATCTCTTCAGTGGGACATCCTAGATAATGTTTTTGGAATCCCTTTGAGAGGCTCAGAGTGAAAACCTTTTTTTACTCTTCAATCCCTAGGTGTAGTTATTGGTATCAATTTGAAAACCACTATCCGAGAAATAAATCTTCTACATAACTGTGTTAATCTAGATTAATTTGGTTGGTATCACCCCATGGAATTAGTATTGATCCTCATATATGTATCGTAATCTCTTCAGATCTATCAGTATATCATTTTCATGACGAGACCTGATGAGGAGTACCCCCCAAATGGATGTCATCATTTCTATCATACTCCAAAGTGTATTTTCCCTAATGAGTGCTCGTGAAATCATGGAACTGGAATTCTTGGCATGGTATACAATGGTTGTGGATTACTCCAAGAATGTGTGTCTTGATTGATTATATCTATATATTCTTGTTATATATGTTGTATACATATACATGTGTAGAGATGAATGTATTTCTTTTGTTATATACATTGTGTTTTATGGGTGTCCTACTGAGTATTTGTATACTCAGCCCTACTTGGGATTTTCCCACATGTGTCATGTCTTGTGCAAAGGTTAAGCATTTTAATGGAGTCCAAGGAAGTCCAGGATTCGACGGTGCGTAGTGAGATAAGATAGACTGAGGTGTGATCCTAAAGCTTACAAAATGGAGTCCTAGTACCTATATATTCAGGTTGGATGGATGTTACTGAATTCATTATGGTGGGATTTTATTTTACCCTGTTTATATCCATTTTTCTTCATATCGTACTCTATTTGTGGGATATAGATGTATGAATGCATTGGTTGTTCATTTGTTTTTACATTTAACAATTTTGTGGTCTGGAGATGTGTGCATGTGTTCAGGTACTTAAGAAATGCATCCCATGTTTGTGATATGACTACTTAGTTCTAGTCAATAGCTCTTGGCCTATTAGAGGAAGGCTTGGTGAGTCATGGCAGAGACCCCACTTGGATGGTTCATGATAGAGTGGTATTAGAGGAGGTCAGTTCTACCATAGGACCAAGAGTCTATGAGATTGGTTTAGGAAAATAGTGTTATGTTTTTTGAGTTCATTTTTTAGGCCATATACTCCAGTGTTGGTGTGGTATTAGATTTATCCATACCATGACTCTGATCACTTTCTTTTCAACTCAAAACACGAGACATTGGATTCAATGAATGAAATAGTATATGCATCATATATGAATGGGTTTTGTTTCAATTTAATTCTTTATTCATCTCTAAAAAAACACTCATTGGTCATATTACATCTTTTTTACGTTTAGGATGCCTTTGGAACATATACCAGATATGATTCGGCATAATGACCATGTTGATGATCCCCATAGGGATGAGGCTTCAATATAGGAACCAGTTCCCCAGATGTTACCTCTAGGTGGTTCACTATCCATTCCACCACTTGTAAAGTAGCACATGGTACCCATAGTACCATCGGATGAGGTGTGCCGGCTGAAAACTCGTAACTATTTTTTATTGGAGATACCCCTCATGTTCCTAGATGAGCCCGGCGTATAGGCGGCTGAGGAACAACTTGAGGCGGTGACCCAATATTTATGTCTTTTTAGGACACTAGATTATCATATGTTGGTCCTATAAGTAATCCTTCTTCATGAATCAGCAGGGCGATGGTGGGGTTTAGTTACTCAGTCTTATGATGATGAGACTATTTCGTGGTCTGAGTTCAAGCATCTCTTAAGAGAGGAGTTCTCACTAGCTATTCTAAGACATCTGCATATCCATGAGCTTTTATATATCTAGTGCGACATCATGATAGTAGTTGAGTAATCATTGAGATTTACCAACCATTATAGGTTCTCGATGGATATGGTTAGATATCATTTCATTAGGTATTGGACCATTTAGTGTGGTCTACATAGATCGATATGATCTAGCGTGATCCCTCTATACATTCCTACCTATTCTTGGGTGATATAGTGAGCTTTGGTGGTCAAGAGTTTCTTGGTTGAGAAGTTATAGATAGAAGTTGTATGTAGTGGACAAGAAGAAGCAGAGACCTCGACATTGGGGATCCAACATTAGTTCTAGAGACCTGGACATGGGAGAAGTTTCAAGAGAAGTTCTCAAGGTGGAGGATTTATAGTTCACATCCCACAGGGTGGGTCCTGTCAACCCATAGAGAGGAAATAATACTCATGAGTTGATAAGGGAAATAATTCCTGAGATTTTCTAACCTATCGTATATCTCACATAGAAATTGTTGATTTTTCACTGAGGCAGAGATAGCAGTAGGAGAAGGAATTTCCGAAGGATGGATGTTGTGTCAGTGGAGATGGGAGAGTAGTAGGAGGGGGTCAATGTTTCGACTTGTTACCACCACTACCCCCATATGTTCTACTCTAGGCTTAGGGATCTAGAGAATATTGAAGGGCACAATTGTAGGTGGGATCTAGGATTGATTTGATGCATGATCTATGTCTTTTCTACCTTATCTACAGTACTGATAGACATGGGTTCTATTAATTCCTTTCTCAACACATATCTTGTTATAGACATAATGATTTCAATTGAGCTGTTGACTCAACCCTTAGGCTTAGAGATTACTTCTGGAGATGTCTCAATAGTCACATACATATGCCGATAGTGTGACCTAACTTTTAGAGGAAAAAGTTTTTGTTGGGATCTCTTGCTAGAAGCATTGAGGTCTTATGACATCATTCTTATTATGGACTGGTTATCCAATGTTCATGCTCAAATTGACTATTTGAGGAGATGTGTGTTGTTTACCCTTAATAAAAGAACTAGTTTATTCTTTTTCAGTGAAAAGGAAACCCTAGAAGCACGTTATAAACTCATTCATAAGAAGGTGAAACTGATTAATCATCTGTTGGCTAGCTTGATCCATGGTGCAATGTATATTATGAGTTCCCAGTTTCATGTAGGGGTGGTGGGGTTCGAGGATGTCTTTCATAAAGATGTTACATGTTTACCTCCCCACCAAGAGATATATTTATGCATTGATATAAACCCCAACATGACACTAATATATTCACCAGCATATTGGATGTCTCCTGATGATATTTGTGAGATGAAGGTGTAGTCGGAGGACTTACAGAGGAATGGATTTGTGATACCTAGTGGTTCACCGTTTGTAGCCCCAGTTTTGTATACTAAAATGGAATATAAGATATTGAGGTTGTGTGTGGACATCCGACACATGAATCTGGTGACTGTGAATGATAGTTATCCATTATTGAGGATCAATGACCTCTTTGATCAGTTGATAGGGGCATGATGGTTCTTTAAGGTTGAACTCGAATCAAGATATCATCAACTATAGGTATGGGATGACAATATAAAAAATATGGAATCCCAATGTTTTTAATGTAACCATGATTATTTGGTGATTCACATTGGTGTGACAAACACACTAGAAGTGTTCATGAGACTCATGAGCGAAATATTTCAGCCTTAAATAGAAAAGTTTGTGGTAGTATTCATCGATGATATCCTTCTTTACTCATCGTTTAAGGAGGATCTTGCAAAACACATAAGGATAGTTTTGGACATACTCTGAATGCACTAGATTTATGGAATTCTATCAATGTTATAGTTTTGGATTCTAGTGGTCCACATTCTAGGACATGTAATCTCAATGGATGGAGTGCCAGTAGGCCCAACCAAGGTTGAGGCAGTTTTAGCATGGGAGAAACTAATGATTTTGGCGGAGGTGTAGAGATCCCTTAGGTTAGAAGGCTATTAAATGAGATTAATACCTTATTTTCCAGAGTATCATCACCCATGATAGTTCTGAAGAAAAAGGGGAATTCATATCTATGGACAGAGAAGTGTGAGAAAGATTTTCAGTAGTTGAAGCAGAGTTGGACGAATGCCCCCATCTTGAGATTTCCTGAGAAGTGTGTCGAGTATGTAGTGTTATGTGATACATTGGGGACTGATCATGGTTCTATCTGGATGTTGAGGCAAGTTCTTATTTGATATGGTTAATTCTAGTTGAGACAACATGAGAAGAACTACAGGACCCATGATCATGAGTTAGCAATGGTAGTCTTCACTTTGAAGGTGTGGTGACACTACCTTATGGGAGAGCAGTTTTTCAACTAGTTTGATCAAAATGTTTTCAAATATATCATCTCTAATAACAATATATACTTGAGAAATATTCAATGGACGTAGTTCCTCTAAGACTACGGCATTGAGATTTCCTATACTCTTGGGAATGGGAATGTGGCCGCGGATGCTCTTAGTAGAAGATCAAGTATGCAGTTGCTAAATGATGTGTCAAAGCTATTAGCCTCGATGCATTTTTCATTTTTGGATATCAACGGACCATATTACCATTACCCCATGGGTGTCACCCCTCCACACTTATTGTGTGTTAAGGAGGAACAACATGGGGATACCAACTGTGAGACCCTACATTCTTAGATATCTGTAGGGCTTGCTTCTGGTGTATTTTTTAAAAGTGGAGAGATCATCATTATCTTCAGAGGATGTATGATGGTACCAGTGATGTTTCAGGAGGCGGTTCTGAGAGATTTTAATACTTCTCCTTTGGAGGTATATCCATGTGTGTAAAATATGTACTAGGACCCCCATCCTCAATTTTGGGGGCCATGGATGATGAAAAGAGTTGTGAAATTTGTCTATTGATGCCTTACTTGTTAGTAAGTGAAGGATATGCACAATGTTCCTGTAGTTTTAGCTCAAGCACATGAGGTGATAGAATGGATGTGGAATAGGGTATCTATAGACATTATTATGCGATTAATAAATACGTACAAGGCACACAATTCCATTAGGGTGGTCCCTGACAGACATACCATGTCTTCCCACATCCTAGCTATATGATACCAGAATTAAGTAGAGACCTTGGGATACCTCTATGATAAGGAGACAATCTGACTCCATGGTATTCCATAGATGTTTGTTTCTAATCGTGATTCTCTCTTTACATTCTGGTTTTCTAAGGGATTATAAGAATCATATGGGACCTAGCTTCAACTGAGAAGAACATTTCACCCACAAACTAACATCAAAGCTAAGTGAACCATTCATGATTTGGAGGAAATGTTGCAAGAATTCATGTCAAACTTTTTCCATAGTTGGGAGGATCAACAAACACTAGCGATGTATTCATATAAAAACATCTACCATTACACCATTATTATGGAAATATTTTTGTATTTTTACAGTCAACCATGTAGGTCACCACTTTATTGGACTAACCCATGAAAGTCAGCACTCATGGGCCTAAAGATGGTGCAAGATACAACAGAAAAGTTGTA
Organism: Viscum album; assembly: GCA_963277665.1. Taxonomy (NCBI): domain Eukaryota; kingdom Viridiplantae; phylum Streptophyta; class Magnoliopsida; order Santalales; family Viscaceae; genus Viscum; species Viscum album. The sequence continues at coordinate 179,971,588 of OY728157.1, forward strand.
GATAATCAAAAAGTGGATGAGGACATAATGGAGACATCATAAGTTTTTTTTCTTACAGGTGAAAAAGGCCCTTCGAGTTCAAGGAGGGAGACCATGTGTTCATAGGGGATTCATCTGATGTGGATTATAGTGATTTATCCAAGGAGACAAGCGATCGCTGAGGTGTATTGGACCTTTCTATATACTATATAGAGTTGGAGAGGTGGTGTACTTCTTAGATCTACCTCTATAGTTAGATCGAGTCCCGACGTCTTCCATGTGTTGTAGCTAAAAAGGTATTTGTGTGACCCATCATATGTTATAAACTTGGGCGAGCTTCACATCGAAGAGGGATCGACCTTTTTGGAGTCCCCTATGGAGATCGAGGACCATCAATAAAGGATCCTTCATCAGTGATATATTCATTTGGTGCATGTTTGATGATAGCATAAGAAACTTCAGGAGAACACATGGGAGTTGGAGGCTCTGATTCATGCTAGGTTCCCACATCGTTTTGAGTATCCCTTATTTTGGATTATTTGGATGTCAAGCCCCAAGGTGTGGAGAATTTAATGACTCAAATTTTCTGTGTATTTTTTTAAATATTATATGGATTATTATTAAGGCCAGAAACTAAGATGGTGTGAAATTAGGAGGCATGTTTTTCCTAGAATTCATGTTTAAAATATATTAAATATACGAAATTACACACGTGCATGCATTTTCAGAAAAATTGGAATAACATATAAACGGGTTCCCATATCATAATTCTGAGGGAGTAATTGAACTTATAATTTGACGTTTATCTAAGGTGAAACATAACATTATTCAGCATGGTTCATTTGTAGAAAATTTGTCATGGGTGCAAAAATGAATAAAATAATTTGAATAAATTATTTTATTCCAATATACTAACAAAACGGTTTACTCATCATTAAATAGATGATTATTTAAAAATATAATGGTTATCCACATAACATTCGTGACACCGAAGGACCATTACAGATTGCTCTAAGAATCCCATAAGAAAAATGAAAACGGATTTTGGATCAAAGATCAACGCTCCTATGATTCAATAGATCTTGACAACTACAACGACGCATCAATCCTTATTTATTAGCAATCGATCCAAATCAAATGGCTGTGTGTTTTTTTATTTCATACCCATTATTGATTCTTATGATGAACATAGACCAATATATGAGTTGATTGATCCTTAGTTTGATCATTTTATGGGATAGGTTTATTTTCCGGTGATGTTACTTTGGGAGTGGTTTAATTGATTGTTTCCTAATTAATCATTCTAAAAATAACTAATCAAGGATAACTGAACACATACAAGGTTATTTCCTATTTTTAATGTTTCTTTATTTTCTCACATCTTTCTCCATTCATTGTGGGCATTCTTTGTTTGTCATGTGGTTCAAAGAATACCAATGTGGCATTCTTTTCATACACGATTCTTGGTTCATCAATTTGAGATTATAGATTTAGGATCCGTATTATGAAAAAGATGTGTGATGATGGTTGCGAAGAATGAATTATGCCTATTTGGAAACCATCTATCTTCATGCAAGATGCATGGAAGATGATTTAGACGAACATAATCCATTTTATGAATGGATTCAAAACCTATATTTTGGAGAATGGTCATAGTAGAGTTTGACTAGAGTAGATCCAAGAATTCAGTACGATTGGGGTTATATTTCATAGGAGATGAAAGTGTTAGAATTAAAGGGAAGAAGAAGAAGGTTTTCTCGAAAATCATGATACACAAGGAATTTAATCCTTGTCTACAGGGAATGTAGTTCCCTTGGATGAACTCAGCATGTATATAGGACAGTACATGGACATGGGGTGGAGTACATGGTTTTCCTACATGGTGTGTACTCCCCCACACAACATGGCCTGAACCATGTACATAAGCTACCTTATATATTGGTACATGGTAATGAATACACATGATGATACTATGTACTAGCACACGATTGTGGTACATGGGTGGGACCCCTTATGTAGGGACATGGTGTGTGACCCCACTACACCCTGTGTAATCTTCTTTTACACTAACTCAGTTTGGATGACATGGGTTGTTTAGATGGGTAGAACATGGGGTTAAGGGATAGGGCATGTAACCCCTCCACATGTCGGGTACTCCTCACATGGATTAGATATATTATCCTCCCTATCTTGGATAAATTTTATTGAGGTGTTTCCCCTTATCATTTCTATAAAGGTAGGTAATAATCATTTCCAACTCCTAAGACTATGATCCCTTCCGCATGACTTCTTAGATATATTCATTTTTATCCCTCTGAGAATCCTAAAGTGAGATAATCTATTCTTAATTGTTCCCTAAGTGTTGTTATTGGTATTGATGTGAGGAACAATACCCGAGTGCTGATTCTCTACTTAGTTGGGTTAATCCAGAATGACTTTGTTGTAATCACCAAATGGACTTGGTAGTGATCCTCATCTGTGTATCATATTTTATTTAGATCTATAACTATATCTTTCTCATGATGATACCCAACGATTAGTACCTCTTATATGGACAAAATCAGTTCTATCAGACTCAGGATTTTGTTATTCCAGATGAGTGCTTTTTGGAATCTTCGAACATGAATTCTGGGCTTTGTACACTATGGTTGTGGATTACACCTAGACTGTTTGTCTTTATTGATTATATTTGGATATTTTTATTATATTTCATATATAAATATACTTTGGTATATATTATTTTATAACATTTTTTATATTCTTTATGGTTTTAGAGTGTCCTACTGAGTATTGGTATACTCACTACTACACGGGCTTTGCTTGCATGTGTCCTATCTTGTGAAGGTAATCAACATTTTGATGAATCCCTAGGCAGAACAAGACCAAGTGATTATTAGTCATACTAGACTGACAGATGTATATTCCTACATATTTTAGATATCATTCCCAAAGCCTTTACATTCAGGATAGATAGGTGTTATGAACTTCATTGTGATGGGTTTGTATTTGGCACTATTTAATTCTCTTTTTCTTCATGTCATACTCTAGTTGTGGGATATAGATTTAAGCATGCATTGGTTGTTCAGTTGTTTTTATATTTCTAAATCTTGTTAGATTGGATATGTGTTTGTGTATACCATTATATAGGAAATGTCTCCCATGTTAGTGATATGCTATCTCGGTGCTAGTCACCAAACCCTAACCAATTATAGGTGGGCTTGCGGAGTCACAACATGAGCCCCGCAAGGATGGTTCGTGACAACTTACAATTTCATAAAATGGGTTCCTATAATTTAAAGATGTATCTCATAATTTTTGAATAAAATGGTAATTAATAGGGAAATGGAAAGACATATACCAACATTGGGGATTGTAAATAGAAAGCATAAGATAATAAATAAGCTAGAATAAAGACGGGAATGTGAGGACCTCTTACTTTAGTGTGTGATTAAAAATTCTAGGGAGGAGCTTCCAGAGGGATTGGGGGAACCATTAGAGGAATATATAGATGGTAGGTTAGTTTAAGGACGTGCTCCAAGGATTTTTAGTGAATATAAATGGGAGATTTAATGGTTTTATATAGGTAATGAGTGTGGAATTCTTTATCATTTCTCAAGCATTGGTTTTTGACTCTATATCATAAAATAATAAGAACCACAAATATTCACATTGTTTTTTACCATGTTTTTAATAAATGTAGGTAGTTTAAATTATTTTATTATGAAATGGGCCAAACAAAATAAAATAATACCCTTAGTGAGGTGGATGTGTGTTACACTCTTATGGAAATAATTTTAAATCCTCAAAATATAGAAATGGTTTTGGAGGATCCATAAAGGCTTTATAAAAAAATAAAATAAAAATAAAATCAAATTAATTTAAACATAAAACATATATTTGGAATTTGATAAAATTTACAGTATTTATTACACCACTTTTGGTTTAATATGATGTCAAAAAATACTTCGTATATTTATACAGTATTTAATTTTTACCTGAAAATTTCAGTTCCACAAAAAATTATGAAAATTTAACCATTAGAAAATTTTAAAATTATAATTCCAAAGATAATATACATTATATCTAAAAAAATTATAAATATATTCATTTTCAGTTTTGAATTAAAATTTGACATTTTTTATAAATGCTATGTTTTTTACAAAAAACAATCTTCGAACCCCTATAAAAATTACATATTACTGCCTAAAAGTCTTGTCATCATTTATATTTAATAAAAAGTATTTAATAATGACATTTAATTAAAATATTATTTATTTCAAAAATCCATTAATTGATAAAATAAATTTTTTTAATTGAGTTCTAATGTTACACAAAAATACTATTTGGGTTTTATTGTATCAATATAAAAATCATTTATAAAGTAAAAATAATATGATGAACATATATTCATTATTCGCTAAAAAATAATGTGTGTGGTAATATTTCTAGGTTATTGATACATATCCCTTCAATACATTAGTAATCACCATAAGAGTAAGGTTCTTGATAATGAGACTTTTATGGGGTGTTTCTATGTATGTGGTTTGGTCTGTGATCTCAAGGATCTTGGACTTCTCCCGTAAATGGTTTATCTCATGATTATGTTATTATATCTCAACATGGGATTAATAAAGGTAAAATTACATTGATTCAATCTCCCTCTAAATCTATGAAAAATGGTCTTCATATGTTATGATCATACTGGTTGAGGTCATCACTTCCTTTGTCTATATCAACAATATTTTTTATCACCCTATATTGATACTAACCATTGGACTACTATTACATAGATATATTATCAACGGTAATGAAATTTTAATGTTCTTTTTTAAAATTAATTGAATATAATATAACCAAATAAATGTATGCATTTTTTATAACCAAATTACATAAAAAACAATGAATTATAGAAGAAGGGAAATATCAATCATAATAGTTTATGTCATTACAATCATTCCCCCTTAAGAAATTATTCCTTCAAAATTTTTTTCCCACAATAAAATAGATGAGGAAAATCTATCTCATCGCTTCATCTGGTTCCCATGATGCTTCTTCAAACATTCAGTTTCCCAAAAATACTCTGACAGAAGTGAATATTTTGTTTCTTATAACCATTTTCCTATGATATTAGATATTAACTGACTTATCCTCATAGGAATGATAATTCTACAATAGTACCACCTTTTTATTGGGTATATATGAGGGGTCTGGTATGTACTTCCTCAATGGGGATTCATGGAATATATCATACACTTGATATAGGTTCAGTGAGTGTTCTAGTTGGTAGTCCACCACTCCAATGTGATCAAGGATCTCAAAGGGGTAGATGTATATCAGACTAAATTTTCCTTTTTTCCCATATATCATGATGTTATTACATGGAGATATTCATAGTAATACAGTGTCACCAACATCAAACTCTAGGTCACATTAATGATTTTCGTCATAACTCTTCAATAAACTTTGAGCAGCCTTGTTGTACTACTGAGTGGTCTTAAGATTTTCCACCATTTCATCAAAAATTTCAGGAAATCGATGTTTTTGTTCCCCAAATTCATCCCAATATGTTGGTTATTTACATTACTTCCCATAAATGGCTTATTAAGGTTACATTTGGATGCTTGATTGGAACATTTTTTTGTAATAGAACTCACATAGAGGTAGATGTTGGTCTCAGTCTACTTTCAAGTCCATAGAACATGCTCACATCATTTCTTCCAGTGTCAAAATAGTTCACTCAAATTGGCCATCAGTTTGGGGATGACAGGTTGTACTAAATTTCAGATCAGTATTTAGATCACTTTGGACACTTTCATGAACTTTTAGGTTAATATCATATCTCTATCGGATATAATCAATAGTGGTACTCCATGCATCCTCACCACTTCTTGGATTTATATTCATTCATTTTAATCCAGTGGGAATCCTCTAAAATAACAATGAAGTGTGTAGTATTTGTAAGATGATCCACCATGAACCGGATATCATTATTTCCCCAAGATGTGTTCAAATTTCTGGTGAAAAAGACCAGGTTATGTTTTACCATTTACATGTTTTTATGGGAAATGGATTCATCATCCATTTAGTTTTTGTCCTTTCCACTTTCACATGATGATATACAAGAAATCATAATGAATATTCTATGATCTCCTTATTCATATTGTCCAACCAAGAGTGTTCTCAGAGATATCAATGTATCTTTGTGATTCCGGTGTGCATAGAGATGGTTGTGATATATGAATATTCCAACAACTCCTTCTGTAACTCAATATTTTATACTACACTAGTCTTGACCACACTCTCACAAATCTTTCTTCATTAACTTTTAATTCTATGAATTTACCTTTTTATAGCTTCTACATCAAAATTCCAACATAATATATTTGATAATTCATTATATTCTCCATAAGGGATGGTTGAGAAATAATTTTTTAAAGGTATGGTGACATTTATTCTTTTATGACTCCCATTTACATTCTTTCCAAATCTATGAATATTAGATCCCTCTCAATTCTCATTAATGATAAATTGTTTGTATCATTTCTAATTAGAGCATCCTACACTTTATTCACTTCCCTAGGATGGTAGTGAATTGTGTATTTATAGTCCTTGATCAAATCTAACCATCTCCATTGGTGCATATTCATCTCTTTCTGTGTGAATATATACTTGTCTTTTATGAAATATATATGTTTTACACTTCTCTCCAAAGAGATATTGATACAATATTTTCAATTTAAAGATCACTACATCCAAATACAGATAATTCAATGGGTAGTTTTTTCATGAACATTAAATTTACATGAAGTATAGACTATGATTTTTTTTTTCATTCTACGTTAACACACAGCTAATTCCCTTCTTCAAAACATCATTAAACACCCTAAACATTTATCCACCTATGGGTTATGTGAGAACATGTGTTGTGATAAGACTCTTTTTTAGATCCATGAATATCTCTTAACATTCATCATTCCATGAAAACTTGACTGTATTCTGATTTATCATATTTATGGGGTTTGGAAATCATTAGAAATTTCCCAAAAAACTATGATAATACCCAGTGAAACTAAGGAAACTATGAATATCTATCAGAGATGTTGTCCTAGACCATCCTTCAATTGCATATTTCAATGAAGAGTTCATAGATATCCCATTTCCTATGATGATATTCCTCAATAATGAGACATACTTCAATCAAAACTCAGATTTTTTGTACTTTTCATAAAGATTCTCTATCAGTATAGTCTTTAGCATAGTGCTCAAATACACCTCATTCTCTTCCTTGGAATTAGAGAATATGATAATATCATCTATAAACAATACCAAAAAAAATCAAGGTAATCTCTACAGACATTATTAATCAATTCCATGAATATTTATAAGGAATTAATCAGTTCCATTAAATTACTATGAAATCAAGTTCTGATGCCTTGTATGAAATTATTCTTTGGTATTTCCTCCTTCTTCACCCAAACTTATTTATATACCAACTACGTATCCACCTTGGAGAAGTATTGTGCTCTACATATCTAATTGGACAAGTCCTAAATCTGTTTTAGTGGATCCTTGTTCATTATAATGATCTTGTTCAGCTCATGATAATAAAAGGAAAGGTGCATTGATATATCTTTCATATTGAAGAAGAGGACCAGTGCACCCCATGGTGATGCACTTGGGTGTATGAACCCTTTATCCAGATTCTCCTGTAGTTATTTATTAAGCTCCTGAATTTCTAAAATAACAATTCTATATAGATTATATAATGGTAATGTGCTTGGTATAAGATATATTAAAAATTCAACCTCCTGACTAGAAGAAAGAATAGGTTGTTTCAAAGGAAAAACATTTGCATATTCCCCCACAATAGGCATGTATTAAAGGATGGTTATTTCCATAGACTCAATAATTTGATCTTGATACACTTACTCATAGGGTAATAATATACATTCATGATATATTTGTGTTAATGAAAATTTCTCTTCCTCCTTTCACTTGTACAGAATCATGGGTAGATTCACAATACGAAGAGTGATTTCCTTCTCATGGCAATTTTTGTTGGATCTATATAGGTAAAGGCCATCCATACACAGAATTGTAACAAATTCTACAAAAGTTAGTATTACGTGGTTCTCTTGGAAGTTCAACCCACAAATTCTGATAGGGGAGGAGCAATATACTTAAGATGAAATAATTTCACCATTTTCTATTTTAACCGACTTATCTACATCCATGATTTGTGTTGGTATTTTAATAGTCCTACAAATATTTCATGGAATAAAATAATGTATAGAACCATAATCAATAAGTATATTCTCTATTATTAAATGAATAGCTAGTGCACCTATCAACACTTCGTTGTATGGATCCACCTCAACAATTGTGATAGAAAAAGCTCACCGCTACTACCCTGGAAGTTGTTGGTTATCTCCAAAAACCCCTGGCATTGTGGATTTGTTTGAAAAGTTCCATATTCCTTGATGTTATAGAAAAGAATAATACATTGAGGGTTGACTGGAGAATTACATTCCTCTATCAAATTAGTTGGATTATCATATTGGAAATTGTTAGCTAGTTTCCCTTCCTTCATACACCTAAATCATTTCTTCTTCCCCCTAAGGATGTATATGGGGTGCTTCTTTACACACTTTTTATAGGTGGGATGACGAAATTTCATTGCAACATTACATTATCCATCAGTCTACCAGAACAAAACTCCACTTTCCAATTATTATACCCATGATACCCTTAATATTCTTTGATCTCCATTTTGAATTTCTGGCCACATCGAAACTTTTATCATAGATATAAATGTCTATGACTTTCAATTCTTTTTTTAGACTATGTTTTATCCCATAAATGAAGTAGTAAACCATGAATTCATGGGTAACTTCAAAACCAGAGGTGTATCATGAATGTATTTTGATGTTTTCCTCATATTCCATGATAGGTTCATCTTCTTTTTTCTTTATTAAAAGGAATTACCTTTCCATTTTATGATAGAGAGTGTAAAATAAATTATTTATCGAAAAACATTTTATTGAATTCCATCAACTCCATTTCTTCAATATCTTCCTTAGTCTTTGTATTCTTGATGAATATACAGCATTGGTCATTTTCATACGCTATATGAGAAATTTCCAGTTGAAACATATCTTTCTCATAACATTTAATGATGGAGATGATCTTATCAATGGATTTGATCCATTGTTCCATTATTAAGAGATCAAATGATCAAATGAAGGTAGGAACCCTTCATCACATAATGTTCTTAATCACAACTTGTTCTCTCTTAGGGGTATTTGGATGCTTCTCTCGATCCAAGATTATATTTAGATCATAGGTCATCTGAGAGAGTATCATCACATATTTTTTGATTCCCACTCCAATTGGGTTGTTTTTCATGTTGGGGTAGTACAAACATTTCCCACCACATTTATTATTTACCTGATTCATCATATTTCAGGTTGTTAGCCAGAATAAAGGTATAATTAGGGATGATTATTTTTAAAATTTTAAATAGATAAATTGTAATTCAATGAAAATAAAGGGATAACATATATATTAAATTTATTTCATAACATATAAATGTCTAGACATCAATATATGGTATCCATAATCTATTTCCTTACATATATCCTCATTAGAATTTTCCTCTTAATAATGGTTCATAATGAGCTTTTGAATTTACCAAAGCATATCCCTAGGAGTTTCAAAATTTGTTTACAGTAAGGCCCAATATTGTGTACTAGGTTATACTAAGTCAGGATTGACAAACCTTGTTAGAGTTGTCACCCCTCAGTACATGTGTGCCAGAACAATGCCCAGATCTAGTTTCTAGAAAGGGGTTTATTTTATTAATAAACCACTTACTCTATACTTACCAAAATTTACGGAAGTTTTCTTATACATAGTCTTAACCCTAAGGCTTTCTCTATAGTTTCCTAATCCGAATTCAAAAATAGCTCATCTTTTCATTTTATATCAACTATAACAACCCTATTATTTATTTCACATTAATACATGATTTATTACATAAGATTACACTAAGTAAAATTATGAATATTTATACGTATAATGAATTTGGGAATTAGGTTCATTACATAATAATTTAAAATAAAAAAAAGAATCATTCTTATTGAAAAATTATTTAAAAAGATTATACTTAAAACTGTATGGGATAACATGGGGACATACATAAGAATGGGGTGAGCTATAAATCCCATTAAGGGAATAATCATGGAATAACATGAATAATGTAATTAAATTTATTTAATATTCATATCATTTTGGAAGAAAAGGATTTAGAATCATATACATGAACAATGAGGCCTGATACAACATGATAACATAAAAGAAACATGTGAAATGTGGCAACAACTTAAAACTATACATCATAAAAATTTGTCAAGGATAAATACCAAGAAATCTTGATAGAAAAATCCCATAATGTAATTTTGTTCAATCCCTTTCCCAAAATTATGTCTCATGAGACTAAACATTACCCATTGATTTAGAGCACTATATAATTCTAGGTGCACCTGCCACTTTCATTATATTCTCATGTTTTTGTGTTCCACATATATCATATGATATGGATTCATTCATAATCATATTTAATTCCATGATCACAAAGAGTGGAATACATAAATTTAAGTCCCAATTCATTGTTGTATAATTTTATAAAGGTGAACACCCTTGAAAGGAAGTTGGTATGACATTCACTATACAATTATTTTTTCATGGAAAGACGCAGTGAAATTTTGGAAGCATACTAGTGACACTTAAAAATTCATAAAATAGTTTGATAAGAGAGAAAGAGGTATCTAATCATTTTTACATGTAATGGGTTGTAATGTGGACATGGAAATACTTATACCAACCTTAGGTATTAGAAAATATAATTCATAAAGAAGTGAATGTGAGGATCCCTTACTTGAATGTGTGATTCCAAATGATTTGGAAGAGCTTCTTGGGGGATTGGGGGTGACTTGGGAGACTCTAGAAAGTGGGGGATATAGTAAGTAAATGATCAATGTACTTTTTTTAATTATAAATTGGATATTTGGTGGGTTCATATGGTAAATTATTGGGTAATTCTTTATCATTTCTCAGACTTAGGTTTTGGACTTTATATAATGAAATAACCAGAAGCACAAAACTTTTTATGTATTTTTCCATTGGTTTCAGCATAATTCAAGGGTTATTCATTATATTATAATTACAAGGTCTGAACATAAAAAAAATAAAATAGTTGTCGATGTGTAAGTGAGTCATAATCTAAATATAATTATTTTAAAACCTTAAAATATATCATTGGTTTTGGAGGATTCATAAAGGCTTTATAAAATTAATCAAATAAAAATAAAATCACATTATTTTAAATTTAGAAAATATAATTTGTCGTGGATACCATTTATAATTTTTATTAAATCACTTTTGGGTCATTATGAGGTCATAATATAAAACATGTATTTATAAGATATTTAAATTTTTGCTAAAAAAGTTGAATGTATCAAAAAATTAATGAAAATACACCATTAGATAATTTAAACATTTTGATTGAAAAAATAATATTTATTTTATATAAAATTTTTATGAATTTTTTCATTTACACTTTTAATTTAAAAATATACATTTATTGATAAATGTTGGGGTTTTTTACAATAACAGCCTTAGAACCATTACAAAAATTACATTTGACATCCTAAAAATTACATGATCATTAATTTTTAATAAAAATAATATAATAATATATTATTAATATATTATTAATTTAAAAAATCCATTAATTCATCAAAATAAATTCCTTAATTGAGTTTGAATATTATCCAAAAAATTAAATTTGTGTTTTATTTTATCAAAATAAAAATAAATTACAATGTAACAATAATAGGATGAGAATATATTCATTATTATATAAAATAACATGTAAAAACTCATATTTATAACGTATTGATACATATTTCTTAAATACAACATCAAATTACCTAAGCGTAAGGTTCTTGATGATGCAAATTTCCAGTGGTGGATTGAAATACATGGTTTGGTTCGTGATATCGATGAGCATGATATTCTTCTATAAAACGATTTGCTCATGCATAAGTTGTTAGATCTATGATTTTCCTTTGTCAAGAAAAAGTCCCTAAGATGTTATATCCCATGGAAGCTCTGATAAATGGGATTCGTAGGGTATGATCCTACTATTTGACGTCGTCGCTTCCCTTTTCTATGTCAATGGGAATTTTTAAAACCATATATTTACATTAACCATGTTATCAATGTTCAAGGGATATTTTATCAACAGTTATGTAAATTTAACAGTATTTTTAAAACCAATTGTATAAAATAAAACCAATAAATTGAATGTGTTTTCTGTAACCATGTTACATAATAAGACATTTAATTAAATCAAAGTGTAAAATTTATTTAGAATAGTTTGAATCATTAGAAGTTCTATCATGGGTATTATGATTCAAAGTTACAAAAATGGTAAGAGTTTATTGCCACAATCTCATCGATTATTTGTATTTTTTATGATTATACATCTACTGATGAAATTTTATGAACTATCTCACAAGAATTGTGAAGAATTTTATTCTGATCTGGTTTATTTCTTCAAGTGTCGGTACCATTTTCCCAATATTTGTTACTTAATATATTTATTGAATTTTTCTAAATAAAATCTAGCATTATTTCTACCATCCTTCAGAAATCTGTTCTTATACCAAGACATGTTTTCTAATAATGTTTCCAAAAATATTTTCAAATGATATTTTCAGCTCACTTTCACTGAAAAAGGTTTTTAAAAAGGTTTTATGTTTTAAGAATTGTTCAAATTGTTTTTAAATGCTTTATTTTTATGTTTTCAAGTTTATTTTCAAATAAGAATGTCTGTAAATTAATTTATGATTGTAAAAAGTGTTTTTAAAGTAGGATAATATATTTCTGAGAATAAATGTTTTAAATGAAATTTTAAACTTACTTTAAAAGTATTTAAATTTTATTTACAAAGAGAAATATTTTGAAAATGTTTTATATCATAAAAAATGATTGTTAAAGAAATGATAACAAACTTAATAAATGCTTCATGTGTTATTTCAAAATCCATCTCCATATAATATAACGTCCATTGATATAGTTTTTTCTTTTATGGCTATATTTTACAAGGAAACCAATATTATTCCTTCTTTGAATTGTTTATGTTTAGGTTGAAAAGTTTTTTATCAAACCATTTTCTCTTCCATGGGTTTTTCCATGATACAACACTTATGAAACCCACATCCTTTCTCTGGTAATTCAATGATGAAATGATTATGAAACATGTCTCTTTTCCACAGGTTATGAAATGACTAAATTTTTAGGATATCCATTTCATTTCATGGGTTATTTTTCAATGTTTTTAAAACAAATATCTTTTTATGGGTGATGATATGTTAAATGTTTTATTATCTTATGGAACGTAGTGCATGATTTTATTAGGTGATGGGTGTGTCCTATATCTCCATCCAATGAATTGGGTAATGATAAATGTTATATTATATCAGTGGGTACACTGGTGGTCTACCAAATCCTATATAGTAGGGAACATATAAGGTCATCCCAAGCCTATAAAGGAGGGCACACAAGTGGTCATCCCAATCTTGTAAAGGAGGTTACATAGGTGGTCATCCCAACGATATAAAGAAGGGTAAATGGGTGGTTATCCAAATCACAAAGAATGTACATGGGTGGTCATCCCAAGCATAAAATGTTATGATGATCTTTGTGGCTAGCCATGACATAATATTTTATATGCTTGTTTATATACCACAAATCTATGTCTTATGGCTATGTTTTGATCTCATGGAACATGTCCTCTGATTACATTATGATTTATTTCCAACAATCTACCATACTTTATTCTATGACTTATGTATGTGATCTTTTATAAGATGGGTATTATCTTATAATGTTATTATCTTGTTCTCATACCCTTATATTCATGTTATACTTACATATCTCTTTCATTTACCATTACTGAGCATATGAACTCACCATTTCTTATGTTTCCTTTCTTGACATTATGACGAAATTTTTTACATATGAGTATTAAATGGGATGTTCTTTTTGGGAACCATTGAATATCTTTTACCAAGTTAAAAAATTGTGTTCCAGATTTCTAAATACACTAAACTATTATGTTCCTCAGGCATAAACTTTTTTAATATGATGAATATTCATCTAAAATAATGTAATATCCATGTATGTTAATATTTTTCCACTATAGTTTTGGTGTAGAGATAATGCCCTCATATCATTATAAGAAACCAATGGAAATGATAAACCATCATCCATAGAAGAGATACGTACAATGTGCAAAGGAATTAAATACAATAAGGCTATAAATAATAATGAATCAAAATTACGGCACAAAACCATATCACACATATAACACTTAACATACAGTAGACTGATCAATTATATAGGATTAAATATAATAAATATTAATAAAATTAAAAGAATCCACTATTAACTCTAATCTGAACTACATACTCCATCCCTATCTATATTTCTGAGTTATTCTACTAATTTAGTCATGGGCCTCTCCCAATTATGTGCATGTAACCAAGTGAATGACTTTTATATTAGCTTAGTATGTTGGTGAGTTGAGGATAGTTTGAGTGCAAAAATCATTTTGGATCCACTAATGTGGTCCATACATATCTAGTAATATGTGGTTTATGAGTATGTGAAGTACCCATCGTGATAATAGTGATAATGATAACTAAAAGATTAGAAAAACTCAAATAAAAAGGTGTGATTTACTTAAACAATTGATCCCTTGGTCTATGAACCTGATCATCTAGACATCTAGTGAAAAACATATTGATTTGGATGCCACCTAACTCAAGTCATGTATAACCAAGTTGATCTTGGTTACATAATCTCAATCAAACGCACATTTTTTGACTATTGTTGGAAATATATATGAGAATGCTATGTCCCCACTGGGGGATACATTTTTTAATACTATGATCAAATGTACTGACCACCAATCACTATAATGAATTTTCATACGTAATATTTGTATATCCATTAAATATGAAACAGATTTGGATTTCGTACCACTCATTACATGAAAATCCAACTCGATGTCTGAGTCTTAGGTCCTAGTCTGTAGGTGGTGAGGACATTGTAGGTCATGTGAATAGTAAGGGGGTGAACATTAGTTGATTTTTATGGAATATTTTAAACAGAGATAATAACTCGTGATAAATTCAACAAATATCTCAATAACCCCATTCCGAGGAATGTATGGGCAATTCGGTATAGCTGTGTCCTCCCCAAACCTAATGAATATCTTAGCAAACAATCAGATATATCATCATCCATCTCCAAGAATACCACAAAGAGGGGTCTATAACATCTTGAGAAATATCCAATGTAATCCGTATGAAGGGTGGAATCCCAGTTAAAAAATGGAAAACATGTAGTAGTTTCATCCAACATGTGAGGTTGCCCAAGGAATTCTGTATAAGTAATCTAAGTATCACTCAAGGTGTAATAATCTAGATCCCAAGAAGTACCTCTAGGTATCATCATAATTTAATAGTCAAACAAGAGGGATCAAAAGTCAAATCCTAGGATGTAACACTGGGAAACCCCATCATATCGTTACATCAAATCAAGATCATCATCCTAGTACTGAGAAGCATGTTTAAAATCATTGATGTATCAAGAGTATCTATGGGAAATCATGAATAATGATATGGGTTGGCTGAATTCCTAAACCCACCACTATTCACATAAACACTACAACTTAAATGTTCAGTATGGATTGTAGGTGACTCCCATTACCATCGTTACCTGATTCTATAATTCACTCAGTGATTGTTAGTTGATCAATGGGGCACCCACTATGGTCTCCTCGGTCAATACTTTAAAGTGGGATCCCATATGCGATCCCCAAAGTCCAAAAGTAAGAAATGGGATCACTCTTGGGATCCAATATGTCATTTCATGGTCTTGAGTCAACTCCCAATGTACTATCAAATCACATTCCATATCATAATGAAAAGGGTAGCAGGTACTTTCCATCCATAGGAGGTCAAGTCAATAAGGCAATCATTAAGAGATGGGTCATATCCCAATCTTGGTTCGAATGTCTATATGGGGTGTTCCACATGCTGAGCCATGTCCTAGTACAATTAATGATTATCCACATATACTTTTAAAAAAGTTGACATGGCTTCCCAGGAGTAGTATCATCTCCTTAGAGGAATGGACATGACCTGATGTCTCTTAAGGGAAAATTAATTAAACTAGCACACATGGGTTTTTATTGAACATGGGAATTAATATATTATAATTACTTGTTTAATTGAATTAACATTTCATTGGAGTAAATTAAAAATGATTTTTCACTCTTAGGGGAGAACCCTAGAATATATATACTACCATGTAAATGCATAGATACCATAAATAATGTATAATAGACCAAAACCTTTTATGAATATTTCAATTTATTTTCTAAGGGTTGGTAGTAGCTCCCAATCCCTGTCAATGCTTATTAGAGACATATATGGTCTTGTATCATGATAATTTCTTAAGACTTAATTAATAATAACTACTATAGTAAAATAATTAATCATAAAATGTTATAAAAAAAATTTAAGAAAACAACTACAATGTAATAAAGCTATAAACATCACCACTAGATCCCACTGCACCCGAAACGCAACCTTTTACATGATATCAAATCGTGGAACATCCCAAACTAGGAATCAATAATATTCCCCAATAAATAAAACCCAAAAAACACCCGAAATTTTAATTTCATCTTTAATGATTAAGACATTCATCATGATGACATACCTCAATAAAACAACATGAGATGAAGTATAGACGACCTCTTGTGTTATCTTCTTTCTAAGTTGAATAAACTCTCTGTCACTGGTATTTGATTACACAATGATTTAGTGGATTTATGTATAAATACCTTAACTAGCGAAATAGGAAATTAATAAAAAAGAATATAGGAAATCAACATAGTCTATTGTAGGAGAAATCATACATCAAATATATAGGGAAGGATAGCAAGAACACCCCCCTTTATGGGGTTTTATTAAAGGAATGAGAGAATTGGAGGGTTAGCTAACATAAGAGAGGAAAAGAGAACAAAATATATGTTTTTCTTATTATTGATGTTAGGATGAAAAAGGAAATTTCATCATTTTTAATGAGTAGCATGGTTTAGTCGCATGGTTGCGAAACGCACTCACCAACCATGTGTTTAGAACCACCAAAATACCACACCCAACACATAGGCATGGCATAAGGTTTAAAAGACCATACATTATATGTGCGACATGTATGTAGTTTATTAAAGGAACTATCATTATTGTCCCTTTCTTGAGACATATTTTCCCCAAACATGTGCCTATAAAATTAGTATTTCATGGTTTAAACTATCCATTCTCTAATCATTCACTCTATGCTACATTTTTTTAAAACTAAAAATTTTGACATCAAACCCCCTAAATGATTTGGAAACATCTAGACCTATATTTTATCAACATATGACATATAAAAACAACATTTAGAGGTATAATAACCTTTGAATATCCATTCCTAATTTTTAAATAAAAAATGAACCACCCAGTACATGAAAATTATAATTCCTTCCAAAAATTTCTAGCCTAAAAAAGGGATCTTAAATAAAAATTCATCTGACATGAAAATTCTCAATCTATTATCTCTTTCTTATTTTTCTCATTTCTATGATAATGGGTATCATAATTAGTTATTCTTATCATATTATAAATCCACTTCCTCAGATAAGAAGAACAAGGTAAAATATCCAATGACTTTATTTTTCTTAATTAAATGAATTAATGAAAATATTTCATTAAAATACATTATCACGACCCTCTATATTTAGTGTTTTACATAATTTGGACGGAAAATTAACAAAAAAACTCATTTCACATACAAATAATGGATAATTTTAACATTATGTTAAAAAATTAATCTATATTTTAACATCTTGACATTTTTAAATAATACTATGTTTGATACCCTAACCTAAGAAACACCGAGTTCAAGAGATCCATGATATAAAATTGAAATGTTTTATTTATGTAAACAGTAATAAACTAACCATTGAATTTGAGGGTTTTAATAGTCTCTGTAAAAATTTGAAATATAAATATATATATATATATATATATATATATAAAGGACCTACTCAATAAATATACATTTGTTAATTCATAGAGAAAACATACTCAATTTCTCAAAAGGTTATTTTATGCTTTAGAGGTACATTTTTTTGGAAATTTTTTTTATTTCTCTATGTGATAAAATATTATAATTAATATCTAGAACATATATAAAATATATTTTATAAAAATAATAACAATTTTTTTGAATCATCGTATCAAAATATTCATAGGGTGGAATTTTCAGATTTTTATAAAAAGAGTGATTTTTCAAGGAAATGTGAAAAATACTGATTTTTATTGAAAGAATTATTATTATTTCAAGATTTTATGAATTTGTTTTTGTAAAAATTATTTCAAAATAAACTTTTTTATATTAAACTATTAATAATCCAAATAAATTCATTGGATTAAAATTTTTGATTGACCTTTTTATAAAAACTCATGTATACATAAAAAGGAATTTTTCTAAATTTTTTTTATTATGTTTTGAATTTGAATTATAAATTAATTACAACAACCTATATAAATTAAAATTTTAAAAACGGATTCCATATTTTGAATAAAAAGTTTCAAATTTTATAGATAGTCCTTTTATTTTTTGGTCATTATGAATTGTAACCAAAGTAACTAATTTTCACTCCATTATGTGCAAATCATGTTATTATGTTGAAAATTAATATGATAAGGACTAAAAAATTAAACTAACATTGAAAATATTTAATTATATGAAATTATTTCATTAATAATCATTTATCATTAAAAAATATCAACTTTTGTTTCCATTTATCCCTAATGTTGATATTTATACTATTTATCTTAGAAATAAAGACAAATATACCACATTCTTTATTCTCATATCTGAAATATTTAATTATAGGGATAAATAAAACAGTTGTTTTTTATAAATAGTCATTAGAAATATATATTATTAGTTTTTATCATTTTAATTTATTTCTAATTTTTAGTGATAAAATAATTACATTAAATTCTTGAACAATGTAAACACAACATATAATTAAATAATTGAAAAATAATATAAATGATTTGTTAAAATTTTATATATATTATAATTTTTGTGAGATATTGTTTCCCATGAGTTTTGTACATAAATATGAATTTTTAGTGATGTGTGAAATGTTTATATTCTAATTATCTATTTTTATTTAGGTATTTAATGTGAAATTAAATGAATAGTTTCAAAAACGACGTTAATGATATTCTATAATAATTAATATTTTATTATATGATTTATAATTAATTAATATATTTATTTGAATAAATTAATTTTATATGTTTTAAAAAAATCAAACATGGTTCTTTTATAGGTTGTTTTTTCTTTTTTAGTAATATTATTGGCCCTTAAAGGGTTGAAAACATTAATACTATGGTAATTATCAAAAGTGTTAATGGGAGATAAAACTAAAATATAAGTGTAAAAACATAACCAAAACATGTAAAAAATTTATTTGATGATATAATTTTGAATTATAATCCTCTAATATTCAAATTATATGAATTTTACATTTGGATATGAGAATAGAATTTATATTAATTTAATACTTTATGAAATTCTGAGAATTCCCTTTCACTCACTTATAAAAGTACACTCCTCTTAGTTATTAACAACACTTGGATCCATATATCTTGACCAAAGCATAAAAGTATCACTTATAAATATCTTTTTATAATTTCTAGAGGTGTGGGTATTCATAATAGACCAACCCTAGGTCCCTTAATATAATATACAATGAATCCCTTTTGATGAAGAGGTAATCGTCATTACCAACTCTTTCAAGTATCCTTATTCTTCAAATACCTATAAATCTATCATAAACATCATAAAATAACAATTCATGTATCATAAACATACTCATATGATATCATTATTACTTTAAATCAATTTTCCATCTCTTTTCAATCATATTAAATGTAAAAACATCGATCATGCCTACGTGCGGCTTACCATCTCAACATGGTATTTTAATTTATTTTTCATAACCACTATACCTATATAGTTAAAAATATTTATGTCAAGAATATATATTGTATTTATGAAATAACAATTCCTATTTAATTTTAATATCCTATATACATTCTAATATTCCAATCCATTGGAAAATGATAATGTTGGTCAAATGTACATGTGAACTACCACCTCTGTGAAGCAACATGATGAATTTTTCATTTTCACTTTACTTGGATGGTGATAATGATATATTTAATGTATATATATGATATTTATATCATTATTAAAATAATTATAATATGGGATGACAAAAAAGTACAAGTATAATAATCTTATTTTCAAAACATGCATGATAAAATAAAGTAGTTAACACACAAAAAAATGATAAGAATGATTGATTATTGAAACGAAAATGATAAAATGTTATGAGAGGATAATATATACTATTATAAGTATTAATATAATTATATTACAAATTAATAACCTATTTAGAACCCTTATAAATGAGGTTAAATCATGATCAACTAATAGTAAATGTGATCTTAGGGATTTCATTTCAATTTCCACTCCATTGAAACAAATTTTGTAATATATAACCATTTACAATTATGTAATGTTTATGTTTCCCCATAGAGTTATTTAAAAATAATTTCCATCTATTCATGATGATTAATGGTTCAATTAAAGTTACTATTTTATTAAGTATGTTTGAAAGAAAATATGATCTTATTTCTCTTCTGGATCGAGTATATTTTTTTATCCATATCCTTATCTTTCAAAATTATTTTATAAAAATCCATTTTTATTTAAACAAATGATTTATAAAATATATTTTATTTTATACTTGAAATTTTAAATGGTATTAAAGGATTATTTATAATGTTTTCATTAATGGAGGCATTCTATATTTTCCTTACAAAAATATTAAACGAAAAATTTCTTAACATATACGGCATTAAAGTAACATCTTTCCACCATCATCATTTTACAATCCCTAGTAGCTTCTAAAATATTTTGATATTTTTACAATGAAAACAATTTGAGAAAGTTTTTATCATTCATTTTCTCTAAAAGACATGATTTTTTAAATGATTATTTCTAAAAAATAAAGGTCATCCTTAAAAAAACATTATTAACTCTTACTTGGAATATTCACATTTTTATAATCTCTAAAGATTTAATTTCCCTTAAATTTACATTATTGATATTATTATTTCCTAAATCATATGCCATTTCTACATATCATGTTTTAATTTGAAATTTATTTCTATGTTTTAATTTTTACTCAATACATATATTTATTGATAAGGAATATTATTCATAATTTAAATTGATTATTCAATATATGTGGAATGTATTGGTCATGCAGTTAAAGGTGGGGCATAAAATTATATTTCCCCTTGATTCATCAACAGGTCTCAGAAGAAAAATTATTTAAACAAATTAAATTTTCTTACCCATAGTATTAAAGTGTTATGGTGAAAGGTCATAATGGTAGAGATATAACAATGTATGTGATTATGAAATATAATAGTATTCATTTCAATCATTATGAATTTAGTAATTATTATACATGAAGTTACATCATTAACATTATCTATAAATGAATTTTCTACTCAATTTATTTATTAAATGGACTTTTTTGTTATTTATCTTATTAAATTGATTATGACTTATTTACACATTATATATTTTGATATATGTAACCATTTTTAAATATTTTATCACATAATATATTTGTTTTCCATTCCCCAAGATATGAAGAATCAATCATTGAATGGCTTCCAGAATCTCAAATTATCTATAAAAATATAGGTTATATTCGATTTTTGATATAAAATGGGAAGAATGTATATATATGGTTATTAGATACTAATAATCTATTTGGAACATTGGAAATTGATCTCTTATATCTATTCCAATGTAAATAAGTATACATCATCTTTGGTTTACTGGAGTTTGGGTTGTTACACATAAGAAGTATTCAATATCTGTCATTAATTCTTTATATAAGAAACTCTTCTATAAGTTACATGACATTAGAATACATCATGGAAATTATGCATATTATATAAGAGAAAAATCCATGATATTTTGTAATATATATAATAATATAAGTCATAACATAGTGGATAGATAATTACAACATTTTTCCCTTAGTGCACTAGGATTCACTCACCTATTTCCCTTGGTTGATCAAGAATCAATCACTTGTTTCCCTAATAGATCAGAAATTACAACATGTTTACCATTTTGGATTGACGATTTCTACCTATTTTACCATTATATCGTGATATATAAATCTTTACCCAATTAATTGTATGGTTTTATAGGTCCCACCCATCACATCCAAATTAACCATAATCATGTTTGAAATAAGAAAACATATAACCTTCACATCAATAAAACATAAGAATATAAATAGGATTCATAAAACATTTTAATTAAAATCATTCTATTTTTATACCATAAATAACCTATGGAAAAAATTGGTTTTATTCATCACATATTAAAGAAACATGGAATGAAAATGTGTTTAATATCCTTTTCAAATAGATTCAAACAAGTAAATCCTTAATAATTCCATAAATAATCATAACATGATAAACCCATTTAATATAAATGGGTTTCCAATGATATTTAATAAAATTCTTGATAAATATTATTCAATCAATTTAATGAATTATATGATATAGACACTGTATAGATAAAGGTTATGTGGTTGAAATTATAACTTCCCTAATTAATCAATGATTATAATCTAGGTGGATAGACTTCAATCAAATTAATGAAAAATAATGTATTAACAAAAGAATGGAAATAAAATAAATGTTATTCCTATTCATGGTGGTTGGATATGAAACAAAAAGTTAGTGATTTATTATATCTTTATTGTAAAATAACATCACATAAGACATAAAAAGAAAAAAGTTTTATTGTTTCAAAAGAATATATCCCTAATTTAATAAATAAAACTCATAAATATGTTGACCAGGATGAAACAAATCCCGACAAAAGAAAGCATCGAACTGTATTCCAAAAGAACGAATCAATAGTCAAATTATTTGATTCCAATATTTCAATTCCCTAAATTATAAATATATATATTATTATAGTGTAAATCATGTATCCTAAATCCCATTTTTGAAAAGTCTTTTGAATTTGAATTATAAAATATAGCTTAAATTTTAAAAACGAATTTAGGAAACATTTTTAACATCGAGTTAAAAAAATAACATGGCAATTTCAAATGTAACTTTTGAGAAGGTGAAATGAATTATTTAGAAAACATTAACTTCTAAAAAATCTCCAATAAAAGATCCTTGAAAAAGAAATAATTGTTTCCATAAAAAATGTATAGCTAAAGATAAAGCATTTTATTATGAAATGATCCTTTCTAATATGTTGAAATTAATTTTTTAACCCACATTGTAAATAGATAAATAAAACATTAATTTTATTAAAACATAATTTTCCCAAATAAAATTATAAAATTACATGTAATATAATATTTTGGTTGAGGGAATCCAAGCATTAATTAATAATGAACAAGATAAAACTTCAAAAAATTTAGAAATGATATTTGAGTTATCATGATCCCTTACGTGTAACATACCTTATAACCCATAAAATATTTGAAATTGAGATCATGTTGTAAGAATATTAAAATGATAGAATACTATATATAACAATTAAAGGGCATAATTTTCCCAAATTATATAAAATAATCTCAATATATAAATAATAACTTAATGAATGAAAATTGAGTTAGAAAGTACTCTTATGAATTGGGTAACACTTGGGCCAAATGATATTTGAAGAAAAGAACTGATTTAGGTCAGTATATACTAATAAATATAAGGAAATAACATATAGAAAATTTCTGGGATAATAAAATAATATAACACTATACAAAGGAATCATGGTGCATAACATGCAACATATATTAATGAATTTGAATTGAAACTAAGAAAACCATTTTATTAATTATTTCATAGTTAGAATGTGTTTTAACCTCCTATATAACAAAAAACCCTCGTAAACACCCATTTAAAAACCATTATGATATATATAACCATTTATATAATTCATTTATAATTATTACAAACATATAAATTTATATATATTAGATATTTATTATCTATTTTAAATATTTAGTGTGGGTGATCATTATCCTTTTGAACCTGTTTCATTATATAACTGTAATTATTTATTATTCTTAAAAATTTTATTTTCCTCAGATCATAAAAGGTACTAAAAATGATGTTTTATAATTATTTATAATGTTATTATTTTATTCTATTTAAGTTTGTTTAATATCATTAAAGATGAAATTGGCGATGAGCATATTTCATGTATTCTTAGCAAACGAAGGGAGTTTTATTAAATAATAAGTACTTATGAATAAATAAACAAAAAACCACATTATTTACTTAGTTATATAATATATTACGAGAAATTAAATTCCCATATTCATTCAGGATATAAATTTAATGAATTTATCATGTTTATTGTTAAACATTCCCAAATAAGACTATACAAAAATTGATGGATGATTATGAAGTGATTTATTTATAATACCATTATAGTAAAATAATAACGATCTTACTTAGTGTTTATTATTGGTTTATATTCAAATTATAATTAATTAAAAGATGAATAGAACCTATAAAAATTTATTCCATAGCATGAAGGACTATTTTTTCTCTCTTAGAACTCTCTTTTGGGCTATTGAATTTACAACCATTTTCTATTGCTCATATTGTTAATAGATTCAAAAAAAATTCTTTAAAAAACATTAATAATTTTATAGAAAACATATATATCCATTAAAACCACTCTCATGGCCATCCATTAAAGTTAATAATATAATGAAATGAAAATTGATCATTATGTGGATGCGACAGTCCACACTTACAAATAGATGATGATTTAGTTTTCTATAGAAGGAGGAAAATGTGTAATGTGTTTTATCATTAAATAATATAAAATTTATTATTTTATCATCCATATATATTTAATTCTCTCTATTTCCATCCTTTTAAAGTGGTGAGGGGAAATTAAATATGTTAAATCATGGAGGCGGCAACCCGTACAATGCATGAATGATAGTTTCTTTTTTTTAATAGAAAAATAAATGTTGTTAATTCTTACATAATAATTGTAATAAAATAAAATTATAATAATTATACAGATATTATTATTTTAATGTATTTTATAAAAATATTATGAAAATGTAAACATAAAGATGTAGACAAATAGAAAGGAGTAGTTAGAAATGTATACCACACTTCTTGGATTATCACCTTTGGAAAAAAGGTTAGGCCTTTGAGGAATGGTATTTTGACAAGGCCAAAACCTCTAGAAGGTGTCTAGTAATGTTTATAAGAAATTTGGGTTTATTTTGGGCAAAAATAATTGGGTTTCTTTTTTGATTGGGTGTGAGTAGATAGAACCACTTTTATAAGTAAAAAAGGAATAGATCTTTCCTAATAATTTTGAATATTGGGAAGCCGAAACATTTTAATAGTGGGAAGTAAATATCATATAAAATAGCTAAACATTTGGTAAATAATTTTTATTATCGAGTATAAGGTTGAGATAGTACCTAAACACCGATTCCCACACATGTTTTAAACTTATTTTAAAGATATTACAATTCAATTTTTCCCATTTTTACCAGTTTATCTTTAACCATGGTAATTAGTTTTTACATAAGGTAACATATCCATTATGAAAAAAAATGTCCATTATCAATTAATTTGGACCTATTGATTCTAAATTTTAAATACTTTTTATTTTATTCCTGTACTAAAATTTATAAAAAGTAATGTTAAAATAAAAAATATATAATTTATTAAAAAAAATTCTCAGAAATAATCACTCATTAAATAAAATGTTAATTATAAGTTTTTAAATAAAATTTATTATCATTAAAATTATAATTTCACTTAAAAAATAAAAATTCTTTCATGAAAATGTTTTTCAGAAATTTCCAAATCATACCTATAAACTAATAATCCGATAAAAGGCATAGTAATTGTGAAAACGGTATATTTCCCTATTCACCTTAAAATCAGTCATTCTAGAAATACACCAAAAAATTTTCCAATGAAATTATTTTCTTTATAAATCCAAAAAAGAATTTTATTTTTCAATTTAACATTCTAAAATTTATAAATTTAACTTTTAAATATATTTCAAAATCATATCAAAAAATCATTTTATTGGAAAATAACTTTCTAAAATGCTAGTTTTACAAATAATTAATTGCTATAAAACACTAATAAAGAAATAAATAATCAAAAGGTTTTATATTATATTAACATCATTATTTAAGAATGATGTACTCAATTTTACTTTATAAAAACTATAATGCATAAAAAGATATATTCATAAATAGAAGAATCAATTGGTAAATTTTTATAAATTAACATTTATATATTAACATTTATATTAATATTTTTCATACATTGGTTAGTCCTATTCATACCTAATAATTAAATGGATGGTTTTATTATTTGTATATATAGATATAAAGACACACACTCTATAGTTTAATTTTAGTTTAATGTTGTATTTGGAGAATGTTATCTAGCATATTATACTTAATTAGAGAAAAACTTATATTAAAATCTTGTGTTGTTATATTCCCCCTTATATAAATTGTATTATTATACTTATAATTATTCTTAACTGAATAATTTAGTTGAGTTTATTTTTAACATATTTATCAATTGGGATATTTATTATAACATGACATATACCTTGTTCTCGTAGGCCATATCAAGTTACTAACCTTTATTTAAATAACATTATATATTTATATAATCATGTACTCTAGTATATATATAAACTAGTCATATATAATATATAACATACCTCTCTCAAAACCATTTGAATCAATAAGACCTTAAAACATTTTTAGTTTAGATATTCCTCCAAAAAGTAACTCTTTATTTGACCCAAAAATGTATTGATCGCCAGTTCATAAAGTCACAAACTAATTAATATATATCATAATACCAAAAAATATATTTTTTCTAAAAAAAATATAATGGATCACTTTTTCATTTAATAAATAAAAAATTCATGAATATTAATACTATCTAACTTACATTTACAAAAATTATTAAACCCTTTATTTTTTCAACATCAGGAATATATTAATACTAATAGATTTCTATACCATAATAGTTTAGTGTTCTCTAATAGTTATCCGAAAATATAACCTTGTCTAAAAATCACATTTCATGGTTATTAATACTAGTTAATATATGTTACCATTTTTTAATGGAAAAAATACTTATGAAACATCCTTCGATGTTTCACATGATTCTCATAACATTTAGAATATACTATAATATCATCAATAAATGTCACTCACCAGTGAAAATAGATAACATTGTTTAGAATTAAATTATATGAATATGTAAACCTCACTACCTTAGGTAAGAATAATAAAATCTCCTTTTTCCATCATAACATGCATATACCCTGATTATAATCCCGACAAATATTTTCCATTATTCCATTATAAGATATTTTGGGTTCTTGATAAATACCTTTTATAGCTCTATTTCGTTGTTCTGATTACAAAAAATAAAAAAATCATAATAGTTATTAATAAAATCAGTGTAAATGATCATATAAATATGAAAACATGATCTTAATATTTAATATATAATTACACTTTCATTTAATACTTTTATAAATTAAGTGTGATATACTTTTCATTAATTAATGTTCTCTTATTCTTCTTAATCTAATCCATTGATGTAATTATGAAATAATTATTTTATAATGGTTCAAAAATTAAATTTCATAGACTAATTCTTATCCCCCATTAGTGTAAAACTAGGTGTATAGTTATTCCCCTCTTTCATGCACCAAGTTACAATTGAGTTAATACCCAACACACCCTTTTTTAGGCTTATTACCTATAGGTACATATGTGTGAGAGCCTGCATCCACATGTATAATATATATATAGATGTTAATTTTAGGAAAACCAGATAATCATTAATTTACCAAAATGTTAGAATTATATAATATATATAAACATTTCCCCTAAACCTATCCCTAGGGATTTTACTAATGTTATATTGTCCTATTACACAAAATATTACCTCAACAAACGTAAATATTTATCTCTAATATTGAGATTATATTCAACCTTTACAAATTAACCTTTGAAGACTTTTATCACACCCAATTTATCCCCAACTGATATCATTCTAATATACAATATTATTTAAACCCTAATATGATAATAACTATAGTATCCCATTAATGTGGTTGACTTAATTAAATAACCTAAATGAAATATTTCATCGCAATACATTCCCAAAACCTTTTAGGTTTAGAGTTTTATAGAATTATTACAAATCATTAACTAACAAAACTCTTGTATTTTTTATCTAATTGTAATTTTATTACACTACATAATAAATTTGTTAATCCATAACAAGTCTTCAACATCTCTTAGAAGTTCTTCACATAATATACTCTTCTATAAATTTTATTATATTTAGAACTTTATAACATGGTTAAATAGAAACATATGAAATGGGTGATATCATATTCTCATTAAGGGTAATCATAAGTGATAATAATCAACGATCATAAGTAAGTATAAGATAGGAATATGGGTATAGTTACAAAATATAAGAAATTATTACCCAAAAAATCATAGATCATAAATCAAGGCATGACATAAGAATACATCAAAAAAATTCTGAATATCATATAAATAAGAAATACATGATATTTTTGGAACATCCATAAGCAAATAAATCGCAAAATAGTTTATTAGGTATCATAACATGTTTTCCTTAGTATATCTATCTTCACTCACCTATTCCCATTTATTGGATTAGGTTTCACTCACTTGATTTTCATAGCATGTTAGGCATCACAACTGGTTTCCCATTTTAGATCGAGAGTCATTGCTCATTTATTCATTATCTCATTAAATTTAATGCTTTAACCATTTAATTGGATGTATATATGGGGAACACAAGTCACATAAATACTAAAAACAAATATATGTGTCATAAAAAACATTTCACCATCACATCATTAAATCTTAGAAATATTAATGGGATTCCTAAAACATTCAAATGAAAATCATGTAATTTTTATAGAATAAAGAACCCATAAAAAGAAAATGGGTTTCTTCCAAGATATCATGAATAACTGATAAAAATAAAATGGTTTTCATATCCTTTTTAAACGGATTACCATATGGAAATAATTAGTAATTCCCTAAATAAAAATAACATGATTCACCCATGGAAAACAATGGGTATCCAATGATATTAATTAAATTTATAGGTAAATACCACTCAATCAAGATAATAAATAATTTGGTATTTACATCATATAAATAAAAGTTATGTTATTAAGAAAATAATTTCCCAAATCAATCAATTAATGACATCTAGATACACACCCTTTTAAAAAGTAATGAAAAACATGGTATTCACAATGAAAATGAATTGAAAAAAAATTTATCTATATTCATGGTTTATGGATAGGAAAGAAAAAAAGCAGGGATGGATCACTTCTTTGATAAAAAAATATATTATTACATAATATATCCAACGAAATAATGTGGATGGTTTCAAAAGAACGCATCATGCATATAATGTAGGAAACTCATAAGGATGTTTACACAGATAAAAAACATCCTGCTAAATAATCCTCAAACACTATCACAAAATAATGGATCAAGAATCAAATTTTTTGATATGGTCTATTAAACTCAAAAATTATAAATATATTCATTTATTAGTGAATAAATCCTATAACATAAATCTCATGATTTTAAAATATTTTGAATTTGAAAGTAAAATTGATGTGAAAACATAAAAATTCTATTATAAATAGTTTTTAACATTGTATTAAAATAAATAAATACATATAAATTTAAAAAATAACTTTTGAAGATGTGAAATGAAATATTTTTAAAAACATTAATTTTAAAAATAATCTACAAAAATGAATCTTTGAAAATGATATAAATTTTTCTATAGGTGATGTGGATCCTACGATAATACATTTGACTATGAAACAAACTCTTTTAATACTGTGAAATTAATTTAGTTGAAACCCCACATTGAAAAAATATTAATAATATATTATTTATTAAAACATAAATTCCCAAAATGGGATTTTTGTAACACCCAACAATTTACTTTTAAAAAATAAAAACAATTTTTGATAGTGTATACAATAAGAAAATCCTAAATGAACCATGAAATATTATTATTTATATTCGGTTATTTTGATATAACCATTAATTTGGAGGGCATGAATAAGATCTAATGATTTATGGTATATATATATATGTCCTACACAATATATATGTACTGTTAAATTACTAGTAATTAATAACTAATTGTTTGGAAAGTATTGGTAAAAAATAAGTTTTCTTCAGAAATGATTTTTATTTGATTTTTTAGAATATATTATAATAAATTCCTTGAAATTTTAGAAATTTATTTTATTAAATTTATATAAGTTTTTCAATCAAATTAAAAAAATTAACATAGTGTGAAATTTTGGTATTTTATGCAATGACCGTTTTTCCTGTGAAAAGTGAAAATTTCACAATTTTCAAATACTTTTTTTTGATTCTATTAATTAAAATAATTATAAAGAACCATTATATTTTTTTGGTATTAAAGTTAAATATAAAAAAATTATTTATAATAATATAATTAATTTCCTTTTAAACACAAAACTTAATGATTTCGGTATAATTTTATTTTTATGCATTAGAACCCATTTTTTGAAGAAACAAATTATGTGCATCTATTTTATCCAATTTAATTAACTAAAATAACACCTAATAAGGAATTATTGAAAAGAAATTTAAAGATTATATTGGGATCTACATGATCCTAAAATCATATAGGGATTATTTTTAATCCTACTATTAATATAAGATCATATATTGATTAAAATGTGTTTTTTTCTTCTGAAAAGTTGTTTTATCACATTTTTTCATTTTAAATTTAAATTAAATTCTGACACTGATATATTTTTAATCATGAAAATTGGATTCTATATTTTTAATCATTAGGTAAAAAAATTTGAATAGTTCTCTTTTATTTTGGCACTTTATTAACAGTAATCATAGTGAATATTTATTACCACGATAAATTAAAAATGGGTCAATTAAGGAAAAAAAATAATATGATAAGGACTAAAAGTTAACCCTTACACTTGACGTGATTATATTATATTAGTAAATTTTATCCATAGTCATTCAATATTCAAATATATTACCTATTTTTGATTTTTCATGATTATTACCATTATAATACATTTTTAAAGAAAAGAAAAAATATGCCACTTTCATTATTTTAATAACTATAATAATTTGTATAAAAATACCACATTTTTGGTTATAAATATTAATTTTAAAGGTAAATTATTTTTATCATGGTAATGTTTTCCAATTTTTACTAGTGAAATAATTACCTTAAATTCATACACATTTCTGACGTAGTAATTAATTAATTAAAATGAAAATAAAATTAATTGTATTAAAAATAATAAAGGTAATGTAATTTGAATAAATTATTTTGTTATAAAATATTATTAGTTAAATATAAAGTCTTATAGAATTTTGAAACTCATATATACAAATATACACTTTTTCATGATGTTTTGAAATTCAAATTAATTAAATAGTGTTAAAATTGACGTTAATGATATTTTATAACAAATAATGGTTTATTAAATTATTAAATATTACCAAAATTCATATATTTATCCTAGGGATTTTATTTTTGTATAAATATCATCTATAATACATTTATGGATCAATTATTCTTTTATAATTACTATATTTACTTCTATGGTGTAAAACTTATGTTATCAATATAATTGTCAAAAAGAGTTAAGGCGTTAAAACAAAAAGATAAACGTGAAAAAGAAACATAACTACTATAATTATTATTGTATTAGATTATTTAGACTCAAAATAATATTATATTATAATATTATCAATTTATTTCCTTTTTAATATGAAAATTAATTTTTATTAAGTAAATATTGTAAGAAATTTCAAGAGTTCCCCTCCCCTCTCTTCTAAAAGGAAACCTCTTCTTTTATACTATTCACACTTACGGAAAAAAAATTCATCCAAATAATAACATATTCTATTCATTAAATTACTCCCCACATTCTATATTTTTTTTTTCATAAAACCATCCTAGGAAATATTTTGGCACAAGCCTAAAGATGTTTTCCCAAGAAGATGTATCGTTATTATCTGAGCATTTTGGTTTTCTTTACTATTCCACCAAGTTAAAATATTATTAAACCATGACAAAATAAAAAAATTCCATTAAATTAAATGTTAATATTTTAATTCAATAACCAATATATATATATATATTCTCTTCTATAAAATGGGAAATAAAACAGTCGATTGTGTGTACAACAAACTACCACCTCACAACATGATGTAATTAATTTTCCATCTCCACATTTCATATATGGATAAAATAACTAATTTAAAGTATATATATAATCTTTATGACATAATTATAATTATTTAATTATAATATCACATCTACCTTATAACCTTCCAATCCTTCAAAAAATGATGGTGTCGCCCATGTGTAATTGTGGATTATCGCCTCCACATAGACATGTGATTCATTTTTAATTTCTATTTTAAATGGATAGTAATGAGGATATAATTTATTAATATATATTATTTATATTATATAATAATTATTATTATATAAAGTTAAATTATTATTTATCTTTCTTTAATTCTATCTCTTGAAAAATGAAAACAATGTTCATGAATACGAACGATCTATCATCTCCATGAATTGTGTAATTCATCTTTTCTATCAATAGAGTTTATGGATGAATATAAATATGTATGTAATTAATATATATTATATTTAAATCATGATTATAATTTTTGATATGATGTAATCATGATCAATGTAAAAGGAACAAAATTACTGGACCAAAACGTACATGAAAATGGAGTAGTTATCACCAAAAATGGAGATTTTAGAAAAGAATTATCGATAAAAATGTTATAAAATGTTATAAATAAATCATATATGGTACGATATATATGAGTATGTTTGTTAAATTGATTAATAATAAATATATATTTATTACATAGGGGGTTCAAAAACATACAAATGATGTCCGACATGAGATAAGGGATTTTTGTCTTACTTTTATTTTTTTGAGACACATGACATATTAAACACTTGCCTCTTTTATGTTTTTTATATATATCCCATGAATGTATTCCATGATTATTATTATTAAAATTAATGTATTTTAAGTATCTTTATAATTTTTTTTTCTTCACAGAGCTTATGTTTTAAAAATTACCAATGTGGTAAGGGCTTTATGTTATAATCTCATTGTTTATTGGGATTATTTATTATTGTGATTAAAATGATGATATTTCATGATATGACTCTCAATAATCTTTTTAATTTTATTTTAATATCATTATTTCTTAAAATATAGCTTTTAATTTTAGTTCTCTCTCTTTATGTACTCTTGATTCCAAAATAATGCTTTACGGATTAATGTCTTTGTTTCTCTCTTCGGTTGAAAATCCTTTATCATCTATATCAATGTTTTCTTTAAAATAATTAATTTTTTTGGTATTAATCTATGATTGTATTAATTTATTTTTATCCATGTTATAAATTTAAAAAATTTATTTAAATCAATCTTCTTATTTTTTTCAAATGAGTTACTTTTGACTTTTCTTACTGAAAATGTGAAAGTAATTTTTATTTTCATGTACAATGCATAAAAAATAATTTCATTCAATCTTGAGAACTAAATTTTTTGAATATTACATCACATATTTCCAATTTTCTATTCATGTAAAATTGTTTCTCTATTATTTTAAAAAAAATTATATTTTATATATGTGATTTTAAATTAAATAGTTTATTTCCATCAAAAAATGTTCCAAGTGATTTTTTAAAGTCATTGTTTTCATATAGGATAACACACTTTAATGATAACAAATCTTTACAATGGATAAGATGAAATTATACCATCCCGATTCTTTCTCTATATGTTTTACTTTTATGAAGATAGGATGATTATAAAACGTGTTCCTTTACCAAGGGGTATACTATTAAGCATTAATGAAATGATTATGAACCCCATTTATTTTCCATAGATTTTCCATGATCAATTTTTTATGAAATTAATATATATTTCATAGTTTATTAAATTATGAATGTTTTATGATCCTCTGTCACACATTTGTATGATTTTTATTATGTGATGGGTGAGTCCAGAATTATGTATCCTTCTAATTCATTGTGTAAAGATGGATATCCCAGGAGATAAAGAGCAATGGAATGGGGAGTGAACACGGTTCATTAAAGCACTATTTACACTACAATAGTCTTGGGAGTGAACCATGGATACTATTATGGTTTGGTTAGTAAACTCATTTCACTATGATTTTATTCAAAATGATCCTTGATTACAAATGAGATTATTTTCTATTCTTATTTTAACGCAAAAAATTCCATGAATTATTCAAATTTGATTCCCTCTTAGATTTTATTCTTTGATTCCTTTAGGATTAAATTATAATGAACTACCATGATTAATTCCACGAATCAATAACATTAATCTCATGTTCTCACACCAATAGATTATTGTTGTGCTTATGTGGTCATTCACATATCCATTATTTTCCCTTACTGAGAATCCTATCTCATCCTTTATTATGTTTCCATTCCCCAAGTTATGATGAAACATATTATGTTTTATAAATCTAATTATGTTGAATTTTTTGAAGAACATAGTGGAAGATTATGTAGTTAACCTATGAACCATTTGTTTATATATCCATGTTTCTAGATATATTTGACCTACATGACCCGAGCTTGGATCATTATGTTATGTAATGAATAATATTATTATAATATGTAATATATATGTATGAAAAGTATGGGTTTCTATATTTTTTAGAATATCACGGTTTAGATAATCTTCGAAAACTGGTATAAGAAAAAAATAAGGACAATTATTAGGATAATTCTATGTATAGTATAACTTCACATGTTATCATAAATAAAGGAGTGTGGTTTTCTTAGGAAAACATCTCTATTTATATATTACACGTGGAAATGGTTTTTGAAAATATATGTCTAGGGGTAATAAACTAAAAAGAGTTGTTTAAGTATATATTTTCCATCCTTCCAATGAAAGGTGAGTGTACCCTTACTGTGCACCTAGTTTGACACTACTGGAGGATATATTTAGGTTAATTAACATTTTCTTTGTGAACCATAATTAAGGATTCAAATTTATTATTATCATAATGAACAAGGTAAACCCTAATATGTCATATATTTAAATGAAGGATTAATTATTTAGATATCTTATAAATTACTTTTCATTATTATAATTATTTTTTATCACAACATGATTTATGGTGTAAGTCAATGGTTTGAACTATGAGGAATGATCTTTACACTAAATGTGATGGAAAATATTGTGATTTTAAGAATCCATATTGGATGATGATTGAATAAAAATATATTGTGATTATTCCTCATCTATTATATTGAAATATGATTAAACAAATATACCATAACTAATTATTGGACTCTCCAATGAAGATATGGATGGAATTATATAATATATTTGGTGTGAAATACCATGTAGAAACCGAGGCTCAATTTCATTCATGTCCAAATTGTGGAAAGATTTACCCAATATAATATCTCAAAGGAATTGTAAAATGTTTTATATGTGGAAAAAGGCATATATAAATGAATTTTTGAGGAAATTTTTGGAGTTCAATGGATAAAGAAAAATTTCATCCTAGAGATCCATTTATAGTTTTTTGTCTTAAATGTGGGGAACTAGAAAATTATCTTAGCAGTTCCCTCTTTTAAAGGATATCTCATAGACAGTGGAAGTACATATATTATATGAATTATTTATCTGAAATGGTTGAAGTATTTTTGTATTAGTATTCAAGAATTTTATTATAAAAGTATTTTTATCGATGGTATTTTTTATAAGAACCATAAAACATATAATGATTGTGTTAATTTTAGAAGAATATATGTCTTCATGTAAGATTAACATAACAATAATGGATACCAACATGGGTCTATGAGTTTACGGTTGATCATAAGTTAAAATTCATAGAATCCCTCTTTTATTTTTTAAGTGATGGGATTTTAATGTGATTAAAAAAATGGGAGATGTATTATTGGGATAAGGAAAATGTAACCCTTAGATTCAACATAGGGTATTATTTGAGGAAGAATGCTCCGTTCATCAGTTTAAAGGTATTGAAAACCAATAGGGTTTATATGATATTTTATGTTTAATGATATTTTTAAGGATGTACTACATATATTAGGGGAAATTATAAGAATAATATAAATAATCTTTTAGTAAAAAGGATAACATGTCACATCGGTATAGTTCAAGGGTTTTTACCGACAACTGAAGGGTGAAATGGGTGCAATTCATACCACCCGCCAATGTGATTTAAGTAAGCATTCAAAAAATACATGACAAAAAATATTATTTTTATTTTGGGAACATATATTTTATCAAAAGGATAAACATATGATTGAAAAATGATTTGGAAATTAATTTTATTTTGGATGAAGTTCAATATTTTAGGAACATAAAATGACGAATGTAAAAAGAACATTAAGGTAATTTATTTAAGAATAATGATTGAATTATTTTTAGGAATCATTAATATTGAATTATTTTTAGGAATCATTTATGATATTAATGTGGGTTTATAGTGATTTGGTTCATTTAGGGAAATGATTATCATATCTGGGAGATTATATATCTACAGAAAATACATTTTTATTAGACATTATGGTTTATTTATGTTATTTAGAGATAAATGTTAAATTTTTCTTGTAATAATATGTGACCAAATAATTATAATCATTGAGTTTCAATCTCAATCAAGAATTTTTTTAATAATTTTAAGGATAGTCATTTAGGGAAGGATTTAGTTTGATCTTTGGGTATTACTGTTGAGTCTTTGACATTAATGTAATATTTCTTTGTATGAAGGTTCGTTAATTTTTTGAATTTTATTACCTTATTCTATTTATTTTATTCTTTATTGAAAGTACATTTGTATTATCTTTTGATCATTTTATGAAATATGTGATCAATTTGAAGTTGATTTTAGTGCATCAGGAATAAAAGATTCATCTTGAATAATCATCATTTGGACAAAGCGATATTATTTGGGTATAAATTAATTATAAAACTAAATTAAAAATGTCAAGTAAGTATATTTTCCTTATTTTATTAGTCTACATGGTAATAAATTCTTCAAATCTAGGAAAATAATCTTGAAATTAAAATGTTATCATATTACCTTCATTTCCTATTAATCAATTGTATTTTTCAAACCTATTTAGTTTAGTGTTTTGTGGTTTTTCACTTTCTCATGATCATTCACTATCTTTTGATTAGTGATATTTATCACTCTCCATCATTATTTGAGAATTTCACTTTTCTTTCATGTCTATATTTTCATTTCCCACTAATGTTATCCTTTTTGGAAAACTATTTATGTGTTTTTCCATTTGACCATTGAATTTACTTTTATCTCTTATAAAGAGGAAGTTTTATTAACCATTTTTACGATGTGGGATTTGAAGAATGATAATTTTAAATGTAAAAAACATTGATCAGAGAGCTCATTTTCAAATGTAAAACCAATGATTAAATAAAAATGATTCATATGGTCTAGTAAAATGAACCTTACGTAGGCTAATTGTCATACTTATGAATATATATATATATATAATCCTTATTTAGGTATGAAGGATCCTTATGAAGTAGAGCATCATAATTATACAGCTCATAATTAATCATTATGGTCCAATGATCACCCTTACATTAGGTTGTGATGGTTCTTATGGTGTCATATACTTTTCAAAATTTTCATTATAGATTCAAGAATGAATTTTAAAAAAATTTGAAATTACTCATACACAGATTCAATAAATTTCCCATAGATGAATGTGCTCATAAATTAATCATATGAACACACCCAATCATTCAAATGTTGATCTGATGAACATATAAAACACCATACATAAGATTATTTTAATCAGCACAATAATTGTATGAGTGAATGAATCATATAAAAGTTTGAGATAACACAAACGAAGATTCCAAAATGAATATTACACAGTTTAGAATTGACTCATAAGATCTTTTACTTTGCTAATAAATCAGATTTGTGGATTTTTAATTAACTCATAAAGTGGTTAAATTGAATAATATGTTCTATATATCTTTTATAAAATATCCAAATCATATTTAGAAATGACTCATACACAATCATGACTAGGTCAAAACTTTATCAAATTTTAGATTCAACTCCAAATTCTAGACTTATTTAAAGTCATTCTAGAGTCACTTCGGCTATTGAAAAACCTTAATCATAGAGATTTTAATCAATGTGATCATTAATTTTTAGGGTAAATACTCCTTGAATAATTCTCCACAAAATTATATATCTTTTTACACATTTTTTTGCACTTCATAATGTAGATTTTCACGAGTCCATTTATTCCAACTTCTCAAAAAATCTTTCATCACCCAAGAAGAATTCCACAACCACTTGTCATTCTTTCTCACAAATAATATCATATTAATCATCTAATTCTAAGGGATACGCAGATGAATATTTCCATCCAGTTATTAAGTGGTAGTACCTTGTAATCCTTCATTGCTCGAATACATGGTTGGATCATTCATATTCTTTGGTTGGAAACATACTCCAACACCAATAATCACCAAGATATACATATAGATACTTACTGAAAACAAATACAACTAAAAAACCATTGGGTACTTCAAAATAACTTTATCTATAAATAATTCCAAATAATTTCTCAAAGAAATAATTTTTAATACTAAAATTTAATAATATGGAATTATTTATAATAAATGTTTTATAAACATTTATTAATTATTTTTTAAAAAATTATAATTTATTAATTTATAAAATCTTTTAAAATTAATATATATCACAAAAATTCACTTTATAATTATTTATAAAATATTTATAAATATTAAAATTCAATTCATGAATTAATTTTATGAAAAATAGATTTTTCAGAATATATCATATTTTATTATCCAATTTTGAATCATAGGATGTGATTTTGTTCATATTTAACGATCCAAGTCAAACCATCAGCTATGATTGATAGGCTGGCCACATGAAATATTAGTTTTATTTTATAACTGATAGTTATGTCACCTTTTATGGTGTCATTGTCATATTTTACGATTGGATAAGACATCGTATATGCGATACGATACTCTCTTTTTGGAAAACTCAGTGAAACTATCATATATTACTATATATCAATATCATATGATATAATCTATAAAAATACATTGATTTAAAATATTTCATGGGTTTTGTTATCCTATATAATATTTCTTGGTACAAAACACAGATGAAAATATAATATATTGTATTTTGAGATGAAAATACTTTATGAAATATTATTTTCATGTTTTTTAATTAAGATATGAATTCAAAAATTGAAATTCATGGTATGATTTGATACCACTTTTGGGATTAAAAGATATATAATAACAAATACTAGAGGAAAATAAAATGATTAAAAATACACAACAAATATCTCCACATATGAATTATTGAAATCAGGGAAAAATGAAAATGAATATTGCCATAAAATTGTAACTTACACCACTAAGCCACTACAAAATCTTCAATCACCATCACATAGGTTTTATGAAGATCCCTATAGTTGTAGTATAATGATATCCCACCTATGGAAATAACCATGGGTGAAACCAAAATCACTCATATTATGAGTGAGATCATTCACCCTCCACAACCTGTTAGCACCTCAATGTGAAAAAGAGGTAGAAAATGAGATATATTTGGGTGATGAAGAGTTATTTCCATGGAAAGAGAAATCACACTCACACAACCATCAAATTTTAACACTTATTTATATAAAAACTCAAGGACACTCATAAAATTATAACTTATTTACTTTGGAGTTATAGCGCATTAGTAAATGGATTTGACAAACTTATGCTTCTCAATTGTGAATGATATGGCCACATGCATTACATCTTTTGTCACAAATCCTAAATTATAGTCATAAAGGAATATTTTATCCCCCAAAAACAATTAAATATAGTGGGATCCATATTACATTAATTTTGAATAATCATACACTACATTATGTATAAGTTCTAGATTATGATATCCATCAATCATACGTTATGATTGAAATGGGTATAGGCATGAAATTATATTTCATACTTATATGATTAGCCGTAATCATAGAATATCATGGTGTGGGTAGGGACATATGATATGGTAATATCATAAAAGATGATATTCTTAAACCATGGTATATGACATGCCATTGGTTTTTTAATTTCATACTATATGAAAATTTTATATAGTACACTCAAATATAGATCAAAACAAATATCATGTGTAAAGTATTTGAGGAATATTTTCAAAAATTTACCTTCTATAATGATAAACATTCTATTTTTAGAAAATATTCATAAACATATATCATATTTACTATACGCATAATACTAACTAGACCCAAATTTGGTTGACTATAAGTTGTTGGGGGCTCACATGTTGATGATATACCCTGAAGCGCATGCATTTTCATCTATTGTATTGAATGATAGACGATAATTTTATAGTATGAATTGCATGAAATCCAAGGGATATCCTATTCTATATTGGTTAGTATATAATAAAACATGTCATTTGTTGTTATACTACAACCTATTGAATGTTAATTGACTAACATTTGGGTCATTATTCCACATTATCTATCATTAATCAAAAGGATAATTAATGCACTTAAGAGTAATGTGCATGTATGAAGGGTTAAAATATGTTATAACCACATAACAGTTAATCATTCATTATATTAAAAATTAAAAAAAGTAAATGGGATTGGGTAGTATATTTAAATTTTCTATATAAAGGAAATCACTATATGATGGTGAAGCATTTTATATTGCCTAACCCATTCTCGAATATTTTATTCTAAAAACTATTTATCTTCTTCTATATTTACACCATGTGATCCTATCATATTGTGTGGGAGAGAAGGTCCATGGCCATGTTATTGGTGATTTGGTTTCAATTAATTGATTCATCATGGATATGGGAGTCTAACGGCTACACTTTTAGTTTTTTCAACAAGCATGTGGGAGGATAACAATGGTATCAGAACCACATTACAGTATAATACACAGTACAATTTAACCATTTTTATAGTAGAATTGTTTTTTTTCCATCTTGGTGATCATGGTTTATGTTTTCATAATCATTTCTACTACTTACATTAAGAATTAATCAATCCTAAGAATCCCATAAGTGGTATCAAAGCAATACCATGTGTTTTATTCTTGAAATCTATTTTTAAAATGATGAATTTGAATTGTGTGTGACATTATTACATGTGATATCATAATAATAATTATCAACTGTTTATTATGGATTATATTACATTTTTTGGTCACATAATCCATTTTTTGGGTCACACGATAAAATATGGGATATCATTGATGGCCACACAGTGAAAATAATTTTGTTTTTGTTACTCTAGTATTTGATATGGGCTAGTCGTAGTTTAAGATGGAGCCAAATATGTTCTAAAAATAGATAATTGAATTAATACAATATAATTTATCTTTTATTATATGGTTTTCTAAAGATAGAATCCAATTTAGTGTATTATCATAATCCACTACATCCATTGTTTTAATATTATGTCTAATATACCGCTTTTCCATTATGTTAATGTAACACATATCTTTTGTTCACCCTATATAAGCCCCTATAATGTATATTTTGATAACCTAAATGTAAAATACCTAGGTATTTACTTTTAAGTATACCTTATGAGCACATAGTTATTCTCACATGGGTTGTTTTATTATATATAGATGATACATGCATAAGAATAAACCATCCAGCTCCGATAATTTAATCCTATGTAAGTGACTCCACACAAAATTAGTGTTAAGTGAGGTTGTTATCTCTCGAAATTTGCATTACATATCACATTTTAGGATATATAACACTAAATAACTATCATAGACAGAATTCCATTTTATAAGACTCCTAATATACCTTTAAAAATGTTTTGTAAAAAAAATAATTTTTCATGAATTTCAACTAAAATTGAATTAAATGATTTATTATTTTCTTATAGAGTATAAAAAAGGTATACTGTGATATTTATTTATTTATAATGGTTTTTTTAAAATAATTATTTATATTTTTTAACAATTAATTAATAAATTATTTATTAAACTTTTATTAAAAAAATTATTCTATAAATACGAAATGCTAATACCAAAATACCCTGTCTAATTATATGGAATGACTCTTAATTTAGATAAAAAAATTTTATATAAAATTATATATATAATTTATAAAAATTTTATTAATTAAAAAATAAATCAAAATTTACAAAGGTGTTTATAATGAATATTATGGATTGTTGATAATATATAATTTTAATTATTTAAAAT
Source organism: Viscum album (assembly GCA_963277665.1). NCBI lineage: Eukaryota > Viridiplantae > Streptophyta > Magnoliopsida > Santalales > Viscaceae > Viscum > Viscum album. The sequence continues at coordinate 180,014,347 of OY728157.1, forward strand.
AAAAACCTTATTTAAAAAATTATTTTCTATATCAAAAATAACTTGTATATTTGATATGATCAAGTTTTAAAAAACATTAAATATGTGACATTTAAATTATTTAAATTGTTTAAAAAATAGAATTTAAATATAAAATGATTTTATTTAATGTAATATCATATATTTAAATTAAATGCCTTATAAGGAATAATAAAAGAAATTTCATATTAGGAAATTAATATAAAGTGTTTATATTCATAATTATGTAATGTTCGTAATGTTATATGAAATTATAAAGTATTCTGATTACCTTTAGATAATAAATTGTTCTTAAAATATTTATCTAATATTTAAATATGTGAATTATTCATTTCTGTAAAATTTATTCCCTAATTTATTCATATATATAATTATTATATTATAAATTTGATTATCATTTTTTTGTTGTTATAACACTTTAAAATTAGTATACATGCATCTAATGAGTTACATGATAGACATGATAAATGATTTTGTTTTTTTAGCTTTAACTTTTCATAATTTATGATATAAAGATGAATTAATAGGTTAATTATAATTTATAAAAACCAGGTTATATAATTACGGAAAATTTAGATATATATTTAGTAATGTATCGCTAGGTTGAATGAATTTTGAATAGAATACTCACTATCATGGAGGCTCATACCATGTCTAAAAATGTGATGTATGTCTATCTATGTATCTATAATTACTCATGTGAGGATTGTAGATTTCAAATGATTCTATATCATTTCAGGAAAGGTTTTATTCACCTTATGCATGTTATTCATTTAGATATGTATTAATATAGTTGTATTTGAATTTGAGTTAGTAACACAAGATGTGATTTGTGTAAAAAGATACACATCTATATAGTTTGAACGTATGGATTTGATTAAATGAATATGATTCAAAAAAAACTCATTAGATGTATAAATACATGTAATATTAATTAATGACATAAATACATAGAGAAAATCAATTTTAAAAATACTTAATGATAAATGTTTTCCAATGAAATCACATATTAAGACCTTGATCATTCATCTTGGTTGGGGTTTTCAAAGAAGATTTCCCATTAATTAACTTTCATAAGGAATGTTAGAAATGGAGAATCCAAAGAGTCAGAAAACCAAATATTATTGTTATCTTTTTGTTTCACATATATGGGAAACCCTATGTGTTAGGATAATAGATGAATTTTGTTAAGTTTTTCCATACAATGGATCGGGAAAAGAGTTGTTTTCTCAACTATTTAAGATTCATATTTGATAATATTGGGATGGTTTCTTTCCTAAATAAGAAATCTAAGGGAGGAAAGCTAAATGAGACTAATTAATTAGTGAAATATATAACTTTTATCACTAATTTATATGATGTGTTAATGAAAGGTTATCATTTTAATTGCAGAAAAATTAATAAAAGTCCTAATTAAATGATTATAAAACAAGATTCTCATCTGATAAGAGATTATATTTTATATAAATGATATCATCATCATCCTACATTCTTTTGAGATCAATATTTTAAAATACAATATTAATGTAAAGAAATTCATTTGGGTAAAATTTATGAACAATTATTAATTAAGAGATATTTTATTTCTCAAATAAATCACTTTTAGGAGTAAGTTAACCTTGTTGTTTTTAAATGTGTTGATAAAATATATTCTTATGAGAAGTATAAAATTATTCAAATAATGTTTCCAAGGTATTATATATAAAAACAACAAATTAACTTTAATATTTTCTTATATGCTCAATGTGATTGAGTATACCACTAACTTAGTGAGACTGAAGATATCATCTAATGATTATTATGGTCTTGGAAATAATCATATTGGAAATTTTATGGAAGTATAAATAAATTCAAAAAATTTTAACTTATTCTTATGAAATTATTTAGCATAAATTTGCTATGAATGTTATGACATTGTTCTGGTACTATGTTGATAGTAAAAGTGGGTAAAATATAAAACTAGAAAATTAAAATCTAGTTGTAGTGTCCAAAAATTCTTCTTCAAGTAGTTAATCATATACATTTAAACATAGATTTATTAGAAATAAAGATTATTGTTTCTATATGATGTAATTTTATATTATACTTAATGTAGTTTGAGAAGCTTCATCTAATCAATAGTAGAAAATTGTTCATTAATTATGGTGTTTTAATGTCAGTTCTTCAAAACCGATGATAATGTCCTCATATATGACTTTTAAAATAATTTATTTAGTAATAGGTGTTAATATACCAATTATAGTATAAATTATAGAAAAAAACTTAAAATTCCTCATGGAATAATTTTAATGTCATTTCCTCAGTAACTGATGTTAAAATTCATCTTTTAATGCTAGTTTTTCAAAACATAGATGGTTAAAATGTTTACAGAATTGTAGTTAGTTTTCCACATTTCCATTTCACTGGTCATAAAGCTAAAATGGACTTATGGATCATAATTTATGGATTTTAGAGGTTTTATTTCTCTAACAAGACTTTTAATATCATTTTTTAGGAACTTACATTAAAAGTAACTTTAAACGTCTTTTTTTCAAAGAAACTAGATTTTTAAAATATTTACAAAGTTATATTTAATTTTCCAAGATTAAATTTGAATGGTAATATATATAAAATTAACAGAAGGATAAAAAGTTATGGATGATAGAAGTTCTACTTCGCTAAGAATTAATTTAATGTTGGTATTTTTAGGAACCAATGTTAAAGTTCATTTTTAATATCATATTTTCAAAAAAAATAACATCAAAAATGAATACAATGTTTTATTTCATATCTTAATATTTAATTTTATTAATCATAGAGCACAAATGGACATACAGATCAAAGGTTGTAGACGTTGGAAGTTGGACTTCTCTATGAGAAGTCTTCGAGAAGTCCAAATTTCAATAGCCATATCATTTGATCTGTAAGCCTATTTGAGATAAAATGAATCACCCCATCATTATAAAAAAAATAAATTGAAATTCATGAAAAAAATTTAAGTATATAGTTATAACTATCATTTAAACATAATTGTTCATCTTCTATGACTTGAATTTTCAAAAAGAGTCATCTATGGTTGTGATCCGTAAGTTATTCGGAGTCAGATAAAACCAACTTAATTTTTTTGGTGAATAGTAACATACCCATGTGAAATGTAATATGACCCTTATGACTAGTAGATATTATTATTATTTATTTTATAAGGTTATAGGATAATGATATGTTGATTAATTTTTCAAATTGTTAAAAAATGAGTTATAGATTTAAAATTTTTATTTTCAATAAATTATGATATTATTTAAAAATTAAATTAATAAAATTTAGAACATTATTTTTTAAAAAATTTAGTTCATTTATGAATTTTACATGTTGAAACATTTTTGGGGTGAAATTTTGTGATTTTTCTGAAATTTTTAAACTTTTGATGAATAGTGAAATATGGTAAAATACCGTATATTCAAATTATCAGTTAAATACCCTATTTATGACATCATAGCTAATTTAAGCCCTCTTGTTTCGAACTCACATGCTCAATTCACTATTTTTATCAATAGAACTGAGTCTATTCATAGTCTTTGACAAAAATATTAAAATAATGTAAAATACCACCCTCGTTCCCCTCTTCCTCTCATGCCTATCAAGCCTTGAGAATTGTCTAATTTATTCCATATTCTATCCCAAGGATCTTCCCTATTTCCAATACCTTCTGGTATCACCACAAGGAAAAAACCAAAGGCCTTAAGAAGGACCTCAAGGAGAAGAGATCAAGAGGTAAGAATCCACTTCCTTTTTCATGTGTTTTATTTCAAATTCCTTAATTTTCTTATAATCGCTTTGCCTCCACATATAAAGGAGTTACGAAATATCCAGAATATTATATATTATGTATTTTATCATGTTCAAGTAAAATATTCCTTATCTTCCTTCCTCTCCTCTCCCTCCTTTTCTAAAAAGAAAAACATTATCCACGATGTGACGATTTACCAAAATCGTGGATGATGTATTTTAAATATCCATTAAATCCTTCAAATATGATCATTAAACCATTTTAATTGATAAAACAGAATTTAAATTTGTTTTTTAACCTATTTTATGTTCTGTAATGAACTTATATTCTTGACATTAAATTATATAATGAAACATGTTCATGATTATTGAGGAACCGCCAAAAATGATCCAAATAAACATCAATAATTATTTATCTAATAATACTTCATAATATATGATAAAAAATATTATGGTATCATTATATATTATGTAAACATATAAATAAAATTTCAGTCCACTTCTGGAATTTCGATTTCATATGACTAGAAAATCAAATACAAACCAGCCATGGAGATCTTGTAAAGAACGCACCCAAAACAATGGAAGGAACAAAATACTAATAATTAAATTGTGAAATGATGTTATGAAATGATCATATATGGTGTTATAAACATGAATCTGTTTATTTACTATATTAATCAAACTCTTTTAACCATTATACATGAGGTTTAAATTAGTTTTATGTAAGACAAACCCGAGGTAAAGGAATTCGTAACCCAGTTTCCATTATTTTGGTTAACCTCATACTTCATATTTCATGTAGTATTAAAATTAATAGTGGGATGAATTTTGTTTATATTATGATTAATTTTTTTTTTACATTTTATATTCATATTCCATCTACTCTATTTAGTCTCAATTCAATTATATGATATTTTTAAGGGTGTTTTCTGTTAAAATTATCTTATAAAATTCTGTTTTACACAATTAAAAAACAATGTTTTTATGAAATTATTAATGTGGTGTGATTATGTTATGATTATTGGGAATTTTTTATGATAAATGGTGGGACCTATATCTCCCTATAATTTTTGGGTATGTGTATGTTGTAGGTTGGTTGTATGGTAACTCCAAGTGTATCTACGATGGGTAATGAATTGTAATGTAGCTGTGAGGGTTACAAAATATAAGGTAGCTGAGAGGGTTACAAAAATATGTAAGTAATTCTACAAGATACATTTATGGTTCTATTTATATTCTATATGTTTTTTGAAAATATCAAGGAAATCTTAAGTTTCAAAAATTATGTTTATATGGGTAACAACTATGTCTTTTCATAAATGATTTCATACATTATAAGTATTCATGGACTAATGTTTTATTTCCCCCTTTTCATATCCATTACTGGGATTTTTGTTGTCATCCTAAGTTTTTAAAATATTTTCACTAGCTATAAGGATGTGTAAGACAAATAAGAAATCCAAGATAAATGTTATGAAGATTTTTTAGTGAAAACTTGTTTTATTTAAAATTTGTTATATTTTTGGATGAAATGGATACTATTTTTGGGGTATCTACTCAATATGAATGTGGAATGTTATGTATTTATTATATCCCAATTATCTGAAACTCAAAACATGAAAATATCATCAATATGAAAGGAAGTGCATTCTTGAATTAAATTAAAGGTTATGTAATGTAATAATGATGGGTCCTTATAGTTGGTATCAAAGGATGATTTATATATCTTTAGAGGTTATGATGATGTTAATAGAATACCATAAATGATTTTTAGTTTATGGATAATTTGAAATGATATAGAATTTAAATATTACCATGTTGCTTTGACTATGATATGTCTTTTCAGAATGGTTTTCCGCAGAAGAAACAGGGAAGCTAAAGAGGAGATGCACCGACAGAATGATATCCTTCTGAATCTGTAGCCCGAAAAGGTAGGGATTGGAACTGAGTAGTTTTTGATAGTAATGGTTCAGATAATGCAAGTAATAAATTATGGTGTAATCCAATCAAGAGAACAACCAGAGGTACTACAATAGAAGATCAAGATAGTGAAACATTTTATGAGACAACACCCTCTTTCTTTCAATGGAACTACTGACCCAGTAGGGGCTGAAGGATATATTAAGTCCCTTGAAAAGAAATTCACTGTTATGGGATATTCATATAAACAAAAATTAAGTCTTACCATTTCTTATTTTGAAGTTTAAGTGGATAAATTGTGGCCACTTGTCAAAAATATCAAGGGTAGAGAGGAGATTGATGCCTTAGAGTGGGATGAATTTAATAGTCTTTCCTTGAAAAATATCTTCCTAAGGTGGTGTGACTTAAGATGGAGAATAAATTATATGAATTGAAGAAAAAGGAGTGAGATTCAGTGGATTTGTATGAATAAAACATCACCCAACTGGTGAGGTATTCTCCAATCCTTATTCTATATCTTGACAGAAAAATCAACTGCTTTTACTCAGTATTTAAGCCAAGGTATCGAAGGGCATTGAAATCCCGTGAATTCAAAAGTTATGAAAATCTTATCTGATGTGCTGAGAGGGTTGATAGAATGTTTTCTCATGATCACATAAAATTTGATAATAAGGAGAAGAATAGGTCTATATGGCAAGCGTTGGGTAAGAATCAACCAAAGAAATATGATGGTAAGAGATTTCAGTTTCAAGTTTTTGAAAAGTGTGGCCAAAAGCACCTTGGGGAATGCGTTACCAAAACATGAAAGTGTTTTCAATGTGGTATGTTTTGACATATGGATATATATTGTAATGGAAATTATCATAATACTACTCATGATAAGAAAACTGTTATGTGTTTTAAATGTGGATAGATGGGTCATTATGAAAATACCTTCCCAAAGAGAGATTTGAATGATGCAAAGAATCCATAATATAAGCAGAAAGAAGTAGTGAGATCCTTTTCAACTACATATGCAGACTTCATGCCATCCAATTATGTTTTATGAGGTACCATTTTATTTACTTATATTTTTCTAATGTTTTGTTTGATACAGGGTCTACACATTCAATTATTTCTTAGGAATGTTTTGTTAAATTGGAAATATCACCTAAATAAATGAGACCAGAACATATTTTAAACACACAAGGGGAAAATATTATAGCTTATATGAATTAAAATAGTATTTCTATTATGGTTTGTGGATGGACTTTATCTATAAACCTTGCTGTTTTTCCCTCATTAGAGTTTGATGTCATTTTGGGAATTGATTTGCTTTCTGTTTATCATGCTAAAATTGACTATAGAGATAAATAAGTTGTTTTTCACAAAAAAGAATGAACCCATACAATTGATAACCATTCAAGAATCTGAGAAACTATAGAAATATGAGAATGAATGTTATCTTTCTCATATTTTTGAAAACAATGGAACTGTACAAATTAATGATGTTCCAGTGGTAAATGTATGCCATGATGTTTTTTTGATGAGTTACCTGATGTCATACTTGGTTGGGAATTCGAATTCGAAATTGACTTAGTTCATGATGCTAAGATAATTTCAAATCCCCCATATCCAATAGGTTTGTTGGACTCACCAGTTTTGATAATCCTAAATCATGTTTCATTTATGTGATAATTATTTTTCTCCTACAGGATAATCATTTATGTGAAAATCATGTTAATATGAATGTAATATCTATGTAATTTTAATCTCAATACTCCCTTGTTTAAGCATACAGTGTAAAACATATCTAAGTATAAAAGGTCATCGATGCAAGGTCACCAATGCAAAGTTCACTAATGCAAGGTCACTAATACAAATTTCACCAATGCAAGGTCACTGATGCAAGGAAACCGATGCAAGGTCACCGATGAAAGGTCATCGATCCAAAGGTCATTGATTCAAGGTCATTGATGCAAGGTCACCAATGCAAGTTCATCGATACGAGGTCACCGATGAAAGGTCACCGATGAAATTTCACCGATGAAAATCTCTTCGATATAAAGTTCAATGATGTAAGGGCCACCGATGAAAGGTCACCACTGAAAGTTACTACTGAAGGTTACCGCTGAAGGCTACTGATGCACACCTACTGTTGAAGCTTACCATTGTGAAAGATACTATTACTAATCTTCCAATAATCTTCTACTGCCTACTTTTTCAAGTTCTTAAGATTATTTTGAAGGTCATATTTGGTAAATTTAATGCTAATGACATTAATTAATGCTGATTGTAGACATATCAAGAGACCATATCTGGGGATAGTACGAGTTACGAGGAGGATCGTAAGTGGTCTACTTATTCCTATTGTCAAACCACAAATATAAAAAATTAGAGATCAAGGAAGTGAATTGGGCACATACCGAAGAAACTAAAGAGGAAAACATGAGAAAGATCTTACTTGCTAGATCAAAAAGAAAAATGAAGAACAATTTGATCACTTATAATACAATCTCAAAAACATCAAGAAGATCATTTCAAGAGAAAAATTTCAAGGATTTTTTTGTTCTTCATCAACTCTTATTCAACATAAGAAGAATAATACTCAGTTCCTGAATTCTAGAACCTAGAGTTATGACACTATTTTTTGAGGAAAACTTCCAGAGATAGACTTAAACTGAAAATTCTTCACTCCAAGGACTCAAGAGATGAAATAGAAACACATAGATCCTTCTAATCTCAATGTTATAATCTTAACTATACTATGTTCCTTCATTTTTCAATTTTGAGAAGTGTGTGCTTTTGTGTTACCCACACTTTCTCCTGTGATTGGACTGGAGGATACTGAAAATACTCACATAAAACTTCACTTACATTTTTTCCCACATATAACTGTGGAAGAGACCATGGGTGGTATGTATTATTTGTTCTTCCCACAAAGAACTATGTTAGAGGGTGTAAACCTAGAATAATTTTTGAAAACTATTGTAAAGCCCGATATAGGCTGTTTATCAAGTTTATTATTAATATAAACTGCTTGGTGGCAGGTGATCACCAAGTGGAGAGGATTAAGTCTCAGATTGAGACTGAACCTCTTGTTTAACTCTACTGTGTATTATATTTTATGACACTTTGATTTATCTATTTTTCCTCTACTCATTAATTTATAAAATAGAAAATTGTTTTGAAGTAACTCTGATAGTTATTTTTGGTTAGTGTGTGTATATTATTAATTCAGAAAACTTGTTTCAAAAGATGAAGAAGTGTTTTACATGAATTCAACTGACGACTAATCACCCTTTTTAAACCTATTGACCAACTAAACATTTATATCTCTACTTCCTTAAATAACTGGACCGTTTCAAAATTGGGGGTTCTTAAGCATATAGTTTTTAACAGAAATTTTAAGTAGGAACTTAATTCACCCCCTCTTGAGATTCCACACTTACCAACATTTGGTATCAGATGAGTAATTTTTATTGCTACTATTAGAACTATTGTGAATGTTTTCAAATTCTTTTCAACAATGATTTTAGTTCTGTCTAATGATCTTAAAATTTCTATCAAATCTAAATTTTTAGTTCTTTAAAATTCTAGTTAATAATGGATAATAGAGTTAAGGGTGTTGCTACTAACATACCACCTTTATTTAATGGTAATAACTATGCTCAGTGGAAATTAAAAATGAAAATGTATCTAGAGATCAGGGGTCCAGAAAACTGGGACACAATTGAAGAACAACACGCATTCCCTCTTATTGATAGAGACACATGGTATCAATTGAATAAAGCTACATATAAAAACAATTATAAAGCAATTAATTCATTTTACAATTCTTTAGGTGATGAAGAATTCAATAAAATATCTACGTGTAATACTATTTATGAAATATGGGATACTTTATCTGTTTCACATGAGGGAGAAAACAATTTCAAAGAAATGAGATTAAATACTTATACAATCAAATAAAATAATTTTAAAATGATGCATGATTAACATATATATAAAATGTATCTCCAGTTCAATGAAATAGTGAATACTATGAGTCTTCTTGGGAAACCATTGGACAGAAAGGATCAAATAATGAGATTACATTGATGCCTACCTGACAAATGGAGTGGAACTTTGGTTTCCATCAGAGAATCCAATGACATAGGCAAGCTGCTAGTGAAGGAACTAATTGGAAATCTTATGATGTAGGAAGAAGAGCTTAAGCAAAATCAAGAAGTAGATGAAGAACCTAGAAAGAAATTTGTGGCATTCAAGACAGCAACCTCAAAAAACATGGACAAAGAAAAGGATCAGGCACCTGTAGATAATTCCCCCAGTGAAGACAAAGAATTTGATAGTGAGGATGAGATAGCTCATCTTGCTAAGATATTTAAGATGTTTTATCATAAGAAGATGTTCTTTAGAGAGTAAAACTATTAAAGAATGTATGATATTAAAGGATAGTGGAAAAAAGGATTGAAAATGAAATGACAATACAAATGAGATAGTCTGCTATGAGTGTAAATGAAAAGGCCATGTGAAGGCTGATTTCACCAAGATGAAATTTAAGAATAAATATGAAGAAAAGGGAAAGGGATATAAAAATGCTATGAAAGCTACTTGGAGTGCTTCAGATGACATCTCAATTTGATCTGATACTTCTGATATTGAAAAGGACAAACATGCAAACCTGTGTTTCATGACAGAAATATCTAAGGTGACACCCAATACTTCTATACATAATTCTTAATATTCTGGAAATTAACGTGAATCAAATAATGATGAAAATAAGACCAAGGAAGAACTATTTGAATACTATGTAATTCTGGAGGATAACATTAATGAAATCAAGGATAAATAAAAATTATTGAAAATACAATATGCTTTAAATGAAAATTATAAGTCTGATTTGGATATTGAGAAAGAAAAATGTGCTCAGTTGTTAAAAGAAAATACAAAACTTAAATTATCAAATGAGAAATTAAAAAGAGGTCTTTAGAAATTTACTAAAGGTAGAGATACGTTGAATCAGTTGCTAGGGAAACAGATTGATCCAAAATACAAAACTAGTATATGATATCAACTATGACAGTGAAGGATTAATAAAAATAAATTTGTTCCAAAATCTTGACAGTTCACTACTAGTTAATGTTCTGGAGCATCTTTTGAAAACAAATTCTCTAAAGGTCCTAACAAATTGTTCATGTCTCAAAACATATCTTCTTATTATAGGAAACCATGATAAAAGTATGGGTTCCCAAATATTTACTTATTATCCTCTCTGGATCCAAGAAAATATGGGTACCAATGTTACCCTACACTTAATCTATTTTTCCGGAAAACTGTTTAAAGAGATCCTATTAGACTCTATGGTACTTGGTAAGTGGATGTTCATGTCTTATGATAGGAGACTAATCATTCTTAAATATTCTAATTAAAGTTGATGGTGGACATGTTATTTTTTCTAATAATGCAAAAGGGAAGATCATCGGCATATGCCAAATTGGTAACCCTAATACTATATTAATTTCAGAAGTACTTTTTATTGAGGGGTTAAAGTTAAATTTACTAAGTATCTCTCAGTTATGTGATGATGGTTTTAATGTTATGTTTGAAAATGATGTATGTAATGTTTTTAATTCTAAAAATTATTTAATATCCACTACCCTTAGAAATGCAAATGTATATGTTGTTGATTTAAATTATTTAGCTAAGAAATATTTTTCTTGTTTAAATGATTTTCAAATTGAATCCTGGTTATGGAACAGATGATTAGGACAAAGAAATGTACACTCCCTTAGGAATCTAACTAGGAAAGGTTTAGTTATAGACATACCTATATTAGAATTCCCACGTAACAAAGTTTTTAATCCTTGTTAAAAGGGAAAACAACACAAAGTTTCTTTAAAACCAAAGAAAGAAGTTACTATTTATCAACCACTTGAGTTGCCTCACATGGACTTGTTTGGACAATCTAGAGTTTCATGATTAAATGGGAAGCACTATGTTTATGTTCTTGTAGATGATTTTTCAAGATATACTTGGGTATAATTTCTAGCTCAAAAATGTGAATCTTGTTCTTACTTCATTAAATATTCCATGTCTGTAGAAAATCTTAGTGGACTTAGAATTAAGACCTTGAGAAGTGATCATGGCCGTGAATTTGAAAACCAGGAATTTGAATCTTTTTACTCACAAAATGGGTATAATAACAATTTTTTTCCTCCTAGAACACCTAAACCAAATGGAGTTGTAGAAAGAAAAAATATGACACTTCAGGAGATTTCCCGAAATATGTTATATGAGTATAATCTACCTGTCTATTTTTGGGCTGAAGCTATAAATAAATCTTGTTACATTATTGAGAGAGCCTTAATTAGAAATTTTTGTAAGAATTACCCTTATGAGACCTGGAATAATATGAAGAATAAGATTAATTACTTTAGAGTTTTTGGTTTCAATGTATTTCTCCTTAACACTAAGGAAAACCTTGACAAATTTTCATCCTATAGTGATGAAGGAATTTTCCTAGTTTATTCAATCTCTAGAAAAGCTTATATAATGTTCAATAAGAGAACTAATTGTTTAAAAATATCAGTTCATGTAAAATTCGATGAAACTGATCCGCATGAACACAAAACCTCTACTGAACATCTTGAGAAAGATATGTTAATTTTGGACATTAATGATAAATACAGATAACCCTTAGTGAAAACAACTATTTTTTGAAATTTTCTATAATCTACGCATTGTGAATTTGAACCTATAGGAAACCATTAGGATTCTAGATCAACTCTTTATATAGGTATTTGAACTCTCAAGAATCATCCTTTAGATGCTGTAGTATGTGATCTAAATAAAGGACTACAAACTAGAGCTTCTCAGGGAAACCATGTTGAACATCAGGCCTTTCGTTCACATCGTGAACCTAAAAATATTGATGATGCAATCAATGATGAATTTTGGGTGATAGCTTTGCAAGAATAACACAATCAGTTTTAAAGAAACAAAGTTTGGGAAATAGTAGAAAGACCAAGAGACACTTTGACCATAGACACTAAATGGGTATTTAGAAATAAAGTTGACGAATCTGAAAACATAGTTGAAAATAAGGCTATACTATTCACATAATGATATAGTCAAGAAGAATGAATATACTATGTGTAAACCTTCACACATGTAGCTAGATTAACATCCATTAGGATTCTACTTGCTTATGCAGCTCATCTGAATTTCAAACATTATCAAATGGATGTCAAAAGTTCATTTTTAAATAGGTACATAGTTGAGGATGTATTTGTTGAACAACCTCCTGGTTTTACAAATTCCCATTTATTCAAATATGGTTTTTAAACTATCTAAAGCATTATATGGTTTGAAACAAGCTCTAAGATCTTGGTATGATAGAGATAGTTATTTTCTTATTTAAAAAGGGTTTACTAAAGGAATAGCAGATACTACACTCTTTATTAAAAGGATATCCAAATATTTTTTAATATTAAAAATCTATATAGATGATTTTTTTCAGATCTTCTAAAAATTCTTTTTGTATTAATTTTCAAAAATGATGCAAGATGAATTTGAAATGAGTCTAATGGGGGAACATAAATTTTTTCATGGATTTAAGGTTTTTCAAAATAAAAATGGTTTTATATTAAATCAATGAAAATATACTAAGGATATTTTAAAACATTTTGGTTTGGACATCAATAAAGGTAGTGATACACCTATGAGTACCACTTATAAGTTGGATGCTGATGAAACTGGTAAACCAGTGGATCAAACAAATTAGAGTGGTATGGTTGGGAGTCTTCAGTATCTTACTTCTAGCATACCTGATATTATGCTCAATGTATGCATGTGTGCTTGTTTTCAAGAAAATCCCAAAGAATCTACTTTAATTGGTATTAAAAGGATTTTCAAATATCTTAAGTATACTACAATCTTATGACTATTTTATCCATAAGGAAAATCATTTTATTTACTAAGTTATTCAGATGCTGACTTTTTTGTTTTCAAGTTAGATAGAAAGAGAACCTCTAGAACATGTTACATTTTAGGTAAGTCACATGTATCATGGTGTAGTAAGAAATAGAATTTAGTTGCATTATCAACTTCTAAAGATGAATATATAGTTTTTTGTAGTTGTTGTGCTCAAATTCTATTCATAAAACACAATTGAATAGACAATGTATATCAATTCAAATATGTCTCTATGAAGTGTTATAATAAAAGTACTATTAACATCTCTAAAAATACATTATCTCATGCTAGGACAAAGAAAATTGATGTAAGACATCACTTATTGAGACATCATTATCAAAGAGGTGACATCACAGTTGAATTCATTGGCACTGAACACCAATTGGATGATATATTCACAAAGCCTTTGAATTATGAGAGGTTAAATTACATCAAACATGAGTTAGGTATGATAAACTGAAGGTTAGGAACATCACCGTTGGACCTCTCCATTGGGACCTCACTGTTGGACCTTACTGTTGGGACCTCACCGATTAGGACCTCATTGTTGGACCTCACCATTAGGAACCTCATAGTTGGGACCTCACCATTGGCACCTCAATGATTGAGACCTCATCGTTGGACTTCACAATTGGACTTCACCATTAGGATCCTCATTGTTGGGACCTCACCATTGGGACCTCACTGTTGGACCTCACGGTTGGGACCCCACCATTGGGAACTCACCATTGAACCTAACCGTTGGACCTCACTATTGGACCTCACTGTTGGGACCTCACTGTTGGACATCACCATTATGAACCTCACCGTTGGAACCTAACCTATAGTCGACTTTTCTAGGACTTCGCCTTCTTTTTTCCTTTTTCTACTGAAATTTGAAACATTTTCTATATTACTTATTTCATTTACTTGATTTGTATTTTCAATCCCTAAATGATAAAAATAAATAACACACCACATTTTGATCCACTTCTACTCTCTCTCAAACCTCTTTCTCCATAACCTAATAACCTCACCTTATGCAAAAACCCTTGAACTGCTTTAGATTGAAATGGTAAGGTTGAAGTGACAGTTGGTCAGTGATGAAGGGGATTCTCCAAATCTAAAAAGACCTCGAGCTGAGTCGAGTAGTGGAATCTAGGTAGAAGAAAAGATGATCAATTCACATCTTTCTAAGGGGGAAATTGTCATTGAAGAAGATCTATGTTCCGAATGGTTGCTGACGAGTAGATCTTTAGTGATGAAGTCACTTGAAGCTCAAGGCTTGGTCGAATGCGTTGAAAACAACAATGGACCCTATTACCCAATGTTTGTGAAGGATTTTTATGACTTTTTGAAATTCAAATAGACTGATACTGAAAATATAATGTCTTCTAGGGTAAATGGAGTATGTGTTAACTTCTCCTATGTTGAATGGGATGAGTGTTTGAGAGTACCACATGAGGGGATTTTTGACTACTACTTAGGAGTGGTGCCTCCCACTAGTGATTTATTCTGTTATGAAGAATCCTTAGTCAAATTAACAGGGAATGGGGTCCCTAGGAAAATCATTGCTTCTGAAATAGAAGGAAAAGGCATGTTGATGTTTATATTTGTTCAACATGTCTTGAGTCCTAGGAGAGAGGACCTGGCTACCTTGAAATATCATAACATGTTTCTTTTGTATCTGTTGAAGCATGAAAATATGATAAATTTGTGTAGGCTATTGATGATTCTATTAGAGGATATGAAAAGGCCTAGTTCCAAGTCCAATTCATTTTTTATGCCAGATTGATATCCTTGTTATTGAAAGTAGAAGGAGTTGCTGGAAATAAGGAGGAAATAGTTGTAGTAAGGGACAATTTCTACATTAAAAAGGTGATTTGAAATTTGATGAAGATAAATTGGAACCCTCGGTAAAAAATATGGGTGCATGATGAGGATAAGATATATAAGGAATTCAACCCTGTTACTCATCCTACAAGGCATGAGGATAAGAGATATCCTGGTTTAAAGCCTTATAAAGTGGAACTAGTATATTTAGATGAAGAAGAAGCTGTTGTTTTTGTGGAAGAAAGAGAGGATTCTCCTATTGATGATAGGAGTGATCCTGACCATCCCTCAAATCCTCATGCTAATACTATATCCTTCGTTGTGAACAATACAGAAAAGAGATTTCCTAGAAGGGAGACTGTCCTAAGGGATAGTGATGATGAAGAGACTAGTGAAGAAGAAGGGGCATAAAATGTCCTAAGAGACATTAGAGAAACCTCTGATTAATATGAGGAAACTGAATCTAGTCATGATGACTTTGATACTAGTGCTGATGTGAGTGAAAAGGAATGTCAAAGTCTTAGTCCCTTGATATAGAATACATAAATGGTTTAATGTGTATATGAAGAGGTTTCTGATTCAGTTGATGCTGGAATTGTTTTGGAATTTGTTGATGATTCTCTATAGAAAGTGGTAGTGGACACTTATGTTGATGAATTTACTCAAGTAGGTATGGTAGAGCAAAATGTGGTTGATCAAGAGATTTCTCCAAGTGAGGGGGGAGGAACTTGTTTCCATAGGTTCAGTTACTATAGATCATGGAATAGAATATTGTTAATAAGACCCTGTATTTGTGGTTTTTGGTTTAGACTATGGAGATTCTGTTGATGACCAGCCTATCAGAAGTCCTCCAATCCCTTCAATTACATAGACTACTATTGTGTAGCCAGTATTACTTCTACCTCGAGACTATGTGAATAAGGAAGATTTGGAATCATTGTAGTCAGATTTGAAAATAATTTTTTTATGAGAAAGAAACTGAGATAGAGAAAACTGTAGGCCAAAATCAAGGACGCATGACATCTACAGTGGAAATACTAGTTTCTACTTCTCGCTAAACCAAGATACATGAAGTAAAGGAATGTTAAAATCAATTCAGAGCATTGGAAGATTCTATAGAATTCGTGAAGCAGTCAATTATCAGTTTAGAATCCTATATAGCTTCAAGGGATCAGGTGGAAATATATCTTATATATGTTAAAAGTGTGGTTCAGAAAAAGGTCATTGTGCTTGAGGACTTTAAGAAGTCCATGGAGACACATGTGAGGGGACAAGATGATTATGTGAAGAGGATGATCAGTGAGCTGAACAAATACTTTAAGGAGATAGTGGATTTCACTATAGAACCTCTGTGTGCATCTACTTCATCTTTAGCTACTCCTCCTGCTGATCTAGAAACCTTCAAGTCAGTTGTCAGAGAAGAAGTGGAGAAGTTTTCTGGTGCTAATACCTCAAACCCTCAGTCTATGACTCAAGTTATTTCCACTACCAGATAAATTCATAACCTTGTGGGAAATTATTTAAGGGAAGATTTTCAAGATTAGAAGGCCATCAGAGATAAAGTTGATTTCTACTACAAAAGGTTATATACTAAGCATCAGATGGATGGTCACTTTAAGATGCTATTAAAAAACATGATGATTCCACCTATCACTCAAGATTTTAAGGATCGCATTATCTGGCTTAGAGAGTTGAATCCTACCTTAGAGAGATTCATGTATGTTGGACTAACCTATTTTGATAATCCCAAATCATTTTTAAATATTGATTATGATATATTAAGTTAGTTAATAATCTTTTTTATCTACATTTATAATTATCTTATCCTGAAAAATGTACACTCTTAAGTCTCATGACCTTACTGCATCAGCCTAATGTTTAAATTTATCTAAATGTATGTTCACTATTAAAGGCTACTGGTAAAAGTCTTCTATTCAAGGTCACCATTATAGCTCACTGTCACTACATGTCACTGATGCTAAAAGATCACCGTTAAAGATCTATTGTCACTGTTGGAAGCTACAGGTACAAGGTTACATTCACAAGTCTACCATTGATCTACTTATCAAATCTCACAGACAAAGAGTTACTATCACAAGGTCACTACTGTGACAAGGCTTCTGTTGGAAGTTCACTGTCAGACTCTTTCTTGAGTCTTCTATTGAGAACCTCACTGTTCAATTCTATAGTTGGACAAGTCTACCGTTAGTATAAGGATACCACTGGACAACTCCTACTATCGAGGTATTCTACTATTGGTCATATTCCACTATTAATGAAATTATCTATTGAGATAAGTCTACCATTGGGAAGGTCACTGTTACAATAGTCTGATGCTATAGAATAATTGATTAGAAGCTTACTGATGAAGTTCACTGATGAGGAGCTACTGTTACATAGAGTAATAGCTACCGTTACAAGCCTACAGACAAAGAGCCTACTGATGAACTCCATAGTTGGAGAGACTACCATTGAAGTCTACCAAGTGACATGCATCTGCTACCAGTCTAATGATATTCTATTCTTTTCTTTAATAATTTTATTAATACTATTTTAATGGTCATGTCTGGAAAAATTAATGCACCTGACAATATTTAATGTTATTTGAAGGCATATCAGGAAAAAATATGATGTACGGGGAATACCACACGTGGTTGAAACATTTCTCTTGTCGGCCCCTGCTAAACCAAATGAGAAAAAGCTGAATGGGAAAAGGATATATATATATATGAGAAGAGAGCGACATTAAGAAGATATAGAAAATATTGAATATACACAGAACCTCATAACACTCATAAGATAGAAACATACACAGTACGAGAAGAACACTCAAGCACTAATTCAGAAGAACATAGAGCATCAAGAAGATCCATTAAAGGAACATTTTTCAAGTTGTAGTGGTGTGCTAAAAAGAGGTTTAAACCCAAGAAGCTGATCATATCTATAACTGGATGTCAGAACCCGGAAGTTGTGACACTCTGTTTTGGAGTCAACATGTAGAGAAGGAACAAAACTTCATTTACCTCATTCCAACGAGTCCAGAGCTGATCTTCCAACACAACAATGCATTCTAAACTTATTCCCAATATCTTTATCTCTACTGTGTATAAGTATTTTACATTTGTGAGTAGTGTGTCTGTGTTACACACACTAACTCTTGTTCTTGAATTGAGGGATACTGAAAATCCTTATACTAAACTCTATTTACATTTGTTTCCCACGCATAACTGTGGAAGAAGCCCAATGTGGCTTGGTAGTTTATTTTCCCACGTAGAACTATGGTAGAGGTTGAAAAACCTGGATGGTTTGGGAAAACTGTTGTAAATACCGATACTAGCTTTTTATCACTTTTAAATATAATTTCATAGAGGTAGGTGATCACCAAGTTGAAAGGACTCGGTCGTGACTTAATATGGAACCTCTTGTTTAAATTGTTGTGTTCATCTTTCATTTACTATGTTTTACATTCATCCGCTGTTTGTATTTTCAAAGATATAAATATGTTTTTACATTCACTCTAATAGATAGTTCTGGTTAGTGTGTATATCTAACTTGTTTAGTAAACTTGTTTTAAAAGTCTAATTAGTTCTCATATTGATTGAACTAAGGAGTAATCAACCTTTGAGAAACCTATTGAACAATAAGTCACTTATATCTCTACTGCCTTAATTGACTGGTCTATTTTAATTTGGGGGATTTTAATCCTAAATGTTTTTAACGGAAATTTTAATTGGAACTCAATTCACCCCCCTCTAGAGTATCCACTCCGACAAACATTTGGTATCAAAGGTTATGTTGTTATTTATAAAAAGTTTTCAAACCCCCTGTTTTTCAAACTGTGATTTTAGTTTTATCTTAAAGATCTTAAATTTATATTAGTTCAAAATTTTATCTCTTCAATATATTCTCTAAAATCTAGTTATGGACAATAGACTAGAAGGTGATGCTACTAATATGAAACCTTTATTTATTGGTGTAAATTATGCTCAATGGAAAATTAAAATGAAAATTCATTTGAAAAGTATTGGTTTAGATATTTGGTCTGATCTAGAATCAGAATATGAGATCCCCAAAACTGCTAGATCTACCTGGGATGATGCTACAAAGTCTGACTATAATAATAACTATAAAGATATGAATGTCCTTTACCTCTCTTTAGGAGATGAGGAATTTAACCGAATCTCTGCATGTAAAACAGCTCATGAAATCTGGGACACCATGGCTGTTTCTCATGAAGGAACAACCAACATGAAGGAAATGAGATTAAATACTTATACTATTAAATATGATAATTTTAATATGAGACTTGATGAACACATTTCTGACATGTACCTTAGGTTTAATGAGATTGTCAACACCATGAGTTCACTGGGAAAAGTTGTTCTAGAGAAGGAGTAGATCATGAGAATATTGTGGTGTTTTCTAGATAGATGGGGAGGCACATATGTGTCTATCTGAGAGTCATGTAACATCAACAAGCTACCTATTAAGGAGTTGATTGGTAAACTAATGATTTATAAAGAAGAATTGAAAGTGAAAAAATAAGATGATGATGAACCCAAGAGAAAATCTGTGGCATTCAAGTCTACTGCATCAAAGATCAAAGACAATGAGAAAATACATGTACCTACTGAATGTTCAACTAGTGAAGATTCAGATTCATACAGTGATGAAGAAATGGCTCAAATATCCAAGAGATTTAAGAACTTCTATAAGAATAAAAAGTTTTTCAGAAAACCAAACTACAAGGGTATGTATGATCAACAAAGTAAGTGGAAGAAGGATTGGAAGAAATCTGATAAGGAAGATGATATAGTTTGCTATGAATGCAAGAGGAAAGGACACACCAATGCTGACTGTCCGAAGTTAAAATTCAAATTGAAATATGATTATACGGACAATAAGCACAAGAAATCCATGAAAGAAACTTGGAGTGCTTTGGAAGACAACACAAGTGAATCATAAGCTTCTGATTCTGAAAACAATCATGCCAACATGTGCTTCATGAGTAACATGTCTAAGGTACCTGTTTCCCCTGTTCTAAATGATTATTATTCAGGAAATAATAGTGATTCAGATAATGGTGAAAATATGTATAAGGCTGAACTGCTTAAATATTGCAATATACTGGAATATACCTGCAATGAACTAAAAGATAAATATAAATCTTTGAAGAAACAACATGCCATGACTAGTAATGTTAAAACAGATCTAAGTGTAGAAAAAGAAAAGAATGCTCAATTGATGAAAGAGAACACTCAACTAAAATTATCTAATGAAAAATTATGAAAGGATATTGAGAAGTTCACTAATGATAGGAATACCTTGACACAGTTGCTAGGAAAACAAATTTCTCCAAAATATAGAACTGTTCTAGGATATCATACTGGACAGAGACAAATTAGCAAAACCAAGTTTGTTCCAAAATCCGGATAGTTCACTGCTAATTCTGGACCATCTTTTGAGAAAGAATTTTCTGAAGGATCAAACAAAGTATTTATATCTCAAAATATTTTTTTTGATTTTAGAAAACCTATAAAGAAAATATGGGGTCCCAAAGTATTATTGGCTAACCTTTCTGGACCCAAGAATATTTGGGTACCAAAATTATCCGATGTTTAATCTGTTTTGCAGGGATGTTGCTTAAAGAGTTCCTATAAGACCCTATTGTACTTGGACATTGGATATTAAAGACATATGACCGGAGACTATTCTTTCTCCAAGAGTATAATTAAAGTTGATGTTGGGCATGTCGCCTTTGGTGACACTGCAAAAGGAAAAATCATCATCTTAGGCCAGATTGGTAACCCTGATACAATATTAACTTCAAAAGTACTTTTTATTGATTGATTAAAGTATAATTTGCTTAGCATATCTCAGTTATGTGATTATGTCCTTAATGTTAAATTTGAAAATGATTCATGCAATGTTTTTAATTCAAAAAATGATTTAGTGTTTACTGTATATAGAAATGAGAATGTATATGCAGTTGATTTAAATTCTTTATCCAAACAAAATGTTTCCTGCTTAAATTCTTTTTATAAAGAGTCTTGGTTGTGGCATAGAAGATTAGGACATTGTAATGTGGACTCACTTAGTAAGCTATCTAAGAAATGTTTAGTTAGAGACCTACCTTAATTATAATTCCCAATTGATAAAGTGTGTAATCCCTGTCAAAAGGGAAAACAGCACAAAGTATCTTTCAAACCCAAGAAAGAAGTTTCAACTTCTCAACCACTTGAGTTGTTTCACATGGATTTTTTTGGACCATCAAGAGTTTCATGTTTAAATGGGAAGCACTTTGTTTATGTTCTTGTAGATGACTTTTCTATGTATACTTGGGTATACTTTATAGCTCAAAAAAGTGAAGCATGTTCCTATTTTTTAAAATATTCCATGTCTGTAGAAAACCATATTGGACTTATGATTAAGACCCTGAGAAGTGATCATGGCCGAGAGTTTGAGAATCATGGGTTTGAATCTTACTTCTCACACAATGGCTATAATCACAACTTTTCTGCCCCTTGGACACCTCAAAAAAATGGAGTCATAGAAAAGATAAGTAGGACCCTTCAAGAAATTGCAAGGACTATACTTAATGAGTATGACTTACCAGTTTATTTTTGGGCTGAAGCTATAAATACAGCTTTATACATTATCAATGGAGTTTTAATTAGACCTATTCTAAAAAGGACCCCTAATGAACATTGGAATAATAGGAAGCCTAAGGTTAACTACTTTAGAGTTTTTGGTTGCAAAGTCTTTAATCTTAATACTAAAGATAATCTTGACAAATGTGCTCCCAAAAGTGATGAAGGAATTTTACTGGGTTACTCTATTTCAAGTACATCCTATAGAGTTTTCAATTAGAAAACCAAATGTGTTGAAGAATCAGTTCATATCATATTCTATGAGACTGATCCACATGAGCCTAAAACATCTCTTGAACATCTTGAGGATGATTTGTCAAATCTGAATATTAATGATAAAAATAGTGAATCGCCTATAAAAGTATCCAGTTTTGGAAATTTTATAGAATCTGATCCTACTGATTCTAAACCAACAGACAACAATGAAGAATCTAGTTCAACACTTCATAGAGGTATTAGGACTCTCAATAATCATCCTCTAGATGATGTTGTAGGTGATTTAAACAGAAGAACACAAACTAGAGCTTCTCTAAGTAAACAGGTTGAACATCAAGATTTTCTTTCACATCTTGAACCCAAAAATATTAATGATGCTATCAATGATGACTTTTGGGTAATGAATATGTAGGAAGAACTAAATCAGTTCGAAAGAAACAAAGTTTGGGAATTAGTTGAATGACCTAAAGACACTATGACCATAGGCACTAAATGGGTGTTTAGGAACAAATTAGATGAGTCTGGGAATATAGTTAGAAACAAAACTAGGCTAGTTGCACAAGGATATAGCCAAGAGGAAGTAATAGATTATGAGGAGACATTTTCACCTGTATCTAGATTAAAATCCATTAGGATACTACTTGCCTATGCAACTCATCTGAATTTAAAACATTATCAAACGGGTGTTAAAATTTCTTTTCTAAAGGGTTATATAGTTGAGGATGTATTTGTTGAACAACCTCCTGGTTTTTCAAATCCCCATTTTTCCAATCATTTTTTTAAACTATCTAGAGCTTTATATGGCTTAAAATAAGCTCCAAGAGCATGGTATGATAGACTAAGCTCTTTTCTTATTTCAATAGGTTTTACCAAAGGGATAGCTGATCCCACTCTTTTCATTAAATGGATTTCTAAATTTTTTTTGATAGTACAAATTTAATTGGATGATATTATTTTTGGATCTTCCAAAAATTCATTTTGTATTGATTTTTCAAAAATTATGCAAAATGAGTTTGAAATGAGTTTAATGGGAGAAGTCAATTTTTTTCCTTCGATTTCAGATCTTTCAAAATAAAAATGGCATTTTTTTGAATCAAAGTAATTATATTAAGGACCATCTAAAACGTTTCGCTTTTGATTGTAGTAAAGGTAGTGACACACCTATGAGTACCACCTGTAAGTTGGATGCTGATGAAGCTGGAGAACCATTGGATCAAACCAACTATAGAGGTATGATAGGGAGTCTAATCTATCTTACATCTAATAGACCTGACATCATGTTTAGTGTATGTATGTGTGCTCGCTTTCAAGCCAATCCAAATGAATCTCATTTAACTACTGTAAAAAGGATTTTTAAATATCTCGAACATACTCCTAACTTAGTACTATTTTATCCAAAAGGGCAATCATTTGATTTGTTGAGTTATTCTGATGCTGATTTTACCTGTTGCATGTTATATAGAAAAAGCACGTCTGGGACATGTCACATTTTAATCAAGTTACCAGTATCTTAGTGTAGTAAGAAGAATAACTTTGTTTCATTATCTACTGCCGAAGCTGAGTACATAGCTGCTTGTAGGTGTTGTGCTCAAATTATGTGGATGAAACACTCTTTACTAGACTATGGATATCAGTTCAAACATGTCTCTATAAAGTGTAAAAATACAAGTGATATTAACATTTCCAAAAATCCATTATCTCATGCTTGGACAAATAATATTGATGTGAGACATAAATTTTTGAGGGATCATTATCAAAAGGGTGATATCACTCTTTAATTCATTGGCACTGAACATCAATTGGCTGATATATTCACAAAACCCTCAAATTCTAAGAGGTTAAATTACATCAAACATGAGTTAGGTATGATTAAATTTATCATAGGAGACCTCACAGTTAGAACTCATAGTTAGAACTCACAGTTAGACCTCACAGTTAGAACTCATAGTTGGACCTTACTATTATACCTCAACGTTACACCTCACCGGTGTACCTCACTGGTCCACCTCACTATTGGATACCTCGTTGTTTGTCTTAATTTTTCCCAAAATTCGAACTGTTTTTATTCCTATTTATTATTTCTATTTTATTTTGTTTTAATCCCTAAATGATAAAACCAAAGTTAATGATCATATCTCAATCCAACTTCCTCTCTCAATCTTGAACCTTGCTCTCGAAATTCCTAAACCCTAACCCTTCATTTGAACCCTCGAACCACCTTCAATCTACATGGCTAGAACCATGCGACCCCCGACTATCAATGTGGATGCGCCAAGGACAAAAAGGACTTGAGCTTAATCCAGTGGCACTAGTAATAACCCTACGGACCTGTCAACCCGCATCTAACCAAGACAGAAATCTTTGTTGAGAAAAAGTTAAGTAAAGAATGGATGTTTTCAAGAAAGTCATTAGTGTTGGAAGCACTAGATTCCCAAGGATGGACCGAATGTTTTTCCAATAACAATGGACCGTACTACTCGAAACTTATGAAATAATTCTATGAATATCTGATGTTCGAAGAGGAAGATGATGCGTATAAGTTAACATGCAGAGTCAATGGCAATGAAGTCAGTTTCTCATCTGTAGAGTGGGATGCCTGTTTGAGAGTTCCTCATGAAGGAGTATGTGATTACTAATCTAGAGTGGCTCCTCCAAACCGTGATGTTTTTGAGTACGAAAAGGCTCTAGAAGAACTAACAAGAGATGGAAAATCATGGAGGATTATTCCAGCTGAGATGAATGGAGAAGACATGCTCCTATTCAAATTTATTATGCATGTAATTAGTCCGAGGAGAGGAGACTTTGCAGTGCTGAAGTACCAGGACATATTCATGATGTACTTACTGAAGCATGGAAAGTAGATTAACATATGTAGGTTACTAATGGAACAAATGGAGGATATGACTAAGGCATTCTCAAAGTCCAATGCCCTATTCCATTCCAAGCTTATTTTAGTAATGCTAAATGTAAAGGGTGTGGCTGGAAATCATGAAGATATGATAGTGGCCAAGAACAGTGTTTGTATCTCCATGGTTATTTGAAAAGTCATGAAAATTAGCTGGAATCCCTGGAAGAAGGCATGTGTGAATGAATAACGAAAGGTATATGAAAAGTTTGACCCTACTACACATCCATCTAGGCCAAAAGACAAGAGAGATCCAGGCTTGAAGCGTGATGAGCCAGAACTAGCTTATTCAGATGAGGAGGAGGATGAAGGAGCTATGGACCCTGAAAGAGAGAGCACCCCCATTAATGATGGGAGTGATCCAGATTTGCCTCACAGTCCTATACGGAATGTATATTTTGGAGCATCTATCCCTCTAAAAGAACTTCCAAGAAGAGAGAATATTCTGATGGATAGTGATACTAAGACCACTGAAGAAGAAGAAGATTATCATAATATTGTCATGGACACCTCTGAAGAGGATGAGGCTACCGAGTCAGATCATTTTTCTCATGAGGAAAAGGAGACTGGTGATAAGGATGAAGGTAAGGAGGCTGTTGTTGAAGCTGAGGATGAGAACAATGAAGAAGAAGAGATCAGTTTGAGCCCTCTGATAGATAATACAGACAAGATAGTGTCTGGTCAGGAAGAAGAAGTGGCATCTACTACCATTTATATGTAAGTCATTGATAACTCAGAGAAAGATGCGACTCATCCTACTGTTGAACTAACAGTGCAAGTGGTTGTTGAATCTGTTGGAGTTTCATAGGAGGTTGTAGAGTTACCTATAGTATAACAAATAGAGGATATTCCTTAGGAGAGAGCTCTAAGTGAGGGGGAGCATCTTGGTTCAGTTTCTGTGCTGTATGACATAGAAGTTTGGTCATCAGATCTAGGGTACATGGTACTTGGACTCAATTATGGATCTTCTGACGAGGAAGACCAGCCTCAAAGAGAATCCGTTATCCTACCTGAAAGTATTCCAGTGGTTGTGGCTAATAATCTGGCAACCAAGGAGGACCTTGAGTCCTTAAAAGTTGAAATGAAAAAGGAAATGAGAGAATCAATGGAAGATTTTAAGAATAGCCTTGTTGAAGAGATGAGGAGTGTGGAGAAATCCATGGAGCTGTCTCTGTGATGTGTTGTGTCTAGTCCAGTGAATGAAATGATGAATGAGGTTAAAGTGTGCCATACTCAAATTGAAAGCTGGACAGGAGCTGTGGTTGCTATGAGACAATCGATTGCTTCATTGAGTGCCATGAGCAGTTCTCAAAACCTAGTGAATGCTGAGATTGGATATTACAAAAAATTAGTCAAGTAGTTTGTGGAAGTTTTTCAGGATTTTAAGAAATCAGTCAAAGAACAGATGAATAGTCACGATGCACTTTTTTAGAAGGTGATTAGTTACTTGACTCAGTCTTTTAAAGAGACAATAGCTTTCTCGGTAAAACACATTCCCTCTTCTTGCTCCTCTGTGAACATTGACTAGATCAGAAATGTAATCTAGGAAGAGCTTTCTAAGGCCAGTACAGGTGGCACCTCTAATTCTCAGGTCCTTGCTACCAATAGGGAAGTCAGAAGTTTTGTTTGTGAACACTTTCGGGAAACTACTACTTCTTAGGAAGCCATTAAGAATAAGGTAGATTCTTACTTTGAGAAGGTATATACCAAGAATCAAATGAAAATCCACTTAAAGCTTTTGATAGAAAATATAAAGATGCCTCCAATGACTCAGGAATTCAAGGAGAAGGTCAATAAACTGAGAGAATTGACCCCTGCATTGGATGAATTTTTGGAGAATAAAGATGATTTTTTATCTGCTATGGAATGAGGAGGAAGCATTATTGTGGACTTCAGAAACCTACTTCTACCCATTCTCTATGTAGACTAAACCCCTATCATCATCCCGCCTACCTTACCTGCATCTCATCCTAGTGGTTCATCCACGATGTCACCTGCTAAAGCAATCAGAAGCCTTACTCCACTGATACCTCAGTGCACTACCAACTATAGACCCACAGGAGATTTTTTTTTCTACCCCTCTAGTCATTATTGCAGCAATTCCTAAACCAACTGATCCACTAGCTCCTCTGTCATTTTTTTCTTCCAAAGGGAAAGACCCCTTACCTATAGATGATGTGGATTGAGTATGTTTATGTCTTTTGATAGGGCCTATGTATTTTTTTTGGTTCATGTACTGAACTGTATATTAATACAAGATTTCTCTATTCTCTCTCATTTGTATTTCTTTTTTCTAATCTCAAAGGAGG
Organism: Viscum album; assembly: GCA_963277665.1. Classification (NCBI taxonomy): domain Eukaryota; kingdom Viridiplantae; phylum Streptophyta; class Magnoliopsida; order Santalales; family Viscaceae; genus Viscum; species Viscum album. The sequence goes on from OY728157.1 coordinate 180,041,901, forward strand.
AGAAATACTTCACTAATTTTAGACAAATCATATGATTGGGGAGAAATGTGCTAATATACTACTATAATTCTATGTTGAATCCTATCTTCCTTTCTCTCTAATGCCATGTACAAATATTTTATGGTTTTACACTCTTATTAATCTCTGATACATGAGATATTTTTATCTTAGTTTAATAACCGTATTCTATATGACATCTATCTTTAATACATACTAGAATAATTTGTGATTATCAAAAAGGGGGAGATTGTTGGACTCACCTGTTTTGATAATCCCAAATCATGTTTAAATATTGATCATGATATATTCAGTTAATTACTAATTTTTTTAATATACATTTATAATTATCTTATCTAGAACAATGTACACTCATAAGTCTCATGACCTTGCTGCATCATCTTACAGTTTACATTTATCTAAATGTATGTTCACTATTAAAGGCTACTGGTAAGAGTCTTCTGTTCAAGGTCACTGTTATAGATCAATGTCACTCCAAGTCACTGATGCTAGAATATCACCATTGAATATCTACAGTCACTGTTGTAAGCTACTAGTACAAGGTTACTGTCACAAGTCTACCGTTGATCTTCTTATCAAATCTCACAGACAAAGAGTTATTGTCACAAGGTCACTGCGGTGACAAGGTTTCTGTTGGAAGTTCACTGTCAGACTCTTTCTCAAGTCTTCTATTGAGAACCTCACTGTTCAAGTCTATAGCTGGAAAATTCTACTGTTAGTAGAAGGATACCTCTAGACAACTCCTACTATCGAGATAGTCTACTGTTGGACATATTACACTATTAATGAAATTATCTGTTGAGATAAGTCTACCACTCGGAAGGTCATTGTTATGATAGTCTAATGTTATAGAACTATCGATTAAAATCTTACCGATGAAGTCCACTGATGAGGAGCTACTGTTACATAGAGTAACAGCTACCGTTACAAGCCTACAGAAAAAGAGCCTACCAGTGAAGTCCACAATTGGAGAGACTATAGTTGAAGTCTACCGTGTGACATGCATATACTACCAGTCTAATGATATTCTATTCTATTATTTACTGATTTTATTAATACTAATATAATGGTCATGTCTGGACCAATTAATGCACCTGACATTATTTAATGTTATTTTCGGGAATATCCGAAAACAGTACGATATACGAGGAAGAACACACGTTGTTGAAACAATTCTCTTGTAAGCCCCTACTAAACCAAATGAGAAAAATCTGAATGAGAAACGGATATATATATTAGATGAGAGATACATTAAGAAGATAGATAAATGATTGAATATACACCGAACCTCAGAACACTCATAAGAGAGAAACATACACAATCCGAGAAGAACACTCAAGCACACATTCAGAAGCACATAGAGCTTCACAAAGATCTATTGATAGAACCTTTTTTAAGCTATAGTGGTGTGCTAAAAAGAGATTTAAACCCTAGAAGCTGATCATCTCTACATCTGGATGTCAGAACCTGGAAGTTGCAACACTCTGTTTTGGAGTCAACTTATAGAAAAGGACCAAAACATCATTTACTTCATTCCAACAAGTCTAGAGCTGATCTTCCAACACAACATATCATTCTAAACTTATTCCTATTATCTTTAGCTCTACTGTGTTTAAGTATTTTACATCTGTGAGCAGTGTGTTTGTGTTGCACACACTAACTCTTGTGCTTGAACTGAGGGATACTGAAAATCCCTATACTAAACTCTATTTACATTTGTTTCCCACGCATAATTGTGGAAGAAGCCCAGTGTGGCTTGGTAGTTTATTTTCCCAGGTTGAACTGTGGTAGAGGTTGAAAAACTTGGACGGTTTTTGAAAACTGTTTTGAAGCCCGATACAGGCTGTGTATCTCTTTTTAATATAATTTCTTGGTGGCAGGTGATCACCAAGTGGAGAGGAAAATTAATTGACTTAAGACTGAATATATTGTTTAAATTGTTGTGTTCATCTTTCATTTACTCTATTTTACATTCATCCGCTATTTGTATTTTCAAAGACAAAAATCTGCTTTTAAATTCACTCTGATAGTTAATTCTGGTTAGTGTGTATATCTGACTTGTTTAGTAAACTTGTTTCAAAAGTAAAATTAGTTCTCATACTGATTCAACTTAGGAGTAATCAACCTTTGAGATACCTTTTCAACAATAAGTCACTTATATCTCTACTGCCTTAATTGACTGCGCTTTTTTAATTTGGGGGATTGTAATCCTAAAAGTTTTTAACAGAAATTGTAATTGGAACTCAATTCACCTCCTCTTGATTATCCACTTCGACCAACAATGGAGAATAAGGATGACTTTATCTCAGCCATGGAGAGAGGAGGAAGTATCGTTAGGGAATTCATAAATCTTGTTTTACCCTTCTTCCATGTGGACTGCACTCCTATCATTGTTCCTCCAACATTACCTTCTTCCTTAACTCCTTCAAGATCTACCAGTGTTGCACCAATGATGACTCCTTAATAGTCCATAAAAAGCTTGAACCTTGTGATTCCTCAGAGATCTAAACACTATAGATCTACTAATGCCTCAGTCTCAACACCTCCTACCCTGCTTACTAACATAATTAGTCATATCCCTCTATCTTTAGAACCTTCTTCCTCACCATCAAAATCCGAAGCTCACTTGGACATATATGATGTGGATTGAATGTGAGATGTCTTAGTTGATTGGGATCTTTGTCAACTTTTTGTATCTTGTATTATTGCTTCATTCAAAATAAAATCCTCTCTTTTCACTTTTTATCTTACATACTTTTTTCTAATCACAAAGGGGGAGAAGTTTTATGTTTGCTGAATCATTGAATATATATGTTATCTATTTTGGGGAGAAGTTTTATGTTCCCCAAAGTTAACTAAAGGGGTAGAAGTTTTAAGTTTCCCCCAAAACCATGGATCACTTTTACTTATACACATCTCTGAAGATATTAGAAAATGTGCTTAGCCCTGATTGAGAAAATACTAACATAATTTTTGATTATCAAAATAGGAGATATTGTTAGACTCACTTGTTTCATAATCCAAAATCATGTTTCATTTATGAGATAATTATGTTTCTATTATGGGATAATAATTTATATGAAAATCATGTTAATATCAATGTAATATCTATGTACTTTTAATCTCACTGCTCTCTTTTTTAAGAATACAGTGAAAATTTTCTCCAAGTATAAAAGATCACCGATGCAAGGTCACCAATACAAAGCTCACTGATTCAAGGTCACCGATGCAAAGGTCACTAATGTAATTTCACCAAATCAAGGTAACCGATGCAAGGTCACCGATGAAAGGTCGCTAATGCAAAGGTCACAGATTCAAGGTCACCGGTGCAAGGTCACTGATGCAAGGTCACTGATGCAAGGTCGTCAATGCAAGGTCACCGATGAAAGTTCATCGATAAAATGGTCAACGATGTAAATCTCACTGATGAAATTTTACCAATGTAAAGGTCACAGATGAAAGGTCACTGCTGAAGGTTACTGCTGAAGGTTACCATTGAGGGATACCGATGCACACCTACTAATGAAGCTTACCGTTGAGATGGATACTGTTACCAGCCTACCGATACTCTTCTACTCAATAATTTTTCAAATTCTAAAGATTATTCTAACGATGATATTTGGTAAATTTAATGCTCCATATATTAATTAATGCTATTTTTTAGGAATATCAAGAGACTCTATCTTGGGACAGTATGAGGTACTTGGAGGACCCCACATGGTCAACTTATTCTTGTTGTCAAACCTCAAATATAAAAAAGTGGAGACCGAGGAAGAGAATTGTGCACATACAGAAGAAAAGAAAGAGGAACACATGAGAAAGAGCTTACTTGATAGATCAAAGAGAACAAGGAAGAACCATTCGAGCACTTACACAGTGAACCCATGAACTTCAAGAAGATCATTTTAGGTGAACAATTTCAAGGCGGCCTTCTATGCTTCTTCAACTCTTGACCAACATATAAAGTAGAATACATAGTTCCGGAAAGCTGGAACCTGGAATTACGACACTCTGTTTTGAGGAAAACGTCCAAAGACAAACTCAAACTAAATATTATTCATTCCAAGGATTCAAGAGCCGAACTACAAACACAAAGATCCTTCTAAACTCAATCTTATAATCTTTGCTCTACTGTGTTCCTTCATTTTTCATTTCTAAGAAGTATGTTCTTGTCTGTTAGACACACTATCAATTGTTCTTGAACTGGAAGATACTGAAAATACTCACCTAAAACATCACTTACATTTTTTTCCCACATATAAATGTGGAAGAGACCATGTGTGGACTGTATTGTTTGTTTTTTCTATTAAGAATTGTGGTAGAGGGTGTGAACCCTTGATAGTTTGTGCAAACTGTTTTAAAGCCTGATACAGGCTTTGTATCAATTTTATTTTCAATATAAACTGCTTGGTGGTAGGTGATCACCAAGTGGAGAGGATTAAGTCTCACCTTGAGACTGAACCTCTTGTTTAACTTTTATGTATACAATATTTTGTTATACTCTATTTTTCAATACTCCTCTTCTCATTATTTAAAAAATCAAAAAAGTGTTTTTATACTTACTTTGATAGTTAGTTCTAGTTAGTGTGTGTAGGTGTTTAATTTAGTAAACTTGTTTCAAAAGTTGATGAAGTATTTTACACTGATTCAACTGAGGAATAATCACCCTTTGAGAAACCTCTTGAATAACTGATCATCTATATCTCTACTTCCTTAATTAACTGGGTTGATTCAATATTTTAGTTATTCATACGAATATTTTTAACAGAAATTTTAAGTAGGAACTCAATTCACCCCCCCTCTTGAGATTCCACTCCGACCAACAGGATCAAATATAACTTATCGAATTGAAAAATCAGTTTCAAGAATAGATTGATAAAGGCTTCTTTCATCCTATCACTTCACCATTGGGTTATCATGTTTTGTTCGTTAAAAATAAAGATGGTTCCATGAGACTTTTCATTTATTATATAGCCTTGAATAACATCACTATTAAAAAAAGTATCATTTTACTCATATTGATGACATGTTTGATCAGATCCAGGGACCTCAGTACATTTCAAAGAATGAATTGAGATCCAGATACCATCAGCTGAAGGTGAAGTAGGATGACATCCTAAAAATAGAGTTTCGTACTAGATACGAGAATTATGAATTTGTTGTTATTCCATTTGGGTTAACTGATGCACCTGTTGTATTCACGAATCTTATGAATAGAATATTTCATTATTTTTTAGATAAGTTTGTGGTTTTGTTTATTAATGAAATTATGGAATATTCTAAGATTAAATAAGTGCATGAATAACATATATGGTTTTATTTGAAAACTTTTGAGGAAAATAAACTGTATGGAAAATTCAAAAAGTGAGATTTTTGGTTTCAACAGATTTATTTTCATGGGAAAATTGTAAATAAGGATGGAATTACAGTTGATCCTTCCAAAACAAAAGTGTTTGATAAATGGAGAAGACCTACAAATGTTATAGATATTAGTATATTTATTGGATTATAAGGTCATTTCTGAGAGTATGTTAAAAACATTGAATGTTTTTCTATCCCACTAACTAAGTTAAAGAAAAATGGGGTAAAATTTATTTGGATAGAAGAATGTGATATTTGTGTTCAAGAAATGAAGAAGATATTGGTGAATGCTCTAGTTTTGGCCTTGCATTCCCAAAATTGTGAGTTTTTCATCTAGAGTGATGCTTCATTGAAGGGACTCGGTTATGTTATGATGCAGGATGATCAGGTAATTTCTTATGTTTTAATACAACTAAAAACTTATGTGTTAAATTATCCAACACATGATTTGGAATTGGAAACTGTAGTTTTTTTCATTAAAAATTTGAGTCATCATTTATACAGATCCAAATGTCAAATATATACTAACAATAAATTTTTGAAGTATATATTCACTTAGAAGGAATTAAACATGAGGAATAGAATATGAATTAAATAGATAAAGGATTATGATTAACCGATCCATTTCCATCCAGTAAATGAAAACAAAGTGGTAGATGCCTTGAATCAAAAACATCATACATCATTAACCATGTTACATTTGGAACATGATCTCTTGATTAATGATTTGATGAATTTTGGCATAGATGTTGTTGGTGAAGTAAATACATCTGTTTTCTTTCATCTATCAGTGTATTTATCATTTTCAAATAGAAATAAGAAAGTGCATAAGGAAGACCGTGAGCTACAAAAAAAGTTATAATTGGTTAAAATGGGTAAGTTTCTATAATTTATCTTTGAAAAAGATTGTGTTTTATGATTTGGTAAAAGGTTTTGTGTGCCTTGTGATTCCCAGTTAAAGAAAGATTTGTTGGGTGAAGCTCATAGTTCTCCATTTTATGTTTATCCTGGAAGTACTAAGATGTACAGATACCTTCAAATGTATTATTGGTGGGATGGAATGAAAAAGAGATGTTGCATATTTTACCATGAAATGTTTGACATGTTAGCAGGATATTGCAGAGTATAAGTTACTGATGGTGATGCTCTAGCTACTGCCAGTGCCAGATTTTAAACGGGAGAATATACCCATGGACTTTGTGGTGGGACTAACTAAGACTTCTCGAGGTAAAAATGCGATTTGGGTTGTTATTGATCGACTGACAAAATCTGCATATTTTATTTCTATTCAAGGTATAATGTATTTGGATCAGATTTCTCAACTATAACTTAAAGAGTTTGTTATGATACATGGATTTTTCCTTTTCATTGTATCTAACCAGGATCCTAGTTTTAATTCTATCTTTTGAAATGGACTTCTTAATTCATTGGGAATAGAATTAAATTTCTATACAGCATTTCATCCTCAGTCAGATGAGCATTCAGAATGAACGATTCAGACTTTGGATGATATTCTTCAAGCTTGTTCAATGGACCACTAGGGAAGTTGGGATCAACATATTTCTTTTGTATAGTTTTCTTATAAAAATCGTTTTCATTCAACTATACATATGGCACCTTTTGAGGCATTGTATGTGAAGTGGTGTAGAAATCCATCTTTTTGGGATGTAGTTTGGGAAAGGAAGTTGAGTGGACCAGAATTAGTAGAGGAACTGTCTAAGAATGTGAAGATGATATAGAAAAACATGAGCATAGCTCAGAGCAGTCTGAAATGTAATGAAGATAATAGGAGGAAATAATTTTTTTTGGAGGTATGTGATCATGTTTTTTATAAAACCACACCATGGAAAAGTGTTATGAATTTTGATAGGAATAGAGAGCTAAGTCCATGGTTATTTTGACCTTATGAAATCCTGTTGAAAGTTTTACCATTCAACTACCGAGTAGATTTCTTACGATTTTATCTCAGGTAAATAGTTTTTTTTTCATGTTTTGATGTTGAGAATGTATTTTCTTGATTAAAATCATGTTTTGAGCCCAAAAGCAGTTTAGCTGAAAGAGAACCATTCTTAAGAAGAGAAACCTATTCAGATCCTTAAACAAAGAGAAATATTAGTATGGAATAAGGTAATCCACCATGTAATTATTTTGTGGTGAAACTAAATGGTTGAAGAGGAAACATGGGAGTCTAAAAATTCAATGAGGTAAAGGTACTCAAACTTTTTTAATAAGTAAATAAAATTACAATGATGCAATTTCCAGAAGGTAGGGAAAATATAACACCCCAAGGTTTTTTAAAAATATAAATTGAACTGCATGAAACTTTTATTTAGTAGATAGTTATAACTATCCATTAAACCTAATTTTTTATCTTCTATGATTTGAATTTCAAAAAACTGTACTCTATGGTTGTGATCAGTAAGTTATTTGGTGTTTGATAGAATCAAATTATTTTTCACTGAATAGTAACATACCCTTTTGAATAGTAATATGAATTTTAATATAACCCTTATGAATAGTAAATCATATTCTTATTTTATTTTCATAAGGTTATAAGATAATGAGATGTTGACTAATTTTTCAAGGTCTTAGAAAATGAGTTATAGCTTAAATTTTGTTATTTTTTAATAATTATGATTTTATTTAAAGAGTAAATTAATAATATATATATATAAACATTCAAAAAATGGATTTCATTTATGAATTATATAAGTTAAAAAATGGTTAGGGTGAATTTTTGGAATTTTTAAGAAATTCATGAATTTTTTATGAATAGTGAAATTTTGTAAAATACCGTATATTCAAATTATCAGTTAAATACACTATTTCTAACATTGTAACTGATGTAAGCCCACTTGTTTCGAACTGACATTCTATGTTTACTCTTTTTATCACAGGAATTAATACTATTCATAGTCTTGGAAAAAAATATTAAAATAATGATTAAAATAATGTAAAATCTCACCTCTCTTCAACTATAAATAATACCATCCTTCCCCTATTTATCTCACCCCTCTCAAGCCTTGTGCATTTTCTAAGTCCTTCCAAATTCCATCCCCAAGGATCTTCCCTATGTCCAATATTTTCTGGTATCATCAAAAGTCCATGACTAAAGGCCTTAAGGAGGATCTCAAAGAGAAGAGATCAAGAGGTAAGAATCCTCTTCCTTTTTTATGTGTTTTCATTAAAATTCTTTTATTTTATTATAATATATTTTCCTACACTTATCTAGGAGGTATTAAATCTAAATAATCTTAAATATTATTTATGTTATCATTTTCATGTAAAAGATTCATCATTCTCTTTCCTCTCCTCTCCCTCTTGTTCTAAAATAACATTTTCCACGATGTACCGATTTACCAAAATTGTGGACAATGTGTTTTTAATATCCATTACATACTTCAAAGATGATCATAAAACCCATTTAATGGTTGAAATATAATTTAAAGATTATTTTTGACATATTTTATGTTATATAATGAACCTCTATGCATGATATTAAATTATATAATGAAACAAGTTCATGATTTTCGACGAACCGCCAAAAATGATCTAAACAAACAACAGTAATGTTTAATCAAATGATCCATCATCATATATGATAAAAAAATTATTTATTGTACAATTATAAATTATAGAAACATATTAATAAAATTTCATTCCAATTCTTGAATTTCATTTGCATTTGAGAGGAAAATCAAATACAAACCATCCATGGAAATCATGTAAAGAACGCACTCAAAAAAATGGAAGGAACAAAATACTAATAATTAAAGGGTGAAATGATGTTATTAAATGATCATATAAGGTGTTATAAACATAAATATATTTCTATAAGATATTAATAACACTCTTTTAACCATTATACAGGTGGTTTAAACTAATTTTATGTAACAAAACCCCAAGGTAAGGTAATTCGTAACCCAATATCCATTGTTTGGGTTTACCTTCTACCTCATCTTTTACATGGTATTAAAATTGTTTTTATGATGATTTTTTTATAATATAATTAAATATGTGTATTTAAATTTCATATACATATTCCATCCACTCTATTAAGTCCCACTTCAATTATATGATATATTTAATGGTATTTTCTTTTAAAATCCACTTTTAAAATTCTATTTTACACAATTCAAAAGAAATGTTTTTATGAAATTATTCATGTTGTGTGATTATGTCCTTGTTCTTGGGAATTTTTTATGATTAAGGGTAGGAACTATATCTACCTCAAATTCATTGGGTATGTGTAAGTTGGAGGTTTACCATATGATTACTCCAAGTGTAACTACGATGGTTACATAAATTATAAGGTAGTCGTGTGGTTTACAGATTATAAGGAAGTAACGAGAGGGTTACAAGAATATGTAAGTAATTCCCCATGATAATTTTATGGTTATATTTGTGTTCTATATGTTTTATAAATATATCAAGGAAATATCAAGTTTTACATAGTATGTTTCTATGGGTAACAAGTATGTATTTTTTGAAAATGATTTCATACGTTACAAGTATCCATGGACTAAAGTTTTCTTTCCTTCTTTTTATATCCCTTACTGAGATTTTTTTCTCATCCCGAGTTTTTAAATTATTTTCATAGGTTATAAGTATGTGTAAGAAAAGGAAAGAATCCATGTTAAATATTATGAATATTTTTCAAAGAAACCATGTTTTATTTAAAATGTCTTATATTTTGGATGAAATTGATACTATTTTGTGGTGTATATTCTATATGAATGTGGATTGTTATGTATTTATTATATCACGATTCTATACAACTCTAAACGTGAAAATATCCTCAATATTAAAGGAAGCCTTTTCTTGAATGAAATTGAAGATTATATAATGTAATAAGGCCGGGTCCTTATATAAAGGAATATTAATATTGAATAATAATAAATAAAATATGAACTAGAATCCATATTTTATATATTTCATTAAATATTTTACAACAAAAAATATGAAATTTATTTTTAAACTTTTGATGTGAATTAGTAGTAAAAACTGATGCCAAAAGTATTTGTTTTCTTCTGACATCTATTTTTTGTTTGAAATTGATGTGAAAAGTAATTTGGCGATCATTTAAAATCACTTCTATGAATAAATGACATTAAAACAACAATACAATAATGTTTTTAAGTTTTTATATATTTACACAATGTTAAAAGTAAAATGTCAAATATGGGGGATCAGTGTTTCAATTGTTTCACAACGCATATTTAAATTATTAAAATTTCCACATTAATTATAATACAATTACTCGGAATGAATTTTTTTAATGTATATAAATATTTATTATATTTCTTTCAACAATTTTGACCTCTTCAATCCAATCAAATTTCCAATGCATCTTAAAATGATGATTTGAACAAGGTATCTACTCTGAACATTTAATTTCATTATTACTATTTTACTTCATCTCTAAACATGGTAATTTTTATTCTAATGATGAAGAAATCTTTTGATTGAGTGAATAAGATAAAATAGTCGCATAAGAACAACCAACCAAAGTGAAAAATTTCTTATCGATCACCATTTTCATTATCGCATGAGATCTTCCCTAAAAATAGGAGAAATAATGACATAAAATATCAATTTGAATGAAACCTCCCAAGAATGGAAATTATGTTGAAGCTATATGTTTTTTTTTCTTTTGGTTTCTATGACGTTCAGTTCATGATTGTTATTTTTTCTTTGAAATGAGTAGAATCTATCAGAACATAGATAATTACAACTTTTTACGGCTATAAATTTTGATCCGTAAGTTCATTTTTCTCCATGACCAGTCTAATTGAATCTTGGGAAATGAACTACCACTTGGTAAGCACTTTTAACATTGGTTATTTAGAAAATAAACTGTAAAAGATACTTTTAACATATGTTCCTAAAAACGGATGTTAAAAGACTTTTAATATGACTTTTAATGGTGGTTTCTCAAAAACAAACATTAAAAAACTTATCGAATAAGACTTTCGATGTAAATTTTCTAAAAACAGGATGTAAAAAGGTCCAAATTTTAATTTTTGTTGATAATTTATAGAAATTTATATTAAAAGTGACATTTTTAATGTTAATGGAAAAAATTTTGGTTAAAAAACCATGCTGAAATATAGAAAAGAAATCAAACTGAAATCACATTTTTCTCCTATTGAATTTCCATATCGGGTACTGGTGTTATAGAAATGAATTATTTGGTTTTAATTGGTATATATTAACCAGTGTATAGTCTAAAAAATTTATGAATATACTAGAGTTAAAAATCAAATTAAAATATAATAAATCTTATAAAATATTGATAAAATATTTTTTGTTAAGTATTCCTACAAAATACAAATAGGGTTTATTTCTTAAATATAGAGGTGTTTTTGAATCATAGCATGATATTTAGATGATAAATATTATCTATGAAATTTTTTTAGTATGTTTAGCCTTAGAGAATTTAAAATTTAAAAATAATAGGATTATTATAGGAAAAGTATAAAGTGAATTTCACTTTCAAGGAAACAATTTTTTGGAAGGTTTTCCAATAATTATAATTATGTATATAGTTTCCCAGGTCAGATAGACCACTGAGAGTGGGTGAATTAGTGTTCTCTTATTACAAATTATTTCAACTTTTATTTTCACAATCATGAAAATGATAAGGTTCCTGATCCACTCATGATTATCTCTCAATATGACCTCATATATAGTTATAATAAGAGAGAGAGAATCACATAAATATTTACAATGTTTGGAATAAAAATACAACTCTTTACTGTATCGGTTAGCCCCCAAAACATGGTTTCTTCACTATAAAACTAGTAACTACAACAATATGCTATTCCAGTATGATGAACATATACTCCCACAATGATTCTCCACTTCTAGAAACTACTGGAATGTTTTTCACTTCCTCCAACATCGAGTGGAAGATTTATTTGCCTCATTAGGTTTGATCTACAACTATAATGCTCGGTGACCTTATGTATTATAGTTCTTCCTGCACGATCCTAAAAAATCAGGTTTTATCGTGTAAAATTTTTCAAGGACACCAACAACTACATGCAATAGGTTTTTTGGCCTTGAACCTTCATTTAGATATTGAATAATATTATATTATATTCTTTAAATACTGATGCACAAGTGATCAAATTCTTTTCGAATTACCTTTCCCTGACTCCTTAATTATTTCATACAACGATGTATCCGAATATATTATAATTCTCAAGGTAATAACAAGAGCTATCGATTTTTAACACCTATCATTTTTAGATACTTGTGATTATATTTATATTCAAAAACTAATCTTGAATAATATTCTCAGAATATCACAGTTAATATTTCCATATCTAAATTTGGAAATCCTAAAATCTTCAAATTCAATATGAACTCATTTAAAGCAGTCTACTTATTTCCAATATATCTCAAATTTAAACTCATATAAATTCTTATACAAGTCTTCATTCGAATAATTTGATGAAACAACCTCCTTATATCTTTAACATGATATTGAAATATCGGTGATATCTATATAAATCAAAATCTTGTATCATGATATTCAATATTAAAATCACGGAATAAATGAATCATTATAAATAACCATAATTCCACATTATCTGGGAATTTATTTAATGAGTGAAAAAACTAAACAATTACTCATGAAATATACAAGGAATTCATATATTCTTTACTCTTATTTTTTCATGTGGTTAATGAATAATCACTTAATCATTATTTCTTCATGCACTTCACCACGCATCACATGCATGCGTCAAACCTATAACATACATTCAATTTTTTATGAAACCGATTTAGTAGTTCTTAAATACTCAAGTGATTAGACTATTCGTCCTTTATTAAAATTTTATATATATTTCAATGATAAGCATTCATTATGAAAAGTGAATGGATTGAACTCTTGATTCCACAAAACACACAGAATTCTCAGAGTAGTCCTTATTTAATGAGCATGAAACTTTCCTTGGAAGACTCACACACTGAAATCCATGTCTTCATATAAAAAATCAATTCAAATAATGCATGATCATCAACATGCATGTCTTGATAATTCAAAACCAATATCCCATCATTCATACAAGTATGACTACTCTATACTTCACCACACACAGCTTCATTGAATCTTGTTACGAACATACAATCATTTTGTTCATTATATAATATCATAATATTAACTCATCACAGTAAATGATTACTAGACTTATCACTTCATTCCTAGAAGTATAATGTAACTCATGGTAGTATAAATCACTATAGATGTTGAAATCTTATGACTGGTGGTCATAATCACTTCTGTGGATGCAAGAACTATAACGAAAAAACCTTATGACTGGTAGTAGTAGCAACTTCATACCCTTATATGAGTTCCATTAAACCATGATTACCCTTATAGAAGTCACCAAAATTGTTTTATACCCTCATGTGAGCCTCTAAAATAAACTTTTATAAATATCCAAAAGTTCTTTCCTATAATTATATGATTGGACAAACTAATGTAGGTACCTTTACATGACACACAATCACTCACAACTACCCTTACATTGTAGGTAATATCCTTTACATACCCTTTATATTTGGGGATGTACCTTTATGAAACATCAATTTTACCCTTACGTATGTAGTGTATTCTTACATAAGTACTTGAAATTTGTAATGCCCTTTACGCATCTTCTTTAACAATCACATCACTACCCAATAGCCTTATTCAGGTCATGGTACCTTTACATAGGCTTCAATGTACACTTATACAGAAGATTGTTCTTTCAATCACCTACCTTTATGTGAGTAGTGAAAGTCAAATTTACCTTTATATATGTAATTTAACTCATGTTTTCCCATTACATAGGTAGTGAATTTAATTCAAACTCGTCTAGGGCATTAAAAAAAAATCTAGACCTTCTTCAAAATATTCCTTCTCAAAAATAAATATTTTCCTGGTCTTCCACCATGTTATATATTTTATAAAATGTTCCTTCATCCAAAAAAACTACTCTTGTACTCCATTAATGATCATAACATCAATCCTCACATATCTGAGGATAATTGGTCAAGAATGTTATCCAATTCCATTAAATGATTAAATAATAATTATACAAGCTTCACCACTTCATCTAAACACGCCAAACATTAATTTATTCATCATTGACAACAAATGAAACACTTATGCTCAAATATATCCTTCCTTATATTTGGTTGTCAATATATCCTCTCAGTTTTTAAGTTAATATGTGTGCAAAAATATTTTCCCCCTTATTGGAAATAAAATTCAATGGTTATGTGGGGGTTTTATCATCTCATCTTTTTCCCAAAAATAATTTATCCTCTCGTATATGATGCTTTTTTTACTATTCTAAGAGAAGGATGATATAACATGGTTATCGTTAAAAAGAGACTTTATTTAATCTAATCTAACTCTACATGGGATAACATGTTGTAGAAACCAAGATATTTTTAACCAAGGTTTTAAAATTGTGAGATTTTATGATATATTTCTTTTTAAGTAATTTTAATTTCTTTGATAACTTGTGTTACATAAAACACCGAGTTTTAAATAACGGTGATATACTATAAAAATGTTATTTAAATATTATCATTATAACTTATATAATAAATTTATTGGTATGAATATGAATGACTAAATTATGAATTTTTTTTATATATATATAATCCTAGGGATCACTCTCTCCCAAGAGACTTAGGGTTTTGCTAATGTGATCACATCTTCTATCATCATATTTGATGGTGTGTAATCTCGTTATAGTCTTAGCTTACTCTATTGAAGTATTCTTCTCAAACTCTTCATCTCTCTTATGTTTCCCTTGAACATTCATGGATTTTTTGGTTTCTCTCTTGTGGTGATTTCACCCCTTCATTTCTCTCAGCCTCTATCTCTCCCCTCTTTATGGATTCAGTCTAGAAACTATTCTCCATCATCTGATTCTCTTTTTCTAGTCTCACCATGCTTGACCTCAATCCTAGTCATCATTTTTCTAAACATGGTTATTTGGGATTGTGTTGTTGGTAAAATTTAGTTATATTTTTCCTATTACCATTTAGAATTTTTCTTACAACCGAAGATTATGTCTGTATAACCCTCTACCCTTTTCTAATTTACCATCAATATAAACCCCATATTTTTCTAGTATGATGGTGCTCTAGATAGGTTGGGATGGTGATAGTAGAGTGATGGTATGATATTTTACTTTCTCGATTTTTGGATTTATGTTATCCATTTTCTTCGGATTTGTTTTATTTCTATACCAATGGGTTTTATTGTTCTTCCCCTAAATAATGATTTCATTATTGAATTAATAGAAATGTAAGATCATGTTCTTTCATCCTTGAAGGTGTCAATGACTTTTCGGTGACTTCCACTGGTGGTGACGTCATCGGCTAACCTACAGTTGGCTTGGATAATACTTTTTCCTCCACAATAGTTTTTTATTAGTGTACAAGGTGATGGTGATATTCGGTGTTGTTTGTTTCAGATCCTCTATCGTGTCCATGATGGAATTTTTCTACCTTTTATTTTTTCCATCAATTCTTCTTTTTCATGGATCTGTTGTGTTTGATGTCGATAAGGGTGGTATTTTTTTCCTTGAATTGGTTTGATGGAGGGGATGACATTCCTAAAAATGGGAGACTAATTGTCAATACCTTCACCCCACTCAAATATTCCCTGAATTCAATGTCCAATTCCCCCCATCCATGTAGGTCCGGTGTGATGGTTTATAGTGAGGTTTCTGAAGGTGTTTTTCATGTTTCCGCTAACATTCCAAGAGGCAATTCCATTATGGTAATCTTCTCCTTCGGGTCTCCTTTGGTAATACCTCATTAGGGTGTATCAATTTTCTATTTGTTTATTGTGTTTCTGGTCCACTATATTGAACATTAATATATTTTTTATATCGAATTTGTTGATGGATTAATTGATAATCAAGGATTATGACTCTAGGTTTTTGTAAATCCATCTATACAATGAGATTAAATTTTGACATCCTGTTTGATTAGAATGTAGTGAAAAAGGAAAATGGTTTAAAATAAAATCTAATGATGTGGTATTATATTTCTAATTTTAAATTTTAGGTTTGATTTAGAAATTTTAAAATTGGTATTTTTTTATAGTTTTAATTTTGGGATAATTGTATGTTGGGTTCTCAGGTTGTGGGGGAGTTAATGTTTATGTGAGACCATAAACTTTTTATTCAAAAAAATATAAAAAAATGTATTGGAAAAGGATATATGTATAAAATTAATAAATTTCTATCAATTGATTGAGAATAAAAATAAAAAATTCATTTGAATGTAAAATATATTTTTTCCATGAAAATTTATTTTAATGCATGCAATGTGTTTTTCTATTAATAAATGAAATTTATCACAATTTTTGAATGATTATAATAAAAATTGTATATTATATACTGAATAATATGTTTTTAAATTCATCTAATATTTTTTCTGGGCATGGGATAAGAATAATTACAATTTTACACTTAAAACTATATTTTTCTAAAAAGTGGTTTTAGTCATGTTTTGCGCACTTATTTTAGAACTAATATAATCCAATTGATGAAATTTAATTCCAAATAGTTGACTCCACATTTTGAATCAGTATATTCAAATTTTTGGAAAAGACCATTATATTTTTTGTCATTATAAATACAAACATTGGTATGTTTTTACCACCTTAGTTAGGGTAAAACGGGTAAAATAGGTTAAAATGTTGGGATAAGGATGTAAAATTTATATAAAACATTCTTTTATCCTATTAGATGAGTTTACATATAATATTTACATCCATATCTCTAAAATATGGCCACTTGGTTTCATTTACCTTTAATATTCATCTTTATATTATTCTATGTAAAAAAAATACAAAATGCACTCTTTTGACTTTACAATTATTATTTATCTTCACATAGGGTTAAAAAAAATTATGGATGAATATTAATGTTAATTTTTTCATAATGAATTTATTGTTATGAGGTAAATTTATTTTAAAATTTTAATATATTAAACTCTTGTAGAATGTCGACATAGTATTTATTCAATTAATGGGAAAAATAATAAATTTTAAAAATATTAAATTTATTAAATTTTGAACAATTATTATGTTCCAATAATTTTAGAGCTTAAAATATTATATTTTTTTTCTATAATGGTTTCAATTTTAATTCCATCTTTATATAGATGTTTTAAATTCAAAATTAATTAATTATTCAAAAAATACAAATAATGATATTTTATGAAAAAAACTTTTATTAAATTATATAAAAACCTAAAAATAAATAAAGGGGACAAGGGGGATAAAATTTGGTATAAAATTTAATCTCTTTTTTATTTATGAGTGAATTAAAGCCTTATATGTAAAATTATAACCATTTAATAATAAAAATTCATTACCATGATCAAAATTAAAAAATTTCAACCAAGGGGTTAAACAAAATGATATGGTTTCAAATGAGACCAAAAACTATGTAAATATTCATGGATTATTATATTTAAAAACATAGACTCTTTTTATTCAAATATATATCCATTTTGAATCATTTTAATTGGGAATGACTTAATTATATTTGAATATTTCATATAATTCCTAGTCTGTCATTCTCCTCCCTTATAAAAGGAAACCCCTTCGCTCTATCTGTTACACCACATTAAAAAAACATAACTCGACCAATCCCCACACGTTTATCATATAAAAATCCTTTTACAAGTTCTATAAATTCCTATCTTCACAGAATATATTTCTTATGTTATATAAAAAAGGATCAAAATGAGGTATCCCAATGAAGAATTAATCATCTTACCTGACATTTTTCAATTTATTTATATTTATAACTCCTATAAATATATTGGATTCATCATAAATTAATAAATTAATTGTACTATATATATTTAAATGTTATTAGTATCATTAAACCACAATTATATATCCTATTTTCTTTCAAATGGGAATTGAAAGTATCGCTTGTGCATATGTACGGACTGTCACCTCCACAAAGTGATACAATTTATTTTTCATCACCATAATTCATGGATGGGTATTATGTTTTTTTAAATTTTTATAAATTATATATATGATATTATTGTTATTATTATTTATAATATTTTATCTAACTTCATACCTTCCAATCTATTGGAAATTGGAAATGTCTCTCTTGTGTAATTGTGGATTACCAACTCCATGAAGTGATGTTATTTTTTTCATTTCCACTTTACATAGACATTAATAAGGATTATTTTAATTAATATATATTATATTTATGATATAATAATGATTCTATAATGGTGAATTATTATTTACATTTCTTTCTTTTCATCCATCGAAATGTGAAAATAGTGTTCATTTTGTATTTATGGTTTACAGTCTCCATGAATGGTGTAATTCATTTTTCTATATCCATATTTTTTGGAAGATTAAAAATAAATATATAGTAATATATATTATTTTTATATCATGATTAAAATTATATGTATTATAGAATCACAATTAAATTACAAGGAGCATTTTAACTGAACTAAAACATATAGAAAAAATGAAGCAGTTGTCACCTAAAACATTGATTTCTATAATCATTCATATATGGTGTGATATATATGAATATGTGCTTGGAAGATATATATAATAAAACTATATTTATGATAAATTAGTTTTAAACAAATATAAATAAATTCGGAGTAGAGGTAAGAGTTTATTTCAAAATCTCACTATAATTCACGATTATTTATGTTTAAGCCTCTATTGGGGGAATTATTTTATATTTATATCTTAAAACCAATACATTTTATTATATATATATTTATTTATAAAAATTATATGTTTTCATTTATTTTTCCTCCATTTAAGTACTCAAGATATATAACTACTATTTTTAAGGAAATCTGACTTTATTTTTTACTCTATCAAAAATATTTTCCTTCCATACCAATATTTTAATTAAAATGTTTTAAAGAATATTTTTACTATTCTAAAATTATTTATTAGGGAAATCTTTACACATATTTTACATTTAAGAAATGGTTTAAAAGGAATATTCTTATAATATTCTCAATGATGTAGTTTTTTACTTTTCTCTTAAAAGTGTGAAAGGGGTGCTTTTTTAACCTATACAATATCATTGGAATTTCCAAACAACATCATCTCCCAAATCATTGAATATTACATTAAAATATTAAAAGTTTAGTTTCAATGAATTTTTTTTCTGTAAATATTTTTTTTGTTTTTAAATTTTAAATAACTGATTCCTAAATTAAAGGATGCATTTTCTTCAAGAAAGTTTCCATTGATATTTTTAAGGAATTTGTATCTATGTATATAGCCTTTGATGAATATTATTATTTAATTTGTATATAAAAAAATATACCATAAAAGATATTTTTACGGATAGTTTATTATTAGTTTAACTTGGGAGTGTATTAAGATTACTTATTCTATTTATTCTGATATGGATAATAATTGAATTTTAAAGACATGCTGATTACATTATATTGTTAATTAAAATTATGAATGCATTGGAATTATTAAGATATGGGTGGGTCCTATAATTACATAGCCCCTTGATGCATCAGTTGGTCTTATGAGAAATACATATATTGGGTATTTGGTTGAGGCCTTATCTATTTATATATATGCCTTGTCATAATGCCTTGATGGTATTTTTAGATGTCTTGGAACAAGGCACTGATAGTGAGTTTCAGATGTCCAAAATTATGTGTTCTATATTTATGAAATCAGTTATTTATCTCAATTAGATTATATGAATAGTTTTTATATCCATGGATATTTTTCAAGAACATGATATTATTTATATAGAATTATTATATTATAATTTATTCATTCCATATTATTCATTACATTTTAGCTTCCAATATATGTGTACCCTTACTTAGAATCTAATATTACCCCTTTATTATATTTACTTTCCCCAAGATTCCTTAAAGTGTAATGTAATTGATAAGAAATGATTTCAAGAGATAGTAATGATGTTATAAATGTGAATACTATGTTTTATTTTATGTTTTCAAATTTACCATGACATTAAAGTATTTATCTAGTTTTATAAGACTACAAAACTATTGAATACTTTGGGATTTGATTGCTTGTGTCTAGTACGATGGTAATAATGTAAACACTTGCTCTAGGATTCATGGGACACGATTTAAATAATGTTTTTATATACTATTCATAAAATACAACTTATGTTATATCATTCTCTAAATTTCTTATTTCTCAAGATAGTGGTTTTTAACCTAAGAAATACATGATCCTTCACACACTTTAGTTAAATCATTATAATGTTTTGGTGGAATATTTCCCCCATTTCTATCTTCTTTTCATAAATAAAGATCTCCCCCTTAATAAATATGATAAATATAATTAATAATGAGGTATTAGACTGTCATTAGAATAACTCAACATTCAGGTTTGAAATCTATCCAGAATTTCTAGATTCACAAGGATTGAGAAAGATGAGAGATTATTCTCAAATATTATCCCCCTTAATGGTGACACTCCTTTCAATTCATCAAGACATGTTTCCAGCCTTGATCCACAATGAAACAACTCATCATCAATTATGTCTAAAATTTATATCCTCAAACTTCTCCTTTACATCCCTAAGTATAAGTTTAAAACACAAAAAATAATAGTGAATAAGGATGAGCCTCTTGATTTCTCAAAAAAAACATTTATACTAAGAGTTCCTCATAATTTGGGAAATTATTTTATTTCAACCTCATCATGGGATGACTTCTTTAGACATATAATTATATTTTGAGTCTCATCTATTTTATTGGATTATTTATTCCTTTGAATTAAATCTTTGTGTGGAATATATTTTTCTACCTTTGGATTCTATATCTTTATGTTTCTAATTGTGTATAACTTCATAACAACATTCACATCACATTATAAAGCTAATTTATTTACATTATGTAATATATTAATCTAATTTAGATATGTCTTGATATCAATTTTAGATATTCTTTTTCCAGGTTTTTATTATATTTGGTTTAGATTTTACCTGGGGTGTTTTTGGGTGAAAATGGGAGAAAATTGAAAAAAAGAAGGGGAATGCATAGTTGGTGCATGTTTTTTCCAAATTGTGCACTCGGACCAAAACAAACTGTGAAAACCAAGTCATTAGGGGATTTCACAGTAGGTGCATAATTTTTCAAACCATGTTCCCGCTTAGGATAATAATTCACCCCCACTAGAAGAGCCACGTGATTAAGGCTCACAGTTTGGGAAATTGTGCTCCCCTGCCCAAGAAACCATGTGCGGGTTTTAATTAACCTAAAAATTTGATTTAAAATTATTAAAACCCCCTATTTTATCCCAAAATAGAACCTAACTCATAGATAATTGATTCATATTTATTTTTGAGGCATCCAAATGAATTACATGGTCTCTTAACCATTGTTCATTGTTATTTGAATCTTGGATTAGAGATATGCACCTCTCTTAGTATAAGATCTTGATCTTGTACAGTTTCCTACCTCTCTCATTTGTTTCTCACATCATTTGGAGGGATGTTCCCCTCTGTTTTGATGGATCTATATCATGGATTAATATATACAATTCAATTGATATTGTATTTATGATTCCGATCTAGATCTCATTTTTTATCTTGATTGTGGTTGTTCCACAACAATTCTATTTGGTGAGCGTTTTTCATCAATTTTGAGTTCTGTGGTATATTATTCAAATCCCAAAGTTTTGTATTCAATAATGTTCATGTAATTGTATAATTTTTATTAGATGACTAGAAATTGAGTTTCCTAAATTGATTTAATTACTCTAGAAAATTAATTAATTAAGGGATTGTGAAATTTGGGTTTTTATATTGTTGAAATTGGAATAACTAATCGTTGAATTAATTAATGGGAATTTCTATGACTATGATATTTATTGAATTATAATAATTAATTATTGAATTAATTATTTGGAGATTTTTATTTGTTGAATTTTATAAATTAATTTTTTAATTAATTAATTCTGATTATTGTGATTAAGTAATAGATTGAATTGAATTAATTAATTTTTGAATTAATTAATTGTATTGATATAATTAATTTTTTTTGAATTAATTAATTGAATTTATGTGATTAATAAATATATTAATGAATTAATGGAATGATGTGAATATTTACTTGTTGAAATTTATTAGTTAATTGGTTAATTAATTGATGGTTTTTTGTGGAACATGGGATATTGTGATACATGTGAAATTATTAAATTGTGATATATGTTATAACCATGTATGATACATGGTCTACTACATAAAAATAATAAAATGATATATATTAAAAAATGAGAATGGGATAGGGAATGTGGCTCCAAATACCCATGTGACATTGAAGTGTTGGATAGGGAATATAGCACCAAATACCCACAGAGTGGTAGACATGACATTTTGTGCCCATGAGCCGGCATTAGACTATAGTCCCAATTGGATGTGAAATAAATTGAGATGATTGATGGTAATAATTGAATTAGAAAATAGGATATCTCTTGGGGATAGTTCAATCTTTGGCTTGGGATGATGTTGGTATTGGGAGTTTTGGTGTCCTTGAAAACCCATGGGTTTATGTTATTAAAAAAAGGGTAATTAAATAGATGTATAATTTTTAATTTATTGCTTGTAATCTATTATTTAAGAATATACACATTCTTTTATTGATTTGATATTGTTTTATATGCTATTTGTTGTGGCCTAAAGTGTTGTACTCAAACCCTAATTAGGCCACCTGATTGGAACCTGAATAGATTTCATGGTTGCATGATATGTTAAGGGAAAGATCCATATATTAGATGGTTGAGTTGAGGTGGAGCATGAATAAGGGAACCAGACATGATTTTTGACCCACTTGTAGTTTTTAATGTATTAGTTTTTTGTTTTTCCTTTTGACACTTTGAACGTACCTGGCATGACATATCTATTGTTTTAGTTTTCCTTTTGTATCATGTTTTATTTATCATGTGATATTGGTATTGTTTCTTCTATTGTTATATCAATTAGTTATTATTGTTTATTTTCACTATTGTGCTCCTTCAAAAAAATGATATAGTCTCCCCATGATTGATATTGACCCTCGCTACTAATCAGTAGCCTCTAGCATATGGGGAGGCATGTCAGAGTTAATTTGACTAACTGAGTCAGGGAACTAGTGTGTCACACCAGGGTTGGAATGTTTCAAAGTTGTATTAAGAGGTTTCTTTTCTTTTTATTTTTTCATACTAATTGGGGAAAGGTAGATAGAAGAATAGGATGAGTCGAGCCTTAGTTAAGAGCTCATGCATGGGAGTATCTAACTCATGTAGAAGGTTAAAAGACAAGTACCCAAGGAGGGATTGTAGTTATTGATGTGTTTTATTATAGATGATGTTATTTCACATTACGTGATGCACTAGTTGTGTGATGTGATTATTGATATTGGTATTTTTAAGATATTTGAATCATGGCTAGGTATGTATTGAGAGTTGAATATGAATTAATCATTCAATCCACTCATTATTATTTTGTGACATGCTTCATTCTAGGCATGCACGGGAAAATGGGTATTGGGTAAGTTGTTGAAATTAAACTATTTTTCCATTCTTGTGAAATTGAACTAAAAATGGTCCCAAATATACATTTGGGAATTTTAAAATGACAATAAATGTGAATTTGAAACTGGGCCTATAATGAGAACATGAATAATTACAACGATTTTACACTTTTTTAAACATAAGATAGATGTAGGATGGTTAAGTGGTAGTGTTAGCACCTCAGTTATGACCATGTGGTGGGGTTTGGGGAAAATAATTGTTGTTCCTTATTTTTATTCACTCTTATGAAAATTTGATAATTTGGTGTTTTGTACCCTTAGAAGTTTTTTGGAATTATAGAGATATGACTCTAGAACTAAACTTTTTGAGAGGATGACAAGAGAATATGGATGGAGATGATCTATCAGAAGTGGAACCTAAGGCATTGATAGTGTTAGGTGAGGATTTCATGGAATTGTTCTGAGAGAACATTGATTGCTTCATGAATTTTTTGGAAGCAGACCTGGGGCGGGTAATGAAAATAATGTCTGACCTGATGAAAGAGTTTCTGTTACAACACCCTCATACCTTAATCAGAGAGGGTGGACCTATAGAAGAAAATTTCTAGATCGAGTATATCCAGATTGTACTTGAAAATTTAGTGACCCCTACCAGTAAGAGGGACAATTAGGATTCGTGAATGTTGTGAGGATCAATGTAGTGCTGGTGGTACATTTTGATCTGGATAGGGTAGGTAGATTGGATGTCAAGGAAGGATTTTTTGTAAAATATCATGGAAAACATTTTTCAAGAGATGCTGTGACTGGAGATAGAAGCTAAGATCATTTGTTGACTCAGGAAAGTATGTTTGGGATGGGCTATGTTGGTCACCTTATAGCCTTTAATCTCTTTTCTCCAGTGCTGGTAGGGGATGAAACAACTATGGAAAGGAATTTTCAGGATGAGATTAAATGTCAGAATAATTCATAAGTATACCACATTTAGTTAAATATGATTGTTGAGGTGGTGGATTAGGCTCTAATAGATGAGTGGAACCTGAAGAAGGCTTCCAGTGTAAGACAAATGGTTTTTACTAGATGATCCAGTGGTATGTCCCTTGAGATCAGATAGCGTTGATAGGATAATGTTAGCTCGGGGATAGTAGGAATAGTGGATATGGGGAAGGGTTAGTTACCTAGGATCTTATCTAAATTCATTTCCACAAGTGTAGCAGGCTTAGTCACTATCATAGACATTGTCCTCGAACACTAGTAGATTGATGATCCTACAGTAGGATGTGAAATCTATATAATTTTTTTGGAACTCACATATGATGGGTAGTGATAGTGGAGCTAGAAAGAACCAGATTATAGGGAGGGGGTCTTCTGCACCATATCAGTCTGGCAGCTAGTGTTCTATTGGTCCTGGAGGTAGAGGCAGTGGACGTAGTGCTTTTGGGAAAGAGAACCCATATCTATAGGGTGGTTCAACTCATACTACTATAAGATACACATTTAATAACACTGGTATTTATATGTTCTAGAAAAAATCACTGATAAATTTAACCATTTATCAGCACTTTTTTCAGAACTGATAATGATATCCTTTAGCTTTACTTTATTTTTAGCACTAATAATGGGTTTCATTTATCAGCACTTTATTTTTAGAACTGATAAAGGGTACGATTTATAAGCACTTTAGTTTTAGAGCTGATAAAGATTGCTTTTATTAGTGATTTTTTAGCGATGAAAAAGGTCTTATTGAATAAAATAAATTTAAAATAAAACTGTTTTTATTAAAAAAATATTACAAATTTTATTAATTAAATAATTATTAATAAAAATGAATAAAATGATTATACATTATTAAATATGAAACATTTTATTAATTAGATAATTATGATCATTGATGTTAATAAATTGTATACAATAAATATATAGATATACACTAATGTATATAAATATTATTTATATATTAAAAAATATTTATGCACTTTACATTAAATAGCCATATATGTATGGAATAATGATTTATAATTAAAAATTAGTAGGAATTAAAAATACTGACTAATTGAAAAGTGTAATGGACTTATAATTGAATTTAATTTGATTTCCCAATTTAACAAATATCAAATGTATATTATATTGATTTCACAAATACATAATTAATTCATTTTTATATATAATTCACACACACTAAACCTATCAATTTTTTTCAATATGGTTAAAGTGTAATTTTTTTTAATTTATTCAATTTCACCCATTTTTAAAATATATGAATGCACTCGAAATTAGATATTCATTAATAATGTCAAAAAAAATTTAAACAAATATATATAAATAAATATATTTTTAAATTTCCATTTTCTATGTTTCTAAAATTGTATATTTATAATTATAAATAAATAAATATATTTTTAAAAAGTATTTATATAATTTTATATAAATAATTATATATATTTAAGAAATTATTAGATTTATAATAAATTTAGATAAATAATGAATATATTTACTATATTTTTATATTTATATATTTATTAAATATATATAAACATATAAATATTTTAAAATATATATATTTTTGTAATTATAAATATATAATTATAATATTGTAATAAAAATAATTAAAAATGAATATATTTACTATATTTATATTTATATATATATTTAAGTATATATATATTTACAATTTTTTATTTATAATTATAATTATATTTCCTTCAATAGCGCATAAGTAATAAGCGCTGATAACAGCATCTTTATTAGCAATTTAGTAATAAGTGCTAAGAAAAGAATCATTATCACCACTTTTTTGCACTGATAAAGATGGATTTTATCGATGCTTTTTTAGCACTGATAAAGGCCTACCATTATAAATTCTAAAAAAGAACTGATAAATATTCCATTTATCAACGCTTATTTTTAAGCACTGATAAAATTTTTCCTATCTATTTAAAAAACACCTAACCATTTTTGAACATGTCGTGATATCAAAAGATTTCTATGGAACCCACCCACTACTAGTTCTCCTCCTTGGTAAATTGAAGCTCGAATAACACCACTCAATTGCCTCTAGTTACATTAACATCTTGTCTGACATATGGTGTTCTGTTGCAGTTAGGGTTTCTGAAAACGGTCTCAGATTTTCATCAACCTATAGAGGTAGGTCCTCCGATTATATTTATGTATTTTTCTTTTCATTTTTTATTTTTTCTTCGATGATTTTATCAGTTATTTGTGATCTGGTCCTTGTATACTATTTTTCTTTTAGATTGTGAGAAGAATGATTTTCTTATGATCCATTTTTTGATTCACTACCGATTTGGATATCTTGTTTTGTTCTTTTTAAATTGTTTTTTTCAATAATTCTTCTTTGTTGTCTACATCTATACATTATCTTGCTTTGTAAAAATAATTTTTTTGATGTTTTGAAATCTTATAGAATCACTCTGTTCTACAGATAAACTAATTGAATAAATATTTATGACACATTATAAAAAGTGGATTTTTATTATATAATAACCATAAACGAATGAACAAATAGATTTAGGAAACGAATTCTCATACTCATGATGGTGCAATGTATAAACAGAAACTAATTTTATTCAATTTTGGTATGGTAATTTCTTTATATAATTTTTTTTAATATTCCTGTGTATGTTTTTGTCTTTATAAATTTATTTTATGAGAATTGTATTGTTTTATTTTAAGATAAATATTCTTAAGTGTGATACTATATTTATATAGTTTTTAATGGCTCTCTGTTTTCAAAATTAGTACAAGGTTGTATTTATTTTACCTTTTTGTGGTATTTTTATGTAAGGGTACAATAGATTTTTTATCAATTTTATTTTATTGAATAATGATAAATATATATATCTCTCTATCTAATATGTTTTTTCAAAACTTATAATGTAAGGGTGATTTTAAAATTATGTATTCACAAATAATGGTTATGGATTTCTAAATTAGGAAGATGTATATTTTTTTATTAAATATAATGTTGATATGTGAATATGTTTTGAAATTGTATTTATTATCAATTCCATGTTATATATATATATGATTGTGTTTGTGTTTAAATGTGTATGGGATAGACATTGCAAGGGTTGCTGTGTTTTTCTCCCTTATTTATGATATATTTTATTTATGTGTATTATTTATTTATGAGAACTTCTTTATAGAACCTATAGAATGGATATGAATTGAAAATGGATGAAAAAACATTTGTTGAAAAAAAAGTATGAACATGGAGTTAAAGAGTTCATCCTGTTATCAAGAGGGCATACAAATGACCCATTTAAAATCATATCTCTATGTTTACAAATTTTTTATTCAAGGAAAATTATTCTGAATGAGTTATAAAAACATTCTATTTTTCACATAATAGATCGAAGATATAAATTTTGGACTTAAAATTGGGGAAAACTAAATGTGAACACTGATTGGGATAATACTGTGGTTTATGAATCATTTGAAATGAATATATTTGTAAACGGTGATGTAGATCACATAGAAGAAATTAAAATGGAAATTGAATATGGCCTTCGTGATTATCCAAAGTTGTTTAAGGAGTTTACTAGTTGTTCCAAGAAACCATTGTATACCGGTTGTACTAAATACACAACATTTTCATCTATATTGAAGTTTTATAATTTGAAAGATGGTAGTGGAAGGAGAGACACCATCTTTACATAATAGCTTGATCTCTTAAATGATATGGTACCAGAAGAAAATGAACTACCATGCCAAAAATATGATTGTAAATGAATGTTACATTCAAATGTAATAATATCAAAAAAAAAAATACATTATTTTCCAAATGATTTCATATTGTTTCTCAAGGACCATGAATCACTCATAAAATGTCCAAATTGTGGTGCAGATCGATACAAGAAAAATTAATTAAGTACTGAAAAATATGTATATTAAATTCTTGTCATTCCATAGTTTAGAAGACTATATGGATGTCAGGAAACCATGAGACAATTAACATGGAATAAAGATACAATAATTAAATATGGGTACCTACTTCATCTAAAATATTCTCCTCAACGGATGAAAATTGTTTATGAGTTTTCTAGATTTTTATATTAGCTGAGAATATTTAGTGTTACGTTATCTAATGATTGGATTAATCCTTTTTGTGTATAAATTAGTAATCATGGTACATGGTCCATCAAGTTAGTAAATTATAACTCGTTTTCAAGGTTATGTATGAAGTGAAATTAAATTATGTTGTCTCTACTTATATTTATACCAAAGAAACTAGATAATGATATTGATGTCTATTTGGATCTATTAATCGATATTCTAATATTTATGTGGGATATAGGTGTTACACTATATGATGCTCATATAAGTGAGGAATTCACATTGAGGTACATATTGTATGGAATGATAAATGACTTCCCCACTTATGGAAATTTATCCAGATATAGTATTAAAGGAATTTTGGGGTTTTCGATTTATAAAAAACTCACATACTTAGTTTGGTTGAAACATTCATAGAAGACTATGTTTTTTCGAAATTGGAAACATTTTCCTCAACATAATAAATACTGATCCTAGATGAAATCATTCGATAGGAATATAGAAAAAGGTACAACAACATCTCCATTAATGATCGATCAACTATACAATAAAGTAAAAAGGATTGACACTGTTTTATGTAAACCATTTTCAAAAAACCATACAAAATCAGGTAGGAATAAGAGATAAATTTTTATTAGAATTACTGAATTAGAATTTCTTAAACATTAGTCATTTACTTGATTTCATGCATATATGAAGAAATGTATTCGATAGTGTTATTGGAACGTTAATAAATATTCCTGAAAAAATGAAATATGGCATCAAGGATATATTTTACTTGATTCAAATGAGGATAAGGGAGGAGTTGGTATCGATGAATAGTAAAAGGTCAATTTTTCATCCATTTTCAACTTACACTCTATCCAAAAAAAGAAAAATTGAATTTTTTTCCTTTCCAATTGCCGAATGATTTCAACGGCCAGCTAGAGGATCAAAAGAAAATGTTATATCTTACACTGTTTTTGTAATCAATGGTTATATGTTGCAAATAATAGAACACAATGACTTCAGTATGATGAAAAATAGTGGTGTTATTCTTTTGACTAAAGCGATGCACATATCTGGTTCTAATGATAGAAATAAATTTTTTTAAAATATTTCATATTTAATTGTTGTCAAATAGATATATGAGTTGTATAATACAACATTTCAAGTTCTTCTTTTCCATTGCAAATGGGTTGAAAATATCAATGCAGTGAAAGTTGATGAAATGGGCTTGCTGAAGGTGAATTTAAGTGTGGAATGGGAGAAGGAAGAGATATTCATAATGGCATCATAAGTAGTGAAATTATTTTATGTATCTGATCAAAAAAACAATTACTGTTCAATTTTCCTTCTTGAAACTAAAATAAATTTTTATTCCAATGAATATTCAATCAAGGATGATCCTTTCATTGGGGAACCAAAATCAGTTCATGTAGGTCCCAATGTAGACAATTTGTTATACATTATAGGAGAACCCAAAGAGGGGATTTGAATTCTCAATAAAGGTACCCAATTTTTTAAACCATTAAAAAAATAATTAGAGTTCAATGAGAAGGTAAATGTGTTTTGAATATATTATGTTTTCATCATAATATTATATTTTCTCTACTACATTCACATAATCTAAAATAATTTTTTTACTACTCAAATAGATAATGTATTTTTCACAGGATGATGTGACCAATCCCCTGGAAGAAAAAACTATTATGAAAGAACCACTTTGGAATGATTTAAAAGATTTTTTATGATATATTTTCTCTATTTTACTGAACAATAATATAATGTAATGTTGATTTACTTTTCATTATTCCTTGAAGAGTTTATTTTTTTTAGAATATTTTTGTCAATTTTTCATGACTTTGAATGAAGGGAAATGATGGAATCTCTACTTAGTCACATAAGAAATCTTGATGTTTTCAAAGTAAAATAATTTTCCATATAATTAATGTATTTTTTTATATTTATTTTTAATTTATTTTTGTTTATTATTACTCACATAATAATTGTTTTCTTATACAGGTGGATTATTTTTTTGAGTTGGGATGGTCTTTCCAAATTTCATTCCTTTCTGCACCAAAAAATATACATACTTCTTCTCCATGAAAATCTTTTAACCCCACCAGTGTCGCATTTATCACATTCCTTTATGTTCGGTCCACTTCCATTGCAGGAAGAGAAAAAATGCTGCCTTTTCTCAATCTCATAGGTAATATTAATGTTTTCATTATAAAGTAATTATCTATATAATTAACATATTATTTCATATTAATGTTAAATTTATTTATTTTTAGTATTACTCACATAATAATTGTTTTCTTATACTAGTGGATTCTTCTATTTGAGTTGTGGTGTTTTATCCATCTTTCATGCCTTTCTGAACCAAATTATCCATATACTTCTTCTCCCACAAAACACTTTCACTCCTATAGTGTTTCATTTATCATGTTACTTGATGTTCACTCCACTTCGCTTATAGGTAAAGAAACAACACGACCTCTATTCAATCCCGTATGTAATCTTGATGTTTTGATAGTAAAATCATTGTCCATATAATTAATATATTGTTTCATATTTATGTTCAATTTATTTCATTTTATTAATACTCACATAATAATTTTTTTCTTATATAAGTGGATTATTTTGTTCTAGTTGGGGTGATTTGACCATATTTCATGCGTTTATGCAAAAAAAATCCATAGACTTCTTCTCCAACAAAACCTTCTATTACTATATTGTTGGAATTTATCAATTTCTTTTAAGTCCCCTCCACTACTCAATCATATAGGTAATATTGATATATGAATAGTTAAATCATTGTCCATTTATTTAATTTGTTATTTCATATTTATGATTAATTAAATTATTTTAAGTATTACTTGTAATAATTTTTTTCTTATACAGGTGGACTATTTTTTCGAGTTAAGGTGGTTTATTCGAAGATACTCATGCACTGTTCAAAGTTAGACAAATAAATTAATTGGAAATAATATTAACATTATCATTTAGGATTTTTTTGAGACATTGGAATGTGTGGGGATCATACATACCTAAATACAAAACACGATGTGACCAGTATGACTCCATGTACTTCTTCCTATTTTCAATAAACATTAATTTTATAAAAAAGAAAACAAACATACTCAAAAAAGATAAAACATATTCAGACTGTTTTTATACATTATGATAGTGATCTATATGTTATTTTTAATGTGTAGTAATAAGACACACCTCAATACGATACAAGATGTTCCCAATATGATTCTATGTGTCTGTTATCAGTTTAAAATTGATATTTGACTTCAAAAGGATTCAGTCACAAAAAATTTAGAAATCATACTATTATTTTTTTTATAATTTAGAGAATTAATTCATAAATTATTTTTGATGTGTAGTAATTGGTATCACATAAAACTGATACATGATGCGATCAGTATGAGTCACAGTGTGTGTTTCAAGTCTAAAATGATATTTTAGTAAAAAAGGAAAGTGACATACTCAATATTGAAAATACACATTCAAATTTTTTTGATATATTATAATAGTAATACATATTTCATTTGGAATGTTTAGGAATTATCCTCACTTCAATCTGATTCATGGCGTGACTAGTAGGACTCTAAGTGCGTCTATATTTAAAATTGACATCAATTTTAGTAAAAAAACAAATTACCCTACTCCAAACTAAAAAAACACATTAAGATTATTTTTATAACTTAATAAAACAATCCATATGTTATTTGAGATTTTTATGATTCTTCCACAACTCAATTCGCTAAATGGTGTGACCGGTGTGACTCCAAGGGTGTGTTTTTTTTAAATTGACATTAATTTTAGTCAAAAGGCCAACTGACCTACTCAAAAATAAAAAAACTCATTCATATTGTTTAAATAATTTGGTTAAATGTTATATATCTCCTTTTTTATGTGTAGGAATCATCCTCACCTCAATCTGATACATGATGTGCTCAGTATGACTCAAAGTGACTGTTATTAGTTTAAAATCGTCATTTTAGTTGAGAAAGTGTCACCCACAAAAAGAATAGCAAACACATTCACATTTTCATGATAATTAATTAAATAAATTCATAAGTTACTTTTTATTTGTAAAAAATGATCTCGCATAAAACTAATATGCAATCTGATCGGTATGAGTCAAAGAGTGTGTTTCAATTTTAAAATGGAATTTTAGTAAAAAAGATTACTAACATAGTCAAAAAGAAGAAAACACATTTATATCAATTTGATACATTAGTAAAAAGATAAATAAGTAATATGATATGTGTGGGAATTATTCTCACCTTAATCTGATTCACCGTGTGACCGATATGACTCTAAGTGCGTCTTTCCATTTAAAATTGTCATCAATTTTAATAAAATTTACAGTTGTCCTATATAATACTGATCAAACACATTTAGATTATTTTTATACTTTACAAAAATGATCCATAAGTCATTTTTAATGTTTAGGAATTATTTTCACCTCACTCTAAAACACAAAGGGGTCTATGTAGAAAAGAAATTTAATTTTCATGTAATTTTTTTTAAAATATACAGGGATTTTTTGAGTCTGCAAAAATTCACGGTTCGTTATTCTGAGGCCCAGAGTGTCTGGAATGAATTTATGAACTTTTGTTTGGGAACATTCAAAAAACGTGTGAGCTAGTTTTTTAACTTTTGAACCAGCTCTTTGAATTTAAATACGGGGACATCATTGAACTCGCAGCGCTGGTATTAGCTTATGGAGACCTTCTCCTCGACTGCAGTGGGTTGAGGTGAAAGATAGTTTTTGGGGTTTTCTGTGGAAATGAAAAATAATATAAAATAATATTTTATTTTATTTCTACTAAAATCTCCAACATGTCAATATTTTAGAGGTGGGGTCCATGAGTGTTTTATCCTCCAAATTGAATGTTCGGTGGTGGGGACAACCCAAGCTAGTAAAACCCCCAATTCAAAGCTTGGTGGTGGGGACCACCCGAGTCCCTCATAATGGGGGGAGGAAACCTCTCAAATCCCTCTTTAATGTGTAGGAGGCTCTTGACTTCCTCCACATTAATTGTGCCAATACACATTGTTTTATTATTCGAACCTAGTTAAATATTTAAGCCTTTTTTAATTTCTTCCAATGAACGAAATAGGCAACATAATCTATTTTTTTAGCTAATTGGCATTTTATTTGGTGGAGCCTTGGGAGAAATCTCTCCAACGAAGAATTCCAACTTCGACTCCAACTTCTTCCATGGGACATACATTGATGAGGAACATATTTGACGTCAACGAACGGACGTATAAGGAAATGCCGATGTCGTCGACGTCTATTTATCCCCAACAATGTTGTCTCCTTCCCCACGGGAAATCTTCAACAAATCAAAAGAACAAGGTAGGGGTTCATTTGTGAATGAATACTTTTCCCATGTTCTTCCCTTGATTTATTTTTTGGGTTTTGGAATAAATCATTGTGGGAGGATGTAAATATTGACATTATTCATCAATTTCTTGTTAAGCCATATGCTACCACCTTAACGCAGAGGGAACAGGACAAAAAAACATGGCCTGACCCCTCCGCAAATCTTGTGATTATTTGTGTTGTTGAATGCAACAAAGAAAATGGCACAATGGTGTTTCCACAGGGCCATCGCGACCTCTGCACCATCACGGCACCCCCATGGCCGAGCTGCTCCGCGAAACCCATGGCCTCCGTGCCTCACAGCTAAGCCATCCATGGCCGCGCCGTGCCGACCGCGGTCGCCGCCGTCCGCCGAGCCTCCGCTGCCATCTGCCGAGCTGCCGCCACTGTCGTCCATCATTGCCATCCGGGATTAACCAACACCGTCGTTAGGGCCGAGCCGCCACCACCGTCTGCCGGCCTGCCGTGCCATCTGCGGCCCTTAGAGCGGCCCTAATCACACCGCACGCGGCCCTTTGAGCCTCCCTTGTCGC
This sequence comes from Viscum album, assembly GCA_963277665.1. NCBI lineage: Eukaryota > Viridiplantae > Streptophyta > Magnoliopsida > Santalales > Viscaceae > Viscum > Viscum album. The sequence goes on from OY728157.1 coordinate 180,076,830, forward strand.
GCCTCCCGCGGCCCTCCGAGCCACTGTAGCCACGCTGCCTACAACCCTATGAGCTTCCATGTGGCCAAGCCACCCTTATGGCACACCCCCCCCCCCCCCCCCCCCCCCCCCCCGCGGTCAAGTTGCCCTCACGGCACCCCTCACTCCCGAGCCACTCCGCCGCCCTCTGCGGCCCCTCGCAGCCCTCGCGGCCGGCCTGGCCGAACGCAGTGGGCCAGGCCACCCAGTGGGCCAGGTCGGACCCATTAGGTCAGGTCGAGTTGACCCGAACTAGGTTGGCCCAGGTTGGGTCTGGCTGGGTCTATCCAACCGGATTGGACCGGACCCGGGCCCCCTACGACCCATTTATGCCCTTTTGGCCATAACATTGTCACCGGACGTCCGTTTGACGGACCGTCAGTGGAACTGGAAATCTTGAAGATATATGGTCCCTTTGAGTATACCCCACATGATTTTTGGATTGATATGTGGTATGTTCCGGTTAGATCGAGCACAAATCCAACCGGGGCCCCGAAACTAAAAGGCCAATAACTCATAGACCGGGCGTCCGATTGACGCTCAAACTGTTGTGTTGAGACCCCTATGACATGGAGGTCCTTTGAGATACTTTTTCATGGGAAAACGTGGTAGTTGGAGAATCGACCAATGGTTTGGGGAGTGGACTCTCCCATAGATGAGCAAGTGTAGTGAAGAAACCCAGTAGTTGGCTATGATGAGAAGAGTGCTCCTAGCGATCCTGTGTGGGTCAGCTCTGACCGATCCTTTGTGGGTCAGCTCCCAATGATCTTATCTGGGTTAGATCCTAGCGATCATGTGTGGGTCAGCTCCAATGACCCGGCACGAGTCAGCTTCGAATGATCCTATGCGGGTCAGCTCCATCAATCATGTGTGGGTCAGCTCCCAGTGATCTTGAGTGGGTTAGCTACAGTGATCATGTGTCGGTCAGCTCTAGCGATCCTATGTGGGTTAGCTCAAAGAGATCCTATGTGGGTCAGCTCCAGTGATCATATGTGGGCCAGCTCGAAGCAATCTTTTGTGGGTCAGCTCTAGCGATCCTGTGTGGGTCAACTCCTAGTGATCCTGTATGGGTCAGCTCCAGTGATCGTGTGTGGGTGAGCATCTAACGATCCTGTGTAAGTCATATCCAGCGATCCTCTGTGGGTCATCTCCTAGAGATCTTGTGTGGGTCATCTCCTAGTGATTCTGTGCAGGTCAGCAGGAGAGCCTCTTAAAATAGTAAAATGATTCAGTAGTTATAACTAATCATATCTACTACCGTACCTAAGTTATATACCTAGTGTGAGCTATGTCAGAACCTCTTTGTTTCTTCGTGATCGTGATGGACTACTTGATAACTTAGGTATTTGTATGGGCATATACCAAAGTAGGGTTATCTGTTGTTTTTCATATTTTGTGATTTATCATTGGTGGATTTTGCGAGACCCTGAGGGTCTCAGGGTCTCTATTGGGTATCATTATACTCACCCCTATACATTCTATTCCCACACCTTGTTGTGTTGAATGCAGACGATGGACAACGCTGACTGACGCTAAGAGTACCAGGACTGGACGGTGCCCGGAGGAAGACCATACGTCGTGTCGGTACGTAGAGGATACGGGTGGACATGGAGTGATGACGATGTGATATGTATACACCCTTAAGGTAGGAACCTTGGAGGATGAACCAATAGCTTCATTTCTCTTTCTTTAGTTGTATTGTATTTCAGTTGTACTTGTATCTATTACTGTTGGTCTTGTATTTCGGCCCTTTTTACTTTCCGCACTCTTTTTTCTATACAGTTGAATTGCGTTTGTATCTTGATGGTTTCTCATTTGTGTGTGTTTATAGGTTATAAAAGAATTTTCTTCCCAATTTTAGGGAATTAGCCTTTGGTTCTAGTCACTATCCCATAGCATATGGAAGGCGGGCTTGGGGATAGTCACGCCACGGGTCCTAGGAAACCCATTGTGAAAAATTGGTATCAAAAGAGTCATTTCTACCATAGAACATAGGACTTTGATCTTTATTTTTAATGGAAATAGTGTTAAGTGTAGTGATTGTGGTTATTAGATTAGGGAATCCAGTGCTGGTGTAGCGGCTGAAGTATCCATACACCAGGACCCTAACTTCTGATTTTTGACTCAGTGCACGAAAAAACTGATTGTGTGTGTTCTTTCAAGAGTCTTCTTTGTGAACTCTCTCAGTCAGCTCACCAAGTATACCTTATTGACCGTGGAGCACCTGTTTCATTTTAGGATACCTCCACGCGGACAGCCAGCTAGGGATTCGAGAGTAGTACGCACTGATACCCCACCTAGCAACGAGGCCTCAATGTAGGATCCTTTTCCAGTAAAGGCACCAGCGGAGGCACTAGTGGTACCATTCCCCATTGGGCCACCGATTCCACTAGCCCCAGCAGCAGAGGGTGCACGCCACTTGAGCACTTTTCACGAGTTCCAGTACTAGAGTCCACCTATGTTCAGGGGAGAGAAGGACCCACAGGCTATTGAGGATTGGATGGAGGCTGTAGTGAGAGTCTTTCGACTTGTAGGGACACCAACAGATCTCATGGTGATCCATGCCACCCACCTTCTACAGGTAGCAACAAGCAGATGTTGGAGCTTGATTCTCCATGTTCATGATGAGGTGACACTTTTCTGGGCAGACTTCGAGAGACTGTTTCAGGCAGAGTTTGTCCCAGCGACTCTTCGCACAGTGCACATACATGAGCTTCTTCATCTATAGCAGGGAAACATGACTGTGGCTCAGTACTATACGAAGTTCACTGAACACTCACGCTACTCCACTAATATGGTGCGGAACGCATTCTTCCGGGCCCGAACCTTCGATTAGGGGCTCCGGAAGGAGATCAGGGATTTGATAATCTCACTCTGCATCCTGACGTAAGAGGGGGTGTTAGAGAGAGCCCTCCTAGTGGAGAGTTTACTTACTGATCATTCACCAGCAGCGAGACCCACTACCATTAATCACGTAGAGGATTCTTCTACAGCTAGCAGTAGATAGATGTCGCAGAGGTCCAAGAGGACCAGACCTACAGGTGGATGACCGCATAACTCAGGGTTAGTTGTGCGGGGCACTCGTGGCAGAGACAGGCATGCCAGAAGCAGGCAATGTTTCACATGCGGCGGGCAGGGTTACATGGCTTGAAAATGTCTTACCCACCATACTGATGATCAACTATTGGTTGAAGGACCACCAAGGAAGAGACAAAGGATTGATTGAGGAGGTACGAAGGGATTAGGTGGACATGGCAGATGAGCTGGTCGTGTAGCTAGCGGTGGTTGAAGATTCGAGATGTTACCTCCACCACCATCAGGAGGTCCACCCCGACCACAGGGTGCCGGTGGGCAGGGGAGTGCCCAGCTCTAGGCAGCTAAGGCCTACAATAAAGGCACTCAAGATATGATACGAGGTATGATCTGTGTATACTCCACCTTAGTTGTAGTACTTATATACAGAGGTTCCATTCATTATATTATTGCCACATCCCTCGTTCTGAGATCAGAGATTCCAAAGGAGTCGTTGGCTCGATTCTTATGGCTAGAGACTCCTACCGGAGAGGATTCGATGATTACTCACTTATGTCGGTAGAGTGAGCTTACTCTAGGATGTGAGATCTTTGACTGGGATCTCTTAGAAGCAGGGTCAAGGAATTACGACGTCATCTTGGTTATGGACTTATTGCCTACATTTCATGATCATATTGACTCTATTAGGTGCAAAGTGTGGTGTGTCACACGGATGGACTAGGTTTACCTTTACCGGTGAGAAGGGAGCCTTTGTAGCACATGATGGACTTACTCGGAGGAGAGTACATCTGATCACTCATCAGTTGGCTAGCCTTACCCTCAGAGTGGTTGATGTGGGGAGTCTGAGTTATCCTGTAGTGGTGGACCAGTAAGCAGATGTCTTCCCTGATGATGTTCTGGGTCTACCTCCTCACTGAGAGGTTGACTTTTACATTGACTTGTACCCCAGGACAACACTGATATCTACACCAGAATATCGGATGGCTCCTGCGGAGCTTCGCGAGCTGTGGGTACAGCTAGGGGAATTTCAGGGGAAGGGATTCATTAGGACCATTGTTTCTCCCTGGGCAGCCCCGGTTTTGTTTTCCAAGAAGGCATATGGGTGCTTGAGGCTTTGTATTGACTATCGGATCCTAAACCAGGTGACTGTGAAGAACAAGTACCCACTCCCAAGGATCGAAGACCTCTTTGATTAGCTAAAGGGAGCATGGTGGTTCTCAAAGATAGACCCCAGATCAAGTTATCACCAACTCAGAGTGCAAGACGAAGACATGAAGAAAAAGGCTTTCAGATGTCAGTACGACCACTATGAGTTCTTGGTTATGTCATTCGGCGTGACCAATGCTCTATCAGTGTTCATGGGACCCATGAATAGGATCTTTCAATCATACCTTGATCGTTTGGTAGTAGTATTCATCGATGACATTATGATCTACTCATCTACTAATGAGGAGCATGATTATTATTTACAATTAGTACTAGACACACTCTGAGAGCACCAGCTTTTTGGTAATCTCTAGAAATAACAGTTCTAGATCCGAGAGGTTCACTTTTTGGGACATGTCATATCGGAGGCTGGAGTTGCAATGGATCTAGCAAAGATTGAGGCAGTACTTTCTTGGGAGCCACCCAGGAGTGTTACGGAGGTACGGAGTTTCCTAGGATTGGCTGGATACTATCCAAGGTTTGTGCCAGATTTCACCAGAGTTGCAGCACCACATTCAGCATTGACGAATAAGTGGCAACCCTTCATGTGGTCGAAGAGATGCCATCAGAGTTTTCAGGAGCTGAGGCAGAGGATGACTAGTTCCCCCATCTTGAGGCTTTTGGAGGAGGGTGTAGGTTATATAGTCTTCTTTTGGAGGAGGGTGTAGGTTATGTAGTCTGCTGCGACGCATCAAGGACCGGACTCGGATGTGTCCTGATGTATAAGTGAGTGGTGATCGCTTATGGTTCGTGAAAGCTGAGACAACACGAGCAGAACTATGCAACACATGACCTGGAGTTAGCAGTAGTGGTCTTCATCATGAAGATGTGGCGACACTACATGATGGGTGAATGTGTTATAGTCCCCTCGGATCACAAGAGTCTCTTGTATATCTTCTCTCAGAAGGACCTAATCCTGAGATAGTGACATTGTCTTCAGTTCCTTCAGGACTATGACTTCGAGTAGTCTATACTCTGGGGATAGGAAACTTTGTAGCAAATTCACTCAGCAGGAGATCTGGTATACGACTGCTTGGTGAGGTGACTTTGCAAGTGGCCGCTTTGCATATATCGTACGTGTAACGCGATGGACCAGTTTTTCTTTAGTCTCTAACAGTCACTCCCCCACTAATTCAGCGATTCAGAGAGGTGGATCATGTCGACACAGACTGTGTGGATCGACGTGCTCAGATATCCACAGGGAATCCACCTGATAGATTTTCTAAAGTTGGGGAGCGCTTTATCCTCTTTAGAGGAGGTACCATGGTAGCAGTGTCGCTTTGGGAGGAAGTGATGAGAGTTTCCCACACATCTCCTCTAGAGGTACATCCAAGAGTGGTGAAAATGTACAAGGACCTCTGAAGACAGCACTGGTTTCTAGGGATGAAGAAAGTAGTGGCATAATTTGTTTCTCGGTGTCTCACTTGTCAGCAATTGAAGGTGGAGCATCAGGTACCAACTGGCTTGGTTTAGCCTTTTGAGGTCCCGGAGTGGAAGTGGGATGCGATATCCGTGGACTTCATGACAGGACTTCCACGTACGTCCAAGGTTCATGAATCGATTTGGGTTATCGTCGACTGACTCACCATGTCGGCCCACTTCCTACTGATTAGACAGCAGGGTTTAGTAGAAATCGTGGGAGGCCTCTATGTGCCGGAGATTTTGAATTTACATGGATTACCCTCGACGATTGTCTCTGATCGTGAATCACTTTTTACATCTCGTCCATGGAAGGGGTTGTAGGAGGATTTTGGGGAGTAGATTCATTTGAGAACCGCCTTCCATCCTCATATGGATGGCCAGACTGAGTGGACCATTCAGACCCTCGAGGACATTCAACGTCCACGCATCTTCGACTTTAGTAACAACTAAGATGATCACATACCATTGTTGGAGTTTTCATACAACAACAGATATCACTCCACCATTTGGATGGAACCATTCAGGATATTGTACGGGCGACCTTGTAGATCACCATTGTGCTGGACTGACCTAGGAGAGTCAGCACTCGTGGTACCATAGATGGTTCGAGCTACCACAGAGATGGTTTAGACCATCCAGGAGAGGATGAAGACTACACAGAGAAGGCATAAGTCATATGTCTACTAGATATGGAGACCAAAGGATTTTGAGGATGTTGACCACATCATCTTACTGGTGTCACCTCAATGAGGTTTTCATAGATTTGGATGAGGTGGCACGTTATCTCAGCGATTCATTGAACCCTTCCAGGTCCTCATCAGAGTTGGAGAGGTGGCTTACCGCTTAGTTCTTCCACCTCATTTGCACCGGTTGCACGACGTCTTCCACGTATCCCAGCTGAGGAGATACATGAATGACCCATCTCACAACGTCGATCACGAAGATCTAGATGTTGACGATGGGGACACTTTTATGGAGGTTACATAGGATATTGAGGATCAATAGGGGCGAGTCCTTTGTAGATAGTCGATACCTCTGGTGCATGTTTTTTGGCAGCATGGGAACCTCTATGAGAGTACATGGGGGTGGGAGGCTCAGATGCATGCTCAGAACCCCCACTTATTTACCTTGTATTGAGTTATGGCTTACAGGGACATAGAGCCCTCGGGTGGGGAGAATGTAAAGACCTAGAATATCCATGTTAATTTGTTTTAAAAAATATAGGAATTTTTGGAGTCCGTGAAAATTAACGCCGCGTGATTTTGAGGTCCGGAGTTCCTGGAATGAATTTAGGAATTTTTGTTTAGGTACGTTCAGTAAACGTGCGAGCGGGATTTTTTAACTTCTGAAGCGGTGCACGGAATTGAAAATCCGAGGACACTGCTGAACTCATAGTGTTGTTATTCTCCTAAGGGGACCCTCGCCTCTACAGTAGTGGGTCGAGAGTGGAAGATAGTTTGTGTGGTTTTTTGGGGAAATGAAAAATAAAATAAACTTTGATTTTATTTTTACGAATACCTCCCACATGTGAATTTTGTGGAGGTGGGGACCACATGAGCTTTATCCTCCAAGTTGAATGCTCAGTGGTGGGGACCTCCCGAGCTAGTAAAACCCCAATTCAAATCTTGGTGTTTGGGCCACTCGAGTCCCTCATAATTGGGGGAAGAAACCTCTCAATATCCCTCTTTAATGTGGAGGATACTTTTGACTTCCTCTACATTAATTGTTCCAACACACATACTTTTATTATGCCAACATAGTTAATTAATTTAGCCTTTTTGAATTTGTGCCAACGAACTAAAGAAACATAATAATCTATTATGTTGGCTACTTGGAATTTTATTTGTTGGAGCCTTGGGAGAAATATCTCCAACTAAGGACACTGATGAAGAACACCGAATTCTTACACGGGAATTTCATTGATGAGGAATGTCTTCAACTTCAATTAACCAATGTTTGAGGAAACGGCGACGTCATCGACGTCTGTCTATCCCCAACAACGTTGTCTTCTTCCATGCGGGAAATCATTAGTGAATTGAACGAACAAGGTAGGGGTTCATTTGTGAATGAATACATTTCCCATGTTCTTACCTTGATTTCTTTTTTGGGTTTGGGAATAAATTGTTGTGGGAAGATGTAATGCTTGACATTCTACTTCAAGTTCTTGTTGTTCCATATGCTACCACCCTAACGTGAATGGTACATGCCAAACAAACATGGAACGACCCTTCCAAAAATCTTGTGATGATTTTTGGTGTTGAATGTGATAATGGCAACAACGCCACCCCATGACCACCGCAGCCTCGTGACCTCCGTACCCTCGCGACCTCCGCACCCTCGCGACACCCCCACAGCACCACCAGCCACAGTTCCTTGTAGCACCACCCCCCTGTGGCCCATCCATGCTGCCCACGGTGACCGCCATCCGCCGAGTCGCCGACACCATCCACCGAGCCGCTTCCGCCATCCGCTGAGCTGCCACCCCCGACCGAGCTGAGCCACCACTGTCGTCCGGGCCGAGCCGCCACTGTCATCCGCCAGCCTGTCGCACCATCTGCGGCCCTCCAAGCCACCGTTTCCATATGGCCCACAGCCCGCCACGTATCCCTAGATGTGCCTCCTGCAACCCTGTGAGCTGCCCTAGTCACGCCGCTAGCGGCCCTGCTAGCCACCGCAACTGAACCTCCCTGTGGCCACGCGTCGTCCGTGGCTAAGCTGGCCCACGGCTACACCGCCCCGCGGTAGACCCGCCCTCACGCCCCCCCCCCCCTCGCAGTCAATCCACCCTCGCCCCCCCATGGCTGAGCCACCCTCGCGGAACCCCCCCCCCCCCCCCCCCCCCCGAGGCTGAGCCACTCTGAGGCCCCCCGCGGCTGAGCCGCCCTCATGGCTAAGCTGGTCTGCTTCCCTCACGGCCTACCGGGCCGGACCTAGAGGGTCGGGCTCGGCCAAACCCAAAGGTTTGGGTAACCCAGTGGGTCAGTCCAAGTTATACCGAACTGGGATGGCCCATTCCAGATCAGGCTGAGTTGGTCTGACAGTGTTGGACCATACCTGGGCCCACCAAGACCCATTTATGCACTTTTGGCCATAACTTTTGCACCAGACGTCCATTTGACAAACCGTTAGCAGCGTTGGAAATCATGGAGAGAGAAGGTCTCATTGAGTATACCCTACTATAGTTTTGGATTGATATGGGGTACGGTAAAGTTGGTTTGAGCACGAATCCAATCAGGCCCCCGGGACTAAAAGGCTAATAACACACAGACCGGGCGTCTAATTGACGTGCCTCCTTTTGCATTGAGAAACTTTTGACGTGGAGGTCCATTGAGATACTTCTTCATGGGATAATGTGGAAGTTGGAGAATCGACCAGTGTCTTGGGGTGCAGACTCTCCCAGAGACGAGCAAGCCTAGTGTGGAAACCCAATAGTTAGTTGTGATGAGAAGAGTGCTCCTAGAGATCATGTGCGGGTCAGCACCGAGCAATCCTATACGGGTCAGCTCCTAGTGATCCTATGTGGGTCAGCTCCTAGAGATTCTATGTTGGTCAGCTCTAGTGATCATTTGTGGGTAAGCTCTAAGTGATCCAATGCGGGTCAGCTTCAGCGATCATGTGTGGGTCATCTCCTAGCGATCCTCTATGGGTCAGCACTTAGCGATCCTGTAGGGGTCAGCACTAGCGATCTTGTGTGGGTCAGCTCCTAGCAATCCTTTGTGGGTTAGATCCATCTATCATGTGTGGGATAGCTCCTTGAAATCCAGTATGGGTCAGATCCAACAATTTTGTGTGGGTCAGTTCCTAGCGATCCTCTGTGGGTCAGCTCCTAGAGATTTGTGTAGTTCAGTAGCAGAGCCTCTCAGCATAGTAAAATGATTTAGTAGTTATAACTAATCATCTCTACCACCATACCTAAGTTGTATACTTGGTGTGATCTGAGTCAGAACCTCTATGTTTCTTTATGATTGAGATGGATTACTTGATAATTTAGGTATAGGTATGGGAAAATACCTATGTAAGGTTATCTGTTGTTTTTTATACTTTGTGGTTTATCCATGGTGGATTTTGTGAGACCTTGAGGGTCTTGGGGTCCCTAAGGAGTATCTTTATAGTCACCCCTGCATGGGCTATGACCGCACCTTGTTGCGTTGGATGCAGATGATGGACAGTGCTAACTGAGGCTGAGAGTACCTGGACTGGATGGTGCCCGGAGGTGGACCATACGACATGTCGGTACGCAGAGGATGGGGGTGGGCATGGAGTGTTGAGAAGGTGATTTGTACCTACCCTTCAGGTAGGAACCTAAGAGGATGACCCAATAGCTTCTTTTCTCTTTTTCAATTGTATTTTATTTCAGTTGAAGTTGTATATATTACTATTGGTATTGTATTCTGACCCCTTTTTTACTTTCTGCACTATTTGTTCGATATAGTTGAATTATGTTTGTGTCTTGTTGTGTGCATGGTTGTGTGTGTTTATAGGTTATAAAGGCAATGCCTTTCCCAGTTTTTGGGAATAAGCCTTTGGTGCTAGTCTCCAGCCCTGGTCCTATGGAAGGCGAGTTTGTGGTTAGTCATGGCATGGGTCCTGGGAAATGGGTTGTGACAGATGTGACTCAAAGTGTTGTTATGATTTTAAAATCAATATTTTAGTTCAAAAAAGTGTCACTCAATAAAAAGAGATCAAATGCACCAGGATTTTCTTGAAAATTTAAGACAATGATTCATAAGTCATTTTTGATGTTTATAAATCAATCTCACCTCAAACTGATACACAATGTGATTGTAATGAGTCAAAAGTGTGTGTTTCTTGTTTAAAATTACATTTTAGTAAAAAATGACTACTTATATACTCCAAACCATGATAAAATATTTGGATTATTTTTATAATTTATGAAAATTATCCATAATTCATTTGGGATTTATAGAAATTATAAACACCTCAATATATCGCATGGTGTGACTGGTATGAAAAAAATTGCATCTTTTTATTTAAAATTCACATCAGTTTTAGTAAATTGGAAAAATGACCTTCTCAAAATTGGTCAAACCCATTAAGATTGTATTGATACTTTAATTTAATGATATATATTTCATTTTTGATGTGCTATAATCATCCACAACTCAATCTGATACACAATATACCTGGTATGACATGAAGTGTCCGTTATCAGTTTAAAATATCTGTTTTAGTTTAAAAAGTGTCCCCCACTAAAAACCAATCAAACACACTTAGAGTTTATTCATAATTTAGGAAAATAATTCACAAATCATTTTTTATGCATAGAAATTGGTTTCATGTCAAATTGACACACGATGAGATCAGAATGAGTCAATAGTGTTTTTTTCTAGATTAAAATGACTTTTTTGTAAAAAAACCACTAACATACTCAAAACTGAGATACCATATTCAGATTTTTTTGATACATTAGTACAATGATCCATAAGTCCTTCGAGACATGTTGTAATCAGTCACACCAAAATCTGATGCACAGTTTGACTGTTTTGACTCCAAGGCCAACTTTTTAATTAAAATTGACACCAATATTAGTAAAATTAACACTTTCTATTAATTTATTTCTTTATATTATTACTAAGATAAGAATTATTTTCATATATAAGTGCATTCTTTTCCTCAATCAGGGGTGGTATTTTTTAAATTATCATGAGTCGGGTCAGAATTAAATATCAAAGGAACACTAATGTTTTTTAATGAATTTAATAATTTGTATTTACGTAATTATATAAACCAATGTTTTAAATGTCTATAATATAGTTTTTTGTTTGTATTTGTATTGTAAATTTAATTTAATTTAATTTAAACATTGGGAGTTGTTTTTTTATATCTAGTGTGTTTGTGGTGTTTTGGGGTGCTATTACAGCACATTGCAGTGGTGTTGCAGGGTGTTGTTACAAGAAACTGTAGAATGTCCCTTTATCAGCACTTTTAAAAGAACAGATAAAGGTTTACTTTATTAGTGCTGGTAAAAAAAAATTTAGAATTTATAAATCACTAATAAAGGGTGCCATTATCACAGCTTTAAAAATAACTGATAAAGGTCCATTTAGAAATTCTTTTTCCAACATCATGTCTAACTCTAGATGGATGGTGAGCAAAGACTATACCTTGATCTTTTGGTTTTTCGACTAGACTGGTGCCCCTCTCATTTCTTTGGGTTATCCCACTCAATCTTATGAACACTCTAATAATACTATTAAAGATATTTTAAGCTCTCAAAACTCTATCTTACCTGACAATATTAAGCTAGTCACTGAAAATTATCCCTTTTCCACCCTGGTGATTTTTTTATTTGATAACCTACTCATAATAGCATGCTTGACTCAAAAAATGTTTATGATCATCCTTTTAACAACTCTGAAAATAATTTTAGTTGGATAATTTTTTTAATAAAGTATGGCTAAAGCCATCGTGATTCTCTCTTGTTTGGTTTATTTCACACAATTGGGTCCCAACAGACACATACCTGTAATCTTTTTGGATTCAACATCGCTCTAAATGTATTTTTGTCACCAACATCGAGAAGAAACTAATCACTTGTTTCTTTCATATGATATGGCCAGTGCCCTTTGGAATTATTCCCTTGATATTTTTGAGTGAATATTGTTACTTTATAACTCTATCAACTCTAAACTACAACGTTTTTTGGATATTACTTACTCCCATCAAATCATGAATCTCTTCATAAATGCTATAGGTGAGCTACTTCATGTGATCTGGATTTTTTTGAAAAGTTGAGGGAAACCCCCTTTTATTAAACAAAGAACGATATCCTTTTGAAGACTAGGAAAAGGATAAACACATTACAAGGACTCATTGAAAATAATGTAAACCAACAAGGCACACATGTCAAATGTGTACTGAAACGCCAGACATGAAGCAAAACTTCAAGAAACCTTGGGATTATCAATACAAGTAAAATGAGAATCCTATTTTTCATTTAGGAAGCTGCCTCGATTCAAAAGGATCTTTGAAGAAACACTATAAAGACCTTGAGATTCTCTAATGTAATTGGGTGAAAGGCATTTCCCCCCATCCTAGATGCACTTTTTATGATTTGAGGAAATATTTTCATCCAGGATGGATCAAAGTAAATGTTTATGGTGCTTCTAAAGTAACATGGTCCCCTCAGGATGTGGTTCTATCTACAGATACTATTAGGGGGAGACTCTACGCTACTTCTATTGAAGTTGTGGTGTCACATCTTCTCTGGAAGCTGAAATTCTATGTGGGATTCACACTATATAATTTTAAAAGAATATTGTCGGGAATAATATCTTGATTGAAAGTGGTTTGATGACCACTGTGAAATCGATTTGAAATGGTGTAGTACACCTTTCATAGAATCTTAATTCATGTTGGAAGGACTGTCTGCATTCTCTCCGGGACACCAACTATATTGTCATTCATACCAATAATGAAGCAAACATGTTTTTAGATTTCCTCGCTAATATGGGATTAAACCATGACATTATGTGGTTGAATGATCCCCCTTTTGACATACTTTCTCTTAAATATATGGACTACAAAAAAATCTTATCTTTCAAACTGATGTAATTTTTTTCTATATTTTTTTCAATAAAATTAGAGTTTTATTCTTTGAACAGAACACCACCATTTTAAAAAACATATAGTACAACATATAGTAAGGGATAGTGTGGATAGACCACCGAAATTTATAGGTACTGTTCTTGTAGATTATATGCTTTCTAGTTCCTTATATAATATTTTTTCCTCTCATTATTTTATTTATGAACACTTCTTAATGGTTTGACCCTCGTTGTGGAGTTTGAGAGAAGAGTTTTGATGATAGATACCCCATGTGGGGTACGATCTAGAGACATCTATTCTTGAGAAGGGTGTTCTCTTGTGGTTGTAGTGTTTTGTTTCAATAGGTATTTTTATGTCCTTGATATCTCAGGCTTGGAACTAATTACGGGTGTGGATTGGTTGGTAGCATACCGATCTCACATTGTTTTTTACTATAGGAGAGTAACTTTTACATCTCCTGAGGGTAAAAAATATATTCACTGTGGAGAATGGGATATCTAGAAGGGCCATAAAGGGGCAGTTCGTTAGCAACAAGGGGAATATACCATCTAGGATTCTAGCCTATTTTTGGATGATGGGGGTGTGAAATAAGATTTCATTCCACCCATAGTGGACCAGTTTTAGGATGTGTTTCTTGAATACTTATCAGGTTTTCCACCTAAGAGATGAGAAGTTTACAATTGAGCTCATGTCAGGGACTGAGCCAATTTCTATTCTATAATATAGAATGGAACCAACATAGCTTAAAGAGATAGAGACCCAAATGTAAGTGTTTATGGATAAGGGGTTTATCCATCAGAGTATATCTCCTTGTGGTTCTCCAGTTTTTTCTGAAAATAAGGTTGGCGGGACTCGGAACCTATATGTTTATTACTAGCTGTTGAACTGATTGACTATGAAGAACTGGTATCCTCTACTACAAATTGATGATCTGTTTGACCAGTTGAGTGGAGATTTATTTTTCTCTATTAATGGCTTGAGATCAAGGTATCATGAGTTGATAGTTAGACCATATGATATACCAAGGACTACTTTTATAAGTTGTTATGGCCTTTATGAGTTCTTTGTGATCCCATTTGGGATGAATAACGAACCATTAGTGTTTACGGTCTTGATAAACAGAATATTCCATCTTTACCAAGAACTATTTGTTTTTTTGGATGAAATATTGGTTTACTCCAATACTCATTATAATCATACTTAACATCTTTCCATTATCCAGAGTACACTAAGAGAGAATTGGATATACTCCAATTTATCTTTGTGTCAATTCTGTATTGATGAGGTACACTTGTTGGGTCACGTCAGTTTTGTGGAAGGTGTGTTATTTCCCCAAAAGAATGTTTTGGCAGTTTTCTTCTTGGTTGTAACCCATGAACGTGTTTCATATCTACTATTTTCTGAGAATAGAGTGATACTATCAGAAGTTCATCTAGAAATTTTACCATTTGGAGAACCACTTTAAGCACTGAACAATAAGGTTATAATGTTTTAATGATTGGAGTCATGTGATAATGATTTCTAGAAGGTCAAGAAGCACATGAAAATAGAACCAAACGTCTTCTTACCTATGTCAGATGAGGAGTATATGGTATTTTGTGACACTTTTGGGATTGGAATTGGAATTTTTATGATTCAAAGAGATTGATTTGTGGTGTATTGGTTAAGGATGTGGAGGCTACATGAATATAACTACCCAATGAATGACCTTGAGTTAGATGTAGTGCTTTATGCTTTGAATTTTTGTTGGAATTACATGTTTGGTGAAAAGATTAATATTAATACAGATCAAAAGAGATTGAAGTATATATTTTTGACATGAAATATCAATCTTTGGAAGTGGATATGGGTTGATTATATGTATTATTCTTATTGTGAGATAGCATGTAAATCTGGGAGGGGAAATAGTGTTACTAATGGTATAATAAGGAAACCACAGACTGAGGTTGTTGAGGTGTCAAATGCTGAGTGGAAGATAATAACATTGCAAGATGAGATGCACATTGTGGTTCAAGAGAGTTGGGATTAGATGATCATCTTATCAGTTTCAGTGGAATATATACTTTTGAGATGGATCAAAGATAGGTATTATCAGGATCTGTAATATTTCTCATTGAGGGAAGGACTTGATGTGCGGTGAAGACTATATTACATGTGAGGATGATATCTTCTATTTCAGGAATCATTATGTTATGCCTACGAGTATGTGGGGGGATCTGATGTGTGAACTTCATTCCTCAAAGTGGGTGGTGCATCTTGGTGTTACCTAAATTTATCGTGACCTACATCAATAGTTTTGGTGGACGAGCATAAAAAATATATAAAATAGATCGTGACAGGATTCTACACCTATCAACAGGTGAAGGTAGAGAATCGAAAACATGGAGGTTTACTATAGCCATTTCCCATTATATAATGAAATTGGGATGATGTTAGTATGAAAATTTTGGTGGGTCTCTCATGTATGACTTATAAGAATGAAACTATTTGGGTTATTGTGTACTAAGTGATGAATGTAGTTCATTTCCAACATATACGGGAGACATACTTAGTAGAGCAGTTGGGGGACTAGTACATCTGAGAGATAGTCTGTCTTCATGGGGTTCCATAGTCAATAGTATCAGACTAGGACTCATGTTTTACTTATCCCTTCTAGAAAGGGTTGATGAAGGTTCTTGGAACATAGGTTTTTTGAGTACGGTATTCCACCCATAGACATATGCAAAGTTAGACATTACTCTACTGGTGCTTGAGGAAATTCTATGATCATGTGTCCTAGAATTTGGTGGATCTTGGGATAAGAAGCTAGCATTATTGGAGTTCACCTATAACAATGGTTATTAGGAAAATGTTCATATCTCACCATAGAAGGATATTTATGGTTGGTCATGAATATCACATCTTTCCTAGATGGAGGTAGGTGAGTCAAAGTTGGTAGGACCGTGTCTCGTGTTGGATATATCGGAGAAGGTTCATCTGATTTAGATGTGGATGGATCTAACATTATTCTACAAGAGTATAATACTAATATACTTTGATGACAACTTTTTTTGGAGTCTGATCATGTATTCCTTTAGATCTCACCTAGAATGGGCCACCACAGGATACGAAGATAGGGAAAGTTGGTTCCCATTTTCTTTTAATGGATTGAGGTTGTGAATAGAATTGGGGCGATGTCATACTTATTGGATATTCCACCAATTTAAAGTATTATTCATACAGTTTTTTATGTGTCATAACTTTGGCAGTATCACCTAGACCCTACTCATGTGATCAATGTGGATGATGTTGAGCTTGAGATTAATGCATCATTTGAAAAGAATCTAATATGGGTGTCGAATCACAGTGAGAAAGTGTTTTGGGAAAGACTGTGTCGATAGTTCATGTGTTGTGGAAACATGGGCGTGTTTAGAAGGAAACATGGGGAAGAGAAGTGGATTTGCGATCTCAGTGGCCTAATCATTTTACCTTAGAATATTAAAGATTCTTGGGAGTACATCTCAAGGATGAGATTTTATTAGGTGGGGAGATTTTAAGATATTTACTATTTCTAGATATGTATAAATCTTGATTATTGGTATTCTTTGGACTTGTTTTGAGTATATTTATTTTTGGGTTTTACCTTGGGGTTTTTTGGTGATAATTAGATAAAATTGGATGGAATTATGGCAGTGCACAATTGGCACACAGTTTTCCCTAACCGTGTGCCCTATCCTAGCAAGCCATGCAACCCAAAACAAAGGGGGATTACACGACTGGCACATGGTTTGTCAAGTCATTCCCCTTATTAGGAAAAATCATCCACCCCACCCAAAGAATAGTTTTATGGTTAAGGATAATGGTTTTGGAAAACCATTCTCATGTTTTTAATTAACCTGTACTTTTTATTTAAAAGTCCCGACCCCCCTGCCACTTTAACACAAAATATAACCTAAATTGGACCTAAATGATTCTTCTAATTTTGTGGAGGCTCATAGAAAAATTCCTAGGGATCATGGCCTCCATTATCAGTAATTTAACGGTCATATTAATGATTTTTACCTCTCCCTGTAAGCGATCCTAATACGTTATGGATTCCTACATCTCTCTCATGTTTCATTCAAACTTTCATGGGATATATCCCTCTATTTTGTTGGATATATATCTATGATTAATATATCTAATATGTTTTATCTTGTATTTCATATTTGGATCTAGAGTTAATTCTCCATCGTCATTGTGGTTATTTTTCATCAATTTGGTCATTTTAGTTGGTGAGTGTTCTTTATCAATTTTTAGGTATGTGGTCTGTTATTCAAATATCAATTCCTACATTTCAATTATGTGTATATAATTATAGAACCCCTAATAGATGATTATAAATATAGTTTCTTAAATTGAATGAATTAATATGGTAAATTAATTAATTAATGGATTGTGAAATTGGGGATTTTGGATTGTTGAAATTGGAAGAAATAATTTTTGAAATAACTAATGGGAATTGATGTGATTATGAAATTAATTTAATTGGATTAATTAATTTTTTGAATTAATTATGGTGACATTTTTATTATTGAATTTGATTAATTATTTATTAAACTAATTTTTTTGTGATTGTTGTGATTATGTATTATATTCAATTAATTAATTAATTTTTGATTTAATTAATGGGATTGTTGGGATTAATTAATTGCTGAATTAATTAATAGTATTTGTGTGATTAATGAACTATTGAATTTATTGATTGAATGATGTGAATAGGTAATTGATGAAATTGATTAATTAATTGGTTGTTGTGGAATATGTGATATTTTGATAAACGTAAAACTGTGATTTTGTGATATATGTGATTATTGTGAGTGGGATATGGTATTCTACCTAAAATTTTCATATTGATAAGTACTGAAAAATGAGTTTTGTAAAGGGAATGAGGCTCTATATTCCCATGTGACATTGATGTGTGGGATAGGGACTCAGGCTCTAAATACCCATGGTGTGTTAGACATGACACTTTATGTCCATGATTTGGATTTGTTCTATAGTACACATTTTCCATGATATTAATTGAGTTGATATATGGTAACAACATAATTCTGAAATACGATATCCCATTAAGACAGTTCAAACTCAAGATCAGGCCAAAGTAGGTATTAGGAGTTTGGGTGTCCACAGGAAACAAAGGGTTTATGTGCTTAAATAAAGATTAATTGAATAAATGTAAAATGTTTACTTTGTTGCTTGTATTTTTTTCTTTATACAACTCCATACACAATTATTGGATGTATATTTATTTTGATGTCATTGACGGTGGCCTACTGAGTTATAATCACACCCTACTCGGGAATCCTGATTGTTACCTGAATATATTTTATGGTTTTTGGATAGGTTAAGGGAAACACCATATAATAGATGGCTTAGTTTGGATATATCATGGATGAGAGAACATGGAATGATTCAGGACCCACATAGATTTTTCAGTATCCTATTTTGGGTTTTTTATTTGACACATGGGACATACATGTCATGATAAATCTACTATTTTAGGTTGTATTTTGTATCCTATTTTAGTTATCATGTGATATTGTTATTGTATGGTTATTTGGTTATATCTACTAGTTATTATTATTTATTTTCATTTTTTTCTACTTTAAAAATTGGGTATTGTCTCCCCATTATAAATATTGACCCTTACGGCAAGTCAAATACCTTTGGATTATAGAGAGGCATAGCTGAGGTCATGTAACCAACCATATCGGGGTATCGGTGTGTGAAACTCAGGTCGGGATGTTACACTTTAGCTTGAAATATTTTTTGAACCCTATATTTCATAAGATATTTTCAACTGATTTGGCTATAAAACTGGGAACCCTTTTTATCATTCACTATCATCTCAAAATCATAACATTACATAACTTTGTGATTTTATTGATCCATATTCCCGTTAACCACATATGGAACCTATACTTATAACATTTTCACACATACCTCATTCTAATGGTCATTCAAATTGCATATACTAGAAAATTATTAAAATAATTCATTTATGTGTTTTATTGGAATATTTAATGGAATTATGATCACTAGTTTTATATAAACCCTCTCTTTTAATAAATTAACATTACATTAATTTTGTAATACTTAATACATTACAAAAAATAGAATCCCAAATACCGTATTAGTCTAGTTCATTTGGAAGTATGGAAACATAAACATTGGTACATAAGTAAGATACATTATATTTCACTTGGTTCTTCATGACTAAAAACCTTCATATAACCATCATACATAATACATATCTTTATAACCTAGGGAATGTAAAAAAAATATGTGAGCTCAGATTCTTAATAAGGATAAACAATAGAAATATGTTAGAATAAACATGAGCATGAGGGTAAGAGAATGTGATCCTGAAATTTAAATATCATACCCTATATATCAATGGTTATAAATATGAATCATGGAATGAGGATTGGTAGTTCATAAGACATGAATCATAAGGAAATCAAGAGCATAATCCACAAAATAATAGCATAGGATTAAGAAATATAATTGTGGAATACACATAAATATGTAATATCATTCCCTATAAGTCGAGAAAAATTTCTATAACATATCATGAAACTTCATGGGGACTATACCTACTGGGTAGGACACACCACAATTCCCAGTCGTAGTCCTTTCCTTGCAAGGAATCGGGTTTCCCTATATTCCCATAGTGGATCAGGTTTCACCAACTTCCCATCGTGGTCTAGGATACCAATCTTCATATAGTTGATCAGGTTTTCCCATCTTCCCATAGTGGATCGATTTTACCCACCTTCTATAGTGGATCAATATTTTTGAATTGATTCCTATAATTTTCTAATGAGATATAAATCTTTACTCAATATATTAGATGGATATATAGATCCCACCCATATCTTAATAAAATCATATATAAATGAGCCATAAAATCATAAACAATCATATCATAACCCATGAAATAAAATGGTTATCATAAACAAGTAATCACATCATAACCTATGGAAAGAGACATGTTTCATAATAATTTCAACCAAATCATAACCCATGGAAAGAAGTGGGTTTTATAATAATAAACCCATGAAAAATAAATTGGTTTCATAAACATCATTCCATCAATAAATAAACCATTTATTGAAATAATATGAATGGGTCCCTTGTATTATTTCCTTATAACGGCACGAGTAACACCAACAGATTTAATCATAGATGGGAAATAATTTGGAAGGACCTTTTAAAAACAATTAATAAGGAAATTATCCTTTCTTCTTTGAAAAATTATTTATAAAAAATAAAACATTTTGAAACCCATTTTTATTTAAAATAAACATTAAAAATTATAAATAAAATTTGAAGACGTTTTGAAAACCATTTATTTGAAAAAACTATTAAAACATAAAAACAAATATTGAAAATGTTTTGAAAACTATTTTTTGAAAAAAATGAAAATTTATAAATAAATCTTGAAAACGTTTTGAAAACCATGTCTTTGAAAACACTATGAGAACTTAGAAATAATTCTTGAAAGTTTTTTTATAAAAAATTTCATTAAAACACCATTAAATATTAGAAATAAATGATCAAAATATTTTGAAAACCTTTTCTTTGAAAAAATATTTAAATCCTGTAAATAAATATTGAAAACAAGGTTTTTTAGTCATGGCATGTGTCTCAAAGAAGAAAGATTGAGACAAAAAAATTTATAGATTTGGTAACTTTTGAAACATAATCCCAATGAAAGATAGATCATAAAATGGTTTTGTAAATACCCATAAATTTAAGGATAATATTATATAATATATTAATGGGTAGTATATACACTATCCAAAAGAAAAGAGTGGTAAATAATGTGTAAATATTACAGAAAAAAAGTGACACTAGAAATCATCTTTCCTTATGTCTTTACTATCATCATAATCATTCAAAAATCATGTATAATAAAAATAAGTTTATAATACCAGTAGAAAATAACCATATTATTTTATATAATACCATATATGTATTTATATATTCTTCTTATTAACACTTCAGTGTTATGATTATGTTTCATGTAATATCTACTTTGTTTATCGCATGTGTCTAAATTTGATATATTTTTAGTCCTCATTTATATATATCCTGATTTGTAGAATGTAAAACATGATATAAATATCATTTATATTTTGTATATATGAATTTATAATAACATATTAAAGATATAAATATCAAACTGAATACACCATTCATGGAGACAGTAGGTCATACGAAGGCGTGAATGTTATTTTAGTTTAATTATTGTATTGAAAGAAAAAAAGTAAATGACATGTGTGTGTGTACTAATTATAGATGAATTGTTATTCTATATAAATTATAGAAGTTTTCTGAACACATCTTTAATATATTCCTTGTAGAGTGTGAACAAATCACATCGCTTTGAGGAGGCGGTAGTCCACACTTCCCCAAATGAAATTATCGTATTTACACAAAATGGAAAGCATGAAAGTATTTTTTATATAATAATTTCATAATCCTAAATAAATAATTATTATCATATATATCATATAAAAATATATTTTCCATCATAATTCACAACCATGATAGGTGGTAAAGGAAAAATGAACAATAATTTTTTGTGAGGAGGTAGCACGTCTTATAAAAAATTGTAATGTTATATACCCATTACGTGGAAGTGTGTGTAAGTGTAGATAGAAGTATTATAATGAAAACATATCAGTATATTGAAGATACTTATGTTATTATATAATAATTTAACATAAATAATTTATGTCATGGAGAAAAAAATAATGGAAAGGTGTTTGAGGAAGGATGTTACCTCTTCTTTGTGTAACTCCTTTTGGTTTCAGCAAAGGGATTCCTTGGTTGGATCTGTACCAAAAGTGAGGCTCCGAGGATTAAGGGACGGATTTTGGGAAGTGATTTGGGGTAGATATTTTCTGAACATAAATGTTTAGAGATGTGTGAAGAAGGGGGAGAGTTAGTGGCCTTTTATAAGGGAGGGAGGGGACACCCTTGGCCTTTTTGAAAACAAGTTAGGTGTACCCAAATTTGTACCAGACACAATTCATAAAAACCCAAAAAACTCAATAATATAAGGTTTATTTCCTATATATGGACATAAAATGGGTTTTTGACAAGTGGATAGGTCATTTTGGAACATAAGCTTAATTTTTCATTCCTTATTAAGCTTAATTTTAACTTAAATACTGTAATTAATTTTAATCACTTTCAATAATGTTTTTGGTAAAAATTTAATTAGATCCTATAAGAATATAAATATTATAATTGTTACAAAAATCTATTTCCATTTTTCAAAATTCTATTTATAGAAGAGGAAAAATTAAATTTAATGCTCATCCCATAGACTTGGCGAGAAAGTATGTTTTTTAAGAGATAATGTTCAAAAGTTTATTAAAATTTTATATCTTAATTCATTTGAAAAAAAATTCCAATTATTTAAATTGGATTAATATTTGTATAATTGATCTATTTCTACTTTAAAACCAACATGAAATATAATTTAACTATATATATACATTATAAGAAAAAGTAGTTTTGAATTAAAATTCAGTATTTTTCACTATTCATTCAAAAATTATTTTTATTAGAAAAACCCCTAAAATACACCTGAAGATAATTTTTATATTATAAATTATTTTTTTTATTTTTTCAAATTAATTTTTTATAAGTGTGTAATATTAATTTTATTATTGTTCACATAAATAAATAAAAAAGAGTTCATTTAGGAAAATGGTGTTTTCAAACCTATAAAGACTTTACTAATATTGCATGTTTTATTAATAATATGGTTTATTAATATATGAACATTATAAATAATATTTCAAAAATATTTATTAATATTAATAATAATTTTTTAATGGATAGGTTATAACTATCTCGATTAAAAAATTATGACAATAAAATGTTGTTTTGTAGAAAATCAGTGTTGTGTGTAATAGAAGACAAGTTGGTGTTGCATTTAACACAAGATTATCTTTATATAGTGTATAATGAAAGTTTGAATTAGTGTAGTGTGAAACAAATGAAATCAAATAAAATTAATTTATTATTAAAAAAATCACAAAAACTCAGGGTGTTTCATTATAACCCCCTAAAATTAATTTATCGCTTGAAATTCATCATTATGATTCAAATAAATGAGGATATTTCTACCTCATAACATCATCATGTTCCCACACAGCTTCCTCTAACTTGTGATTTCTTCAAAAAACATTCATCAGGTGATTTTTCTTATTTCATAGAACTTTCATTATATGATCTATAATTTCAATTGGTTATTCCTCATAAAAATATTATTCTCCAGTGGTATGACCTTTGAGTTCATTATATATAAAGGTTTATGTATTTACTTACTCACGAGAGATACACATAAGACATAGTGGAATTGAGAGAGATTTAGAGAAATTTCCTTGAGATAGGATACTATTATGATATGATCAAGAATCATAAAGGAACTAATATACCTAGGGATTTGTTTCTCATTATTCCTAAACCTCATAGACTTATACTATGAAGAAATTCTTAGGAAGACCTTCTCACTAACTTCAAATTATAGGTCATGGAAATGGTTATTACCATAATTTTTCTTCCGAAATTGAGTTGAATTGATATGTTAGTGAATGGTTCTAGCCGTCTCTACAATTTCTTCTACTATCTCTGATCTAAATAGTTTTATTTATCCAACTCTATCCCAAAAAGTTAGAGCTCATAATTTTTTCTGATAGAGGTATTTATAAAGATCCATGTGGAAACTTGAGTGAATGTTATTTTTATAATAAAACTCAACTAGATGAAGGTGTTGATACCAACCACCATTGAAATCCAATGAATAATATCTCAACATATCTTATAGGGTTTTAATTTTTCCTTCATACTAAATATCTGTATGAGGATTATAAGATATGATGAAACTCAATTTTGTATCAAATTCTTGTGAAATAATTTTCCAAAACATTCCTTATTAGATACAATGGAAAGTGGTACTCCATGGAAACTCACCACTTTTATAATGAATATCATGGAACGATTATAGAGAGATAAGTCATCTCTAATATCAATAATGCTTTCTGACATAGTAAAATGATCAATTACCACCCATATAGCATTAAACCCTTTATAGGTTTTTGGGAATCTGACAAAAAAATCTATAATGATGTTCTCATATTTTCATTATGGTATGGGTAATAAATGAAATATCCCCTTATAATTTATTCATTCTACCTTAACATGTTATAATACCAAGAAATGAGATAAAATATCTATAATATCCTTATTCATGACATCCCACCAAAAGCATGCCTTTAAATTTCTATAGATAATTGTACATCCATGATGAATAGAGAATGAAAAAATATGGGCTTCCTCTAATAGGCCATTATTCAAATCCATTCTGTAGGGAACGCATACACCATTCTTAAGACTTATCATTTCAACATGATCATGGTTAAAAATAGAAAAAAATATCCCTCATTTGTATCTCTGTATATTCTCTTTGTGGCTCATTAATATTCACTTGGATAGAGGGATGGACACTGAAATTACCAAGATAATATTTCTCCACTTCCTTCAAGATTTATAGATATATCCTTTTAAAATTGAGAAATATTATGAATTTATTGATCCTCATTAGGGATAATCTAGTATGATCCTTTCAACTCAATTCATTTCCTTCCTTATTCCCTTTCTGAGGGTGCTAATTTATTGAAAAATTCTGATCCTTTTTTAGCTCTAAAATATTGATTGGTTCATGTTAAACTCTTTCTATGTGAATATATATTTTAGACTTTTATAATCAATATATATCACACATTTCTCCATAAATATAATTCCTCCAGATATTTAATGCATAAATTACCCCTGCTAACTTCAAATCATGAGTTGGGTAAATTTTCTCATGAATAATCAACTATAGAGAGACATAAGCGATAACAATGTTATTGTTCATAAAAAACATAAAACTCCCTTCTTGGATGCATCACTATTGATTACAAACCCTTCTTTATTACATGTTAATGTAAGAACAAGCGAACTAACTAATCTTCTCTTTAGTTCCTTGAAATTTTCCTCACATTAATCTATCTAGAAGACCTCTAAACCCTTTTATGTTAACTTGATTATAGGATTCTGTAGTCATATGAAATTCTCCACAAACCGTTGATAATGTCTAGGTAATTCATGAAAGCCATGGATCATAGTCCCCCTGGTTGGTCTAGGCAAAAATTTAAAAGCCCCCATCTTTGATTGATCTACTTTTATACCAACTCTTGAGATTATGTGACTCAAAAATGAAAACGTTTGTAGCCAAAATTCACAATTTGTAAATTTTTCATATAGTTTCTCCTTCCTTGGGATATTTAGTACAATTATCATGTGGTCTTCATGCTCTTTATTTATATTTGAATAGATAATAATATCATCAATAAAGACTAACACAAACTAGTCAATGTAATCTCTAAAGAATATATTCATCAAATCCATGAACATAGCAGGGGAATTGATATGACAAAAAGACATCACTATATTTTCATAGTATCAATACCTTGTATGTAATTCCATCTTGGGTACATCCTCTTTCTTGACCTTTAATTATTGATATATATAATGAATATCAATCTGAAAAAAGTAATGAGCTCCATGCAGTAGATTAAATAACGCATTCATACAGGGAAGAGGGTAAATTCTCTTGATTTTGATCTTGTTCAACTCTTGATAATCAATACAGAGTATCATTGAACCATCTTTCCTTTTCACAAAGAGAATAAGTGCTCCCCAAGGAAAAAAACATGGCTGAATGAATCTCTTATAAAGGTTTTCATTGAGTTTTTTCTTCAATTTCTATAACTCAGTGGGGGAATTTCTATAGGGATACATTGAAATTGGTGTGGAACAAAGTATGTGTTCTATCAAGAACACAACTTCATGATTTTTTGGAAGACTATAAAAATATTCTAAGAACATGTCCCAAAATTCCAAAAAAAAATGCATATCATCACTGTTGAGTTTCTCCCAAACCATATGAGATAAACACACCTTCTCGATGGGAATTCATACCCACTAACTAAATGTAATCTCTATAGGGAGTTCATACATTTCATCACATTGGTAAAAGATCATAGGTCGGTTTCAAATATCAAATGTAACTTCCCTTACTCAAAAATTTATTTGGGATTTATATAAATAAATCCTATCCATTCCTAGAATGAAACCAAATTCAACCAAAGAATGATTGAAAAGAGTTATAGGAAGAACATTCCCATAAATGTCAACTAGAGATGAATCATTGACTTGAGATGAAAGTATCATACTGTCATGGGATTGAATTGATAATTCCACATATAATAATTTGGGTGGAATCTTAATACCCTTAGAAAATTATTTAGATATGAATGATAGGTATATCTAGAATCAAATAAGACATTAGGAGTTCTAAAGTTTATGGTTAGTGTACCTTTCACCATATCATTATCACTTGGTTCATCAAAAATAGCCATCACATGGTATTCACCCTTGTCCCTTTGTTTAAGAGGATACTGACACCAATCATCATCACCAACCATTAGGTTTGGCCGTTGGTTATCATAATACCCATCCTCTTTACACTTATGGAGCTATAGTATGGGAGGGGTATTATATGTTTCTTTTACTCTATTTTCATCATTTGACAAATTCTTCCCATATGTTTGGAAATTAATTACTCAATGGCCTTCCGTTTTTTCACCTAAAAGACTTATTAGGACCAATAAGATAATTTGATCCATGCTTCTTTACACACTTGAAGAATAAATTTATGTTCATATTCTTTTATTCATAGTTTTTAGACTTTATTTTGAACTCCATCACCATTTTATTGTTAAAAACATGATATTTATATGTAACTCCAACCTACATTTCAACTTTGATTGCACAACACACAACTTCTTCATAGATATTAAAGTCTCTCCTTGAAAATTCCCTTCTGGGACTTATTTTAAAGCCATTTGAAGAACCTATTAACATTACTTTTATGTTTGATAATAATTCCAGAAGAAAGTGTGGCATGTATTATGAAATTAGCCTCATTGGTACCAATGAATTCATCATCCTTTTTCTTCAACTCAAGAAAATATTTTTCCATCTTCGTATGATGAACATCAAGAAAGTACGTATTGAATAATAAGTTCTTGATCTTGTCCCAATACATGGATTAAATTTCATCTTGCTTCCTCGTATTCTTTACTAATGTCCACCACCGGTTTGCTTCATCATCTAATTGATAAACATATAGAATGAATTTCCCATGATTTAAACAGTATAGAATGGTGAATATATTTTTAGTGGTACTAATCCAGTGTTCAACAATAGGTGTATCATAAAAACCACTGAAATAAGGTGCATGTTTCCTTATGAAGGACTCAATAGAACTTGTTTCCCTCCTTTTCTCATTTTGAATTTTATAATAATTTTTATCTTGAGAAAGATGTGTGAGAATAAAAATGAGGTTTTTCATTCTATCTCCCACATAATTCAAATTCCCAGGAGAACAAACTTTTTTTCTGCCACAATCATCATTAACACGGTTCTTTCAGGTTCCATCCACTAACTAAAACCAAAATGAATAGAGTAAAAAAAAGTTTTCATAGTGAGAAATCACATAATCCTAAAAAAACCACGTATATGATGTCTAAATTGTGACACCTTACTTAATATATGATACCTGAGGTTTATCCTAGGTTATTCGCAGCAAAATTATTTTTAAATCCTTCATGATGGTTCATAAAGACTTTGTGAATTCTCAAACCATATCCACTGCGAGTTTCAAACCATGTGTGCAGTAAGCCCCGTTGATGTGTTCTAGGTTACGCTCGAGTAAGACCCAATTCACCTTTTTTAAGTCGTTACTCCTAGGTAAAGTTGTATAAGAACCATGTCCATTTATAATATCCAGATAGGGATTTATTACTAGGAAACCCCTCACTCTACCCTTTACCAAAATTCTAGTACAATTTCCCATACTTTTTATTATCTTTAAAATTATCCTTAGACATGTCCCCAAAGTTATCATTAAGTTTTTCTCATTCTAAATCCAAATGTTACCTAAAATATTTCTATGATGCCTACTATAGAAACCCTATCTTTTTGTACATTTACATTACATAACTTACTCGTAATACCTAATACATTATAAAAACATATGCCCAAATATTGTATTAGTCTAGTGCCTTTGGTAACATGTAAGCATAAACATTAGTACATAATTGAGCTAAGTTATCTCCGATTATGTTGTTCATAAATATAACCCTTATTAGACACACTATAAATAATATATATCTCTATAACCTAGGGAGTGTAAACATAAAAAGGGGTGTGATCAGATGATCATTAAGGGTAAACAAGGTATATATGTAAGCATAAACATGAGTATATATATTATATACTTCTTTATAATGTTTCATGAAAATTTTCTAATTTTCATAAGGTGAGATAATGATCTTTTTAAAATATGATTCCTTTTTAGAGGTAAAAATGTATGTTCAAAAGAAAAACTTTTATGGGGTTTCACTAGACGAATGGGTTCTTTTATTTAATTTCACATATATATATTTTTGTTTTATTCCCATGTCCTAAAAATAAATTAGTGGTTTTAAGTAAGACTTAGTACATGTATGATATCATGGGAAATTGAGACTATTTTGTATAAAGATAAACCATGTTCTCTTTTAATTAATTTTGTTTTATGTGAACATTGGATACTATGTATAAGTTTACACATGTAAATATAGTTTTACTATTTAATATTTTTCCCATAATTATCTAAAAATCTTAACCAAAAATATCTTTGGGAGAGGAATGTGATTTCTAGTTTTAAAATAACTAGAATATTTATTGTTTAAAGTCGGGTCCTAATAGTTTGTATGATAGAAAGGTTTGGATAACATTGGAGATTATGATATATTTTTTACGAGTTTTGTATATCATTATAGGTTTATAATTTTATTTTTAATAATATTTTCAATTTCTGAAAATCTATTTTGAGGCTTTAAGTTTTCAAATTTTAAGGTGATGATAAATATTTTAGGAGTCATTTATTTTTTAGGTACTTATGGTATAGTATATTTTGGGATGAAAAATGAAAGGTATGAGGAAAAATTTAGGTTAAAAATATTAATGTTATTTTTTAAAATGATTCCCACATTTATAGAATTTTTATAAGGATTCTATAAATATAGTTTTAGAAAAAGGAAAACCTACAGACTATGTGACAACATATCACATCTTACTAGGTCACGGGAATTAAACCCACAACTAATGGGTGATAATGGTTCATTTCCTACCACTGTTCTACAATATTTCCTAGTTAGTATGAGTTATTATTTTTAAGTAGATAATTTTATATATGAATAATATGTTAATTTTTAAACATATGTTTAATCGAATAGATTTCCATGGGATTGGAAAATTATTTGGTGATTAAATGAATAATGATATTTCAGAAGACGTTCGCTATTTTGGTAATACTATAAGATTAAGTTAAATTGAATTTTATGTGATTTTTTTAGGAATAAATTATTAATTTTATTTTGGATGAAAATATGACATTGTTTTTAATATCTGGTGATTTGGTTTATTTATGTAAATGAGTAACATACCTGGTGATTATATGATTATGTAAATTACATTTTTAGATGAGACTTTAAGATTCATTAATGTTATTTGGCGATAAATTTTAATACTATCTTGGAAGAATGTGTGATCAAATCCTTCCATTTTGGGGTTTCAATATTATTCCATAATATTATTGAGGAATTTTAAGGATAGTTATTTAGTGAATTTCATGTTTAACTTTGGGTATTAGTGTTCAATTTTGGAGATTAAGAGTAGTTTTTCTTCATTTGATGATTTATAAATATTTGTAATTATATTATATTATCCTAACCATCTTGGTTTTGGATAATTTTTAAGGATATGAGAAATATAGAGTCATAATTTTGTAAATTTTTTGATATGTAGAAGTTGATTCTAATGCTTCAGCTATGAAAAGACATTATTAAATAATCATCATTTGGAGAAAAAAAATGATAATTTGCAGGAAATTGACCATTGGATGAAACTTCACATGTAAATAAAATATATCTTCTTATATTTTTAGTCCAAATATTAAAATAATTAATCAACTCTATGAAATGGATCATGAAATAATAATATTTTTTTTACTTTTTTTTATAGAGAAATCAATGTCCTTTTAACCAATAATAGATTTATGGTTTTGTGAGGGTTAAAATTATAATGACCATGTTCTATCACTCTCCACCAGAACTCAATAGTTATTCTTGTCTTTTATGTACATTTTTCCTTCAGGGAACCCTAGTATGTGTTATCTCAGGTAACCATTGTACCTTCCTTTCTCTCTTTTGAAATGGATGTTTTATTGTCCCTTATTCGGATGTGGAATTTCAATAAAGGTATTTTGAATAGTTGAAACCTAGTTTCCATGATCGAGTTCTAATTATGAGGAATCAATTTATTAAATGGGAATACTGTTACATAATTATATTTTAAGAAGGAAACACTATGTTCATATCATACATGATACCCCACATCGAGCTTAAATGAAAAATTAAATATTATTATTTAGATTCTACTATTATAACCAATATATTAGAATGGTTGGTATGAAAATTATTAAATGAATTATAAAAATATGGTTTAAAATGTATATATATGAATTTTTTTTATAAATTAACATTAAATAAAAATAAAATTCTTTTGAAAATAAACGAAAATTTATTTCTGAAAAACTATTTAAATGTGTACAAGTGTGTTTTATAACAATAAAATAGAAATTCACTCTTTTTAGATTATATTGTTGAAATATATGTATAATATATTCAAAATAATTTTTAACATTTATACTTTGTATTTTATATACAACAAATAAAAAATACAATTTTATGGATAAAAGATATATTTTTTTAAATATATTTATCTTCCTTTTGATGGAGCAATTATTTTTTAAATAAATTTTGACACATTTATAAATTTAATTTGGAAAAAGAAACACAGTTTTTAAAATATTAATTTCAAAATTAGATTAGGATAAATTTCTTATATTTTTATGATAAGATTTATTTTTTGATGGGTAGTGGAAAATACTACATTTTAATTGAAAAGGAATTTTCTTCTAAATAATTTACAATGTCAAATTATATTTTAAATTGGTTTTAAATTAAAATTAAATAAATAATACATATATAAATAGAATCTATTTAATTGTAAAAAATTTATATTTAATTGGGACATAAAAACATTTCATATTTTTGAACATTTTTAATTTAAAAACTCACTTTCTCGCCCTATCTACGGGATTTATTTAAATTTAATTTTGTCTACATTGGTGTTTTGAATTTTGAAAATTGAATTAAATATTTATAATAATAAGGTCCAAATTTTTTAAGTAGTTCCCTTTTATTTTTTTCAGTATGAATAATAAACATATTAATTTTTACTAGCACGGTTAAGGGTAAATCGGTAATTATGGGTAAAAATAAAATGATAAGGACCAGAAAATGAATCTAATAAATTCCACAATTTTTTTGAATGAGTTATATTATACCATAAATATTCATTGGATCTAAATTATAAACTTTTTATGCCACATGGATGAGACTATGAAATTTATAATATATTATTTAATGAAATGTCAAATATTTCATACTTGTATTTTAAATAAATTTATCATTTTTAATATACGGCTTTCTCGAAAATATTTTCAACTATAAATATAAATTTTAATTATAAAATATTTATAAACATATTGGTAATTTATTTATTATTTTTAGTGATTAAAGGATTGTCTTAAATACTAACACTACACTGAGGTAGTAAAAATTCAGCTAATGGAAAAATAAAAAAAATGCTGTAAGGACTATTACAATAAATATAAATTGAGATAATTATTTCAATACAAGAATTTTAAAGAAGATTTTAATAAGTAAAGTATGTATTAAAATATTTTAAAAAAAAATTATATTGTTGAACTGATATTTATAAAACTCAAAGAAATGAATAGTGTCAAAATGTACATTATTTCTATTTTAAAATAAATAATATTTTATTAAATAATATAAAATTCCTAAAAAAATTAAAATTAGAAAACATATTTGGGTAAGTTATAATATTTCATCAAAGATCTATTTGTTGGTATTTTGTTAATTTATTGTAACTTTATTAACTCTTAGATAGTAAAAATCCTTGTTTCTTGGTAATAATTAAAGGAATTAAATAAGGGTTAAAACCAAAAGATAAGGGTATAAATTTAGCAAAAACATAAACATTTTTTATTTTATGGGGTTATTTACACCCAAAATCACCATATATATTAAAATAATAAGTTTTGATACATTTTTAAAATGAAAATGTATTTATAATAAATAAAGATGTTGGGAAATTCCAAGAGTGATCCTCCACTATCTTATAAATGGGAACCTTTTATTATCATTTATTCACAGTTAAAAATTCATTTAGTTTGGTCAATATCCACAAAAATAACTTCCAAAAATCTCTAAACTCATTTTAGAGGCCTTAATATACTTAAAACACCATCCTTAGTGGTCTTAAGGTGTCAAGAAAAGGATCTTGTTTGGAGAAGAGGTATCATTTTTAATTAAGTATTATATTTTATTTCTTCTTAAACCTCATCAAAATCTTATTAAACCATGATAAAATAGTAAATTAAGTATAATAAATAAACATAAATTATTATATATTTGTTTAAGGACCCATATCCATGTTCTCTTCCATCAAATCTGAAAAGAATTTTTTATCTTTGTGTACGTGTGGACTACCATCTCAAGAAAAGATGTAATTCATTTTCCATCACCACGTCTTATAAATGATTTTAATAATAAAATTATGGTTTATATATGATATTAATTAAATATTTATCATTCTTAAAATATAATATATCATTATGTTCTTACCTTTCCATGCACATAAATTGATAACATCGTTCACGTGTACATATGAATTGGCTCCTCCACGAC
This sequence comes from Viscum album, assembly GCA_963277665.1. Taxonomy (NCBI): domain Eukaryota; kingdom Viridiplantae; phylum Streptophyta; class Magnoliopsida; order Santalales; family Viscaceae; genus Viscum; species Viscum album. The sequence continues at coordinate 180,110,114 of OY728157.1, forward strand.
GTGATGTGATTCGTTTTTCATCACCACATCTCATTAATGATATATATAATTATATTTATAGAATTAAGATTATATTTAAGATATTATGACAATTATTAAAATATAAAATGATACTTACCTTCTTTCCAAGGTGATCATTGAAAAATGGAAATGTTACCCATTCATATGTACGATCTACCGTCTCCCTAATAGTATCATAGTAAAATTTTAATATCTGTATTTCTAGGATGTATTTAAAAGTATTGTTTTTATATAAAATTGATAAATTTTTCCAGAATATTATTTTTTAGATGATTGAAAAATGACCTCTTTGACCATATTCGACATACCAAAACCATTTTGGACTCAAGTAATGAATATTAGAAAAATGACACATGAGCATAAATAATTAAGTTATTGTTGTAACATGATAATAAGTAATATAAAAGGAATAATAAAAATGAAATAATTTCTCAAGAAATTATAAATTATCCTAATATTACTATTCATGAAGATAAAGATCATATGTGATGAGTAGGAATCTAGGTAAGGGACTCTTAACGAAAACATTGTTCTACATGTTTTAAATATTTATTCTTCTAAATATTTTTTTTTCATGACTGTGTTTTAAAAATTGTTCTTATGAATGTATTTATATCGACATGAATTTTTTAAAATGGAGATATTTTATTTTCTCTCAAATGTTTTCAAAAAGTGGTTTTTTTGGATTTATAAAAAGACTAATGAAAAATTCCTTTTTTAATGTTTATTTTCACAAAATCCAAAAGGATGGCTTTTTTAACTTATATGGAATGAGTGAATTTTACTTATTTCATACTGCCTATATATTTTGAAGCTTAATTTAATAAATCATATGGTTACATTCATAAAAAATATTTTCCATTTTACATGAGTGGGTTTTCAAAATAAGTAATTTCAAAAAGAATTATTTTTTCTTTTAAAAGTGCTTTTTGAGGAAAGTTATCAGGATGTATGTTTATGTTATGGTTCTATGGAATTGTTTAAGATGATGTGTGGTTATGTTATAAACCACTAACATTGGGTTACATGATAAAAAAATTATGAGTGGTTATGTTATAAACCAATGATGGTTGGTTCTATGATAAATTGAGGATGATAGGTTATGTTATAACCTCTAATTCATTGGGTACTACGAAGTTAGAGGTTGAACAAATTGGTTACTCCATTTTTAAGAGTGATATGTAAAATGATTTCCCAAGTAGCCTAATTATATATTATATGGTTTGTTAGGTGTTTTCATAAAAATAGTTTTATTTTCCGTAGGTAATATAATTATATTTTAGAAAAGATGATTCCTTTTTGAAGGAAAAATGTATGTTTTTAAGAAAACTTGTTTATGGGTTTTCACTAGACTAAGGGGCCCGTTTCTTTCATATCCCTTACTGAGATTTTTATTATCATCCCATGTCATAAATTATTTTCATATCGTTTAAGGAAGAGTTTAAACAACTATGAGATCAAGGGAAAATTGTAAAGATTTTACATAAAGAGAAACCATGTTTTATTTAAATGAATTTTTTTATGGAAAAAATGCTTACTAAGTATAAGTGTACACTTGTATATTATGGGTTAAATATGTAAGATTGTTTCCGTAATTCTATAAAACTATAAACCTAAAATATATTTGGGAAAATAAAGTTATTTCTATTTTTAAAATAACAAGATTATGTATTATTTTAGGTTGTGTCATTATAATTGGAATCTATGAAGGGTTTAAATAACTACAACGATTATGATGTCTTCTTGAGAGTAATGGATTTCATCATAGGTTTACAATTTTATGGTTAATCATAATTTCATTTTCGAAGAAACCCCTTTTGTGGCTTTATGTTATGGAATATTAAGGAGACTAATGATATTTTTGGAGACATTTATTGTATCTAATTATGGTTCATTACATTTTGGTATGAGAAATAAATGGTACGAGATAAAATTTGAGATTAAAACATATTAAGGATATCTTTTCGGATTTTTCACACATTTATAGAATTTTTATAAGTAAAATAATATTATAGTTTTAGAAAAAGGATAACCCACAGACCATGTGACAACTCGTCATGTCTGGAATGGCCATATGAATTGAACCCACAACCCAAGGGAGAAAAGGGTGCATCACCTACCACTTGCTACATGAAGTCTTGGTTAGTGTGACTTATTTTTTTAATTAAAAAATTTTTTGGATTAAGAATAAGTTGACTTCAGTAACTAATTTTTCATCTAATAGATTTCCATGGGATTGAAAAATTATTTGGTGATTAAGTGATTACTGGTATTTAGGAAGACGTTCACCATTTTGGAAATCCTATAAGAATAAGGTAAATATAATAATATGGGATTTTTTTTGAAGAATAATTGTTTAATTTTATTTTGTATGAAAATATAATTTTACTATTGATTTATGATGATTCATGTTATTTATGGAAATGATTAGAATGCTTGAAGATTATATGATTAGGGAAATTATATTTCGATATGAGACATTAAGGGCCATTGATGTTATTTGGTGATAAATTTTAATACTATCTTGGAATTCTTTGTGATCATATCCTTCTGATTTTTTGGATTGAATCTTATTGTAAAATATTATTGAGTAATTTTAAGGACAGTTATTTCACTACAAAAAAATAGATATTTGCAACGGTTTCTTTGTGAAGTGGACGGTCCCCTCACAAATTGTCCACTGGGAGGGACTATTTGTGATGAGACCCTCTTTACCATTGTAAATAATTAGTTATTTCTGATGGGTAGATGGTACCCATCGCAAAAGGTTTGGCGTGAGTTGTGCACCAAACCACGAGAAGGATATTTTCGAGGACCTTTTAATCTTGTCGCAAATAGTATGTCAACAAGTTTTTATTTGCGATGGGACCCATCACAAATCCCTTTTTAACCACCGATGATAATTAACAGACGGGTTAGTATTTACGATGAGGCTCGTCACAACTAATCTAACCTATATATACCCCACCCGTTTTCCTCTCATTCCAACCCTTTCTCTACTCCTCTCTCCCTCCTTATATTTATCTCACTCAAATTTTTCTATGTTAATCATTTTATACCGGAGCAATATTTGCGCTGTAAATCCATTGAATGATTCAGTTTTAAGGTATTTGTCTATTTCGTTAATTTTTTATTTAATTCATTTTTATGATATTTGTTATAATTATTTTTAATTAACAGAAACTAAATTAAATTAGAATTAGATCATTTTAGTTTCCATTTTTTTTATAAATATTTATGATTAATATTAACTAGTATTAATTAATAGTAATATTAATTTTTATTAATTAGTAGTTAGTAGTATTAATTAAAACATTATTAATAATTACTCATAATTATTATTAAGTAGTAATAATTAGTCATAATTAGTCATAATTAGTAATAATTAGTCATAATTAGTAATAATTAGTCATAATCACTTATAATTTGTCATAATTAGTAATAATTAGCGATAATTACTGAAAATCAGCATTAATAATTTATAAATTGAAATAAGTATTTATAAATAATATTAAATAGTAATAATTAGAATTAAATAGTAATAATTAAAAGTAAATCGTAATATTTAGTAGTAAATAAAAATAATTCGTAATAATTATGAATAATTACTAACAATTAGTAATAACTAGGATTAATTAGTAATAAATAAAATTAATTATAATAATTAGGATTAATTGGTAATAATTAAGATTAATTAGTAATAATTATGATTAATTGGGATTAATTAGGATTCATTAGGATTCATTATGATTCAATATGATTAACTAGGACTAAATATGAATAATTTGGAATAATTATTTATAATTAGTAATAATTAGGAATAAATAATTATAATTAGGAACAAATAGTAATAATTAGGAATAAACAGTAATAATAAGGAATAAATAGTAATAATTAGGAAGAAGTGGTAATAATTAGGAAATATTATGAATATTTACTAATAATACGGAATAAATAGAAATAATTAGGAATAAATTGTAATAATTATGAATAAACAGTAAAAATTCGGAATAATAAGGAATAATTAGGAATAAACAGTAATAACTAGTAATAATTTGTGATAATTAGGAATAAATAATAATTATTAGTAATAATTAGGATTAATTAGTAATAATTAGTAATAATTAAGATTAATTACTAATAATTAGTAATAATTATGAATAATTAGGAATAATTAGGAATAATTAGGAATAATTATCAAAAAAATTTAATAATTGGAAATAATTAGGAATAACTAGCAACAATTTTTATCAATTAGCAATAATTAGTTATAATTAGTAATGATTAAAAATAATGATTAATAATTAGTAATAATTAGTATTGATTAAGAATGATTAGAAATAATTTGTAATAAATAGTAATAATTAGAAATAATTAGAAATAAATAGTAATAAATATTAATAATTAAGAATAAAAAATAATAATTAGGATTAATTAGTAATAATTAAAATTAATTAGGAATAATTTTGAATATTTAGTAATAATAAGGAATAATTAGTAATAATTACGAGTAATTAGGAATAATTTGTAATAATTAGTAATAATTAAGAATAATCAGTAATAATTATGAGTAACTATAAATAATTAGTATTAATTAGTAATAATTATGATTAATTAGTAATAATTATTAATATTTAGGAATAATTATGAATAATTATGAAAAATTAGGAAAATTTATGAACAATTTGGATTAATTTAGAATAATTTGGATTAATTTGGATTAATTTGGATTAATTTGTATTAATTAGGATTAATTTGGAATAAATAGGATTAATAAGTACTAATTAAGATTAATTAGTAATAATAATTATTAATTAGTAATAATATGTAATAATTAGTAATAAATAGAAATAATTTGTAAAAATTAGAAACAATTAGAATTAATTACTAACAATTGGGTTTAATTAATAATTAGTAACAGATAGAAAGAATTGGAAATAATTAGTGACAATTTGGACTTGTTAGTAACAACTAGGACTAAATAGTAACAATTAGAACTAATTAGCAATAATTAAGACTAATTAGGAACAATTATGAAAAATTAAGAACAATTAAGACTAATTAGGAATAATTTGGACTAATTTATAACAGTTAGGAAAAATTAACAACAATTAGTAAAAATTGTAAATATTTGTAATAATTAGTAATAATTAGTAATAATTCATAATAATTAGTTAAAATTAGTAAAAATTATGACTAATTATTTACAATTAGCACTAATTAGTAACAATTAAGACTAATTAGTAATAGTTTGGACTAATTATGTATAATTAAGAAAAATTAGGAACAACTAGAACTAATTAAAAACAATTAAAAACAATTAAAACAAATTAGGAACAATTGGGAATATTGAAGAATAATTAAGAATATTGAGGAACAATTAGAAATAGTTAGTAACAATTAGGATTAATTAGTAATAATCAGGATTAATTAAAAACAATTAAGATTAATTAGGAGTAATTATGATTAATTTGAAAATATTTGGAATAATTCTAAATAATTTAGATTAATTAATAATAGTTAGTAGTAATTAGTAAAAATTAGTAATAATTGAAAATAATTAGTAACAATTGGGACAAATTCGTAGCAATTATGTCTAATTAGTAGCAATTATGAATAATTAGTACCAATTATGAATAATTAGTAACAATTAGGAATCATTAGTAATAATTAGGAATAATTAGTAACAATTGGGAATAATTAGTAATTATTAGGAATAATTAGTAAAAATATGGAATAATTAGAAACAATTAGGAATACATAGTAAAAATTAAGAATAATTAGTCATAATTAAGAATAATTAGGATTAATTAGTAATAATTAGGAATAATTAGTAATAGTTATATTTAATCTGGTATAATTAATAATAATTAGGATTAATTAGTAATAATTATGAATAATTATTAATAAATATGAATAATTAGTAATAAATAGGATTAATTGGTGGTAATTATTAATATTTAGTAATAATTAATAATAATTTGTAATAATTATTAATAATTATTAATAATTATTAATAATTAGTAATAATTAGGATTAATTATTAATAATTAGCAACAATTAGGATTAATTAGACATAATTCAGAATCATTAGTAACAATTTATAATAATTTGCAGTAAATTTGAACAATTTCTACTGGTTTGGTGGAATTCCTTTTGCTCGACAGCTCATCTTCTTTCAACATACTCTCACTGAAATCACTATGAAAAATCAGATCCAACATAGGAAAATATATTTCTGTATTCATGATAATTGATATGTGTATGTGAGAGCATATTTTTCATACTAATTTCAGTGAGAGAAAGTTGAAAGGAGATGAGAAGTCAGGAAAAAAGAGGAACTTTTTTCTTATGACTCACCTTCCTACAACTTTTTAAAATCGATATGGTTATAAAAAATCTTCTCCGACATTTGTATATCAATGTTCATATGCATGAGAATTGAGAGAAGTATGGTGATGCCTCCCTATTCTCCATTCTCATTTATACAAAAAGGGATATTCATTTGTTAGTGTATATTTTTTATAGTGATTTTAGTCGAAGAAAATTACAAGGAGATGAAAGTTCGGGAAAAAGAGCTGTCAACAATTCGTTGGAAATTGTGTCTCTCATAATTAGTGGTAATTATATAAACGTACATTAATAACTAATAATTATATATAATTGGTATAAATTATTATAAATTAGTATAGATTAGTGTAAATTAGTATAGATTTTATAAAAAATGCTATAAATTACTATGAAATAATGGAAACTATTATAAATTAATAGAAAGGTGAATTAGAATTTGTTCTCTTTTTTTGGAGAGTGTTTTCCTAATATGAAATTATTAAAAAAAATTATTATTTTGTATTTTTAGAGAAATATGGAATAAAGAAGTTGAAAAGAGTCATTATTAGATGATCACGCCAGGATAAATCATCATAAGAATCCAAACAGTTCTTGTTCAAATCATGAATATATTGATGGTGTTGAAGTAGTATTATCATTTTCATCCTCAAAACTAGATTTTTTTCAAAAGGGATAATTAAATTTTCTTTTAAAAAATTGTCCTAAGAACGTTTTACACATTTAACAATGTTGGTGGTCATCTGTTGCATTTTTGTTTCAACCAAAATAAGTTTTTTGGTATCAACATGGTGAACACAATTATAGAGAAGAATATAATAAGTTATATTTGGAGACATCACAATTTAAAATTTTAGTACATGATGTGGCAGATCTATCCTTTCAAAAAACTGATACTTAGGATGATATTGATTTAACTCTTGAGTTGGAAACATCTCAATTTTATGTGTTTTTGATGTCTCTTGAGTAATCCTTATATCTTATATACAAGATAAGAAAATTTGAAGCGGTTGAAAAATTTATTGTTATTAAATCAGATAATGGAATGTCAAATAGATGATTTCATCAGATATTCTCTTTGGTTAAAACACTATTACATGAATGAAATGTGTTGCCTAAATATTTCTATGAGAGTGAGAGGTTGGTTCGTAATTTGGGTCTTGGTTATCATATGATTCATGAATGTTCAAATTACTGCATCTTATATTATGGTGAAAATGAGTCATTGGAAGGTTTTACCAAATGTGAATAGTAGAGATATAAAGAGGTTCAACTTGGAATGTTTGGATTGATTCCTGTTAAATAGTTCGGATATTTTCCTCTTACACCCAGATTACAGCATTTATTTATTTTCCAGAAAACAACGACATTAATTTTGTGGAAAAAACCAATATTTCAACTTATAAATGCTTAGATCATCCCTCTAATGGTGATTCATGAAATATTTTTTTCGACAAAGTGGATCTATCATTTTCTTTAGAATCTCAAAACGTGTGATTGGGTCTTTCTACTAATGATTTCTATTCATTTGGTTCTTATGGTAGTCAGTATTCATGTTTTTTATATCATTATAACCCCATATAATTTACCTCCTTGGATGTTGATGAAGGATCCATACATATTTTTGACCTTATCAATTCTCATACATATGAAAAAGAATATTGATGTTTATGTGAAACCAATAATTTAAGAGTTAAATTCATTGAGGAGTAACAGTATCAATACATATGATGTCACTATGAAACAGAATTTCTTACTGAAAGTTGCATTGATGTGGGAAATTAGTGACTTCCCAACATATGGAATATTATCCGAATGGAGTACACAATGTCCAAAATCATGTCTGTACTAGATGAGAGATAATAATGTTTTTATACTCATTATTGAAAGAAACCTTGTTTTTTCAACTGTCATCATAGATTCCTTCCAATCAGTCATGCTTTTTGCAGGAGAAATATCATTTCAGAAAATGTATAATGGAAAGACATGAACCTTAAAAAATGATATTAGGTACATAGGTAAAATCAAATATCAATTCATTACCTCCCATCACATTTGGACCAATAATAAACAAATAAAAAATCAATGTCTTTAGGAAAGAACACAATTGGATAAATGAGAATATTTTTTGAGATATTCCATATTGGTCTGATTTGTTGGTTTGTCACATGTTGGTTGTCATGCATATAGAGAAGAACTTTTTTGATAACTTATTTCATATAGTTTTGGATACACCAGGTAAGACTAAATATAATGTAAAGGCACGATTAGATCTTGGAATATTTTTTAGCCGACCAGAACTTGAACTATTTGAAAATTTCAGATCACAAATGTTTATGATGAAAAAATAAGTATATACACTATCCAAAAAAATCGATTATTATTTTTTCAGTGGATTGAATATTTGAGACTTCTGAATGGTTATGCTTCCTATTTGGGTAGATGTGTCAGAAATGGTTATTTTTCCAAATTAAAAAGACATGAATTCTATGTGATAATGGAAAGACTTATACCAATTGGATTAAGAGGTTTGTTAAATTCTATGATTTGTGATGAGAAAGTAGACATTTCATATTTTTTTGGACATTTGCGGAGTGAAAATAGACAATAATGAACTAAATAGATTGAAAGAAGATGTTGTTTTCATTTTATATAAACTAGAAAAAATCATCCCACTAGATTTCATTGACTCAATGGAACATTTTATATTACATATTCTGGAAGAAGAAAAATGTGAAGGTCATGTACAGTTCAGATGGATGTACCCATTCAAGAGATTCTTGTAGAAATTGAAGAAAAAATCACGTAACAAAGCATTGATTGAAGACTCAATTGCACAATCATATTTGCAAAAAGAAAATTTATTATCTAATTATTTTGAATATAAATATCTCTCAAAACACAACTACATAAACCATAATGAGGAAAAATTTAATGATGAAATTAAAAATCAATTATCAATTTTTGACCCTCCAAAACATGGATTCGGTAGAGTCCATGAAATATGGAATTCTTATCACTACTACAAAACAGGGCAAGGGAAGCGCTGCCTTTTATCAATGCTAAGTAGAAAGAACTAATAAGAGAGGGGGGGCTTTATCAGCGCTAGCTAAAAGAACTGATAAAGGGTACATTTATCAACTCTATTATTAGCACTGATAAAATATTTTAATAATAAATATTATTAATATATATACAATATTTATCTTTATATTAAAAAGTAATTTTTATATGTATTCATTAAATAAAGAATGCAAGTTTCTAATTAATATATATATTTTAATAATTCAATATATATATATATAATGTTTTAAATGAAAAAAGTATTTCTATGATTATAATTAAGTATATATATGTATAATTAAATAATTATAGGATTAGAATAAATTACATTCATTCTTAAATATATTTAATATATTTATTATATTTATTTTTTTTATTATATTTGTTAGATTTATTAGATTTATTGGAGATTTATTATATTTATATTTATTAGATTTAATAGAATAATTTATTATATTTATTAGATTTGTTGGATTAATTCATTATATTTGTTATATTTGATATATTTAATGTTTGTATTTATTTATAAATATATAATACTTTTTAATATATATATTTATAACTAATTTTTTTGAATATATATGTGTTTTACAAAGAACGTGGTCAATGAATATATTGATCATGCATATATGTTATGTATCATGCATGAATGTTCCTTTATACATTACATCATGTTGTCTGCTGATGTGGTATATTGATTAATTCATAATGTTAACCATATGAACTATATATGTTCTAAAAAATGTACTTATAAAATCACATTTAATATATTTAAATAATAAATATATATTATTATATTTTTAATGATACATATAAATACTTTTAAAATACATTTGTAATTATAATTATAACTATATATATAAAAATAATTATAAAATTTGACATATAATTTTATAATTTCATTAATATATATATAAACAATTATATAATAATATTTATAAATATATACTATTTATAGTCATAATTATAACTATATATATTTGAAAATAATTATAAAATTATAATAAATATATTCATTATACTACTTATCGAGTTATAAATATATAATTAATTAGATATATTTGTAAATATATAAGAATATTTATAAATAAATACAAATAAATTTATAAATATTTAAATAATTATGAATTTATCAATTATATATTTAATATTTGGTATATAATATGTTATATATAATTAAATAAGAATATATTTATAAGTATATTTATAAATATTTATACAAATATTGACTAATAAATACAAATGTCATTTATAGTTATAAATAAATACAGATATATTTAAATAATTTAGAAATTATAAATTATATATTTATTGTATATATTAAAAAATATATAAATATTAGATTTATAATTTTTTTTATAATTTTATAATTATTTAAAAAAATAAATAAATAAATATTTATAATTATATTTATAAATATATATATATTTCATATAAATATTTATAAAATTAGAAGAAATATTTTTATATATATCTATAATATTTTAAATATATATAATTAATATATTTATTATATATATTTATATGATTATAAATATAATAAGAATATTGTTTATAATTTTATTATTCCTTAAATTATTAATTTATATGTATTAGTAAATATATATTTATTTATAGTTATAATTAATAATAAATATATATTTATTTATTTATCCTATATATCATTTTAAATAAATATATAATAAAATAAACAAATTATTAAAATTATTCTTTTAACATTAGTTTTCTAGCACTGATAATGATGGCCTTTTTCAGTGCTAAAAACGAACTATTAAAAGATGTCTTTATCAGCGCTATAATTTTAGCACTAATAAATAGTTATTTTATTAGAGCTTTTTATTTTAGCACTAATAAAGCATACCTTTATCAACACTTTTAACTAGCAATGATAAAGGTTCTAACAGGTTTTATAAAAGAACCCTAACATGCTCCTCCTCCCTCGCACCCTTTCAACCCTTCATAGAAGCTGACACTTGCATTACCGCAACCCCTTCGTCGTGACCCCTCCACCGCCGCTACCTCCTCTTCTACCACCGCTGCCTCCTCCCCCTTCTTCATGGCCACTGAATCATCCTCCTCTACCAATGTCACTGCCTCCTCCACCTCCCCCTCCTTTGCCTCCTTCTCCTCCTCCTCCTTGCGTGGACCCCTTGTCTACCAAACCTACTCTGGCACGCCCTCCTCATCTGACGACCGTCCCGGTAGCCTTCTCTACAATGCACATATTCCCAACAGTGAGTCTCTATCGCGGTTTCCCTAGTTTTTAAAGGTTTTGTAGGGTTTGGATGAACCCTAATGGGTATGGTTTAGGTGTTATGTGTTTCCTTTGGTTTTTTAGGGTGTGTGGAGGGTCCACATTGTCTTGTTCTCCCTTCAATTGAAGAGTCATCATATTTTCACACTTATGAGGTAGGTGATTCTATGTTTTCCTTTTCAATTAAGTCTATTTGATGTTTTAATGTTTTTAGTTACATATTTGAATTAATTCAAAGATTCTTAGTACACTTGGTCAATCTTATAAAGTGTATTCATGTTAGTTGGTTTTGTTAAAAATTGTTTTGAAGTATTTTTCCCTAGTTATGTTTATGTCTGCTTATGGACATTGTGTTCATTGGATGTCAAATGTTGATTTGATGATGTTTTCATCATGAAAAGAACCTTCGTATTACTCTTGAATAGGTTATTGTGGTGTTTTCTAGTTTGTGTGATTTTTTTGATGTGTTTATAAAAATTTTATTAACCTATTTGGTCTGATTATAAAAAAAAATATTTAGAAATTGTTTGGCCTATTTATGAAATTTTTTATAAATTGTTTGATTTGTTTTTATAATTTGTTGTAAACTATTTGGGTTGATTATAAAATTATTTTTACATTGTTTGTCCTGCAAAGAAATAGTTCATTAACTGTTTAGCTTGTTATAAAGTTGTTTATAAATTGGTTGGGTTGTTTAGATATTTGTTTAGAAATAGTATTTTTTGTTTGTAAAAGTGTTGATAAATTGTTTGGTTTGATTATAAAGGTTTCATCATTTTATAGTTTTTATGGATTTTTTATGGAAACGATTTGGTGTGTGTTTGGAAATGATATGGTCCCTTTTGGAAATTGTGATATGTTTAGGTGTGTGTGTGTTTGAAACTCAAGGTCCCATTTGGCACTTTCATATGCTATGTGTGTGTTAACATGGATAAAAAATAACTTGTGTAGTTTTTGGTAAATCCTTGGTGTAATGGCCTATTTGGCCATGTTTATGTAAAAGTGGTATTTGTTGTCTTGGAAATGGTTTCAGCGTGTGTTTGGTTTTTCAAGAGGGATTTGGGGGGGGGGGGGGGGTCTTCCAGGTTTAAATTTTTTATTGGTTTTGTATGCCTCATGGTTGTGTGCTTTTTCACATTTTACCTCAAAGAATCCATCTCATTGTGGCTATTTATTGCGCCTCACAATAAACATGTTATGAAATGATTGTCACTAAAATGTTAATCCACTGAAGGTGAGTACACTATATTTTTTTCAAACTAACTCATCAATGATGGGTTCTCCATATATGTATCCGTATATAGTAAACTATATAAAATACTTATTTTCATTATATTTATTCATTTGCATTTGTTTTGGTCTGTGAACCACTAAGAGTGAAGGATTCAATGACTTCCTTTAAATGAGGTAAAAATATCTACAAAACATGGTTAACATCATCAAGATAGTAGTTCTAAATTTTCAACACCTAGATTCACCTATCATCTCAGGGTGATCATTTTCAACATGGTCTGAAAATACATGAATTCTATATTTATGAGTAAACTCATCCACTTTTTCATTACCATCATGAAAAGAATCATATTCTTTATACCATGATTCACTTTAACTCGATAGAACACATTTACTTTGAAACATCCTTCAACCCCATAGAGCATCAAACTCATCCATGACTATTTTAATAGAAATAATACCTAAAAAATAGTACCAATACCCATGATTGAATTTTTTAAGAATATAGTCATATGATGTATCAATTATTAATGTAATATATATATGACACAATAGGATAAAATTTAATTTTTATAGAACTCCAATTATCAATGTAAAAACAATTTCATATTAATCTTATCTCTACTAAGATTGACTTGAAATTATCCTTTCTCAAGACATTTATTGAGATACTTATACAAACATAAACAAATAGGAAATCATCAATATATATTCAATATCTCTATAAACTCTATGTTCCTTCATACACAACCATGAAATGAATCTACATCAATCATATTGATCCTCAAAACAAACTCACCCCAAAAGAAACCTGAAGTAGATCCCTAGTTTATAATAGATGAAATACAATCTCAAATTTATATAAACATCACTATGTCACATTACTTAAAAAAACGTCATCATTCAATAAATTTTATATATAGAACCCACTTAAGGATAGCTTCTTTACATTCATAGCCTCTCATTTTATTCTATGATGCACATCACTGGATTCTTGATGCACCTCTTCTTATTGAACCTCCGGATGGAATAACACAACCGACCTAAATATAATTACTTAAACCAACCTCATTATAATGAAAAATTTACAATGAATATTTGAACACACTGCCACATCATAATTTCCATCAACATCTCCACATCATTCAGCCCCCCTCCCAAGCTTATAATTTACACATTCCTCATCAATTGTTACTATATGATGAATGAAACCAAATCTATTAAGATTAAATGAGGTTTGTAAGATATTTCCTATATATTTTTCCATATGTTATGAAATCATCGCATAAGTTTTAATCGCCTATTAGTTTCTAATGTCTAATTCACACACTAGGTTCAACAAACATTACTACCGTACAAATGAAGAAATCTTTCGCACTGACTACTCTAATTTCCAATCTATAAAATATTTTTCAGGTATGATACTATCAGTACCCCCAAAAATAGAAACTCCAGTGGATTTTGGAATATATTAGTGTCTGACGCCCCCATCCGATATTTAAAAGCACATGGGTCGTGTTGGCATTTCTCATGGAGGAGGGGTCATGCGAGACCAGAGGGGGAGTGTGGTTATGGTCTTTAAGTCCCACTACGGAAATGGTACTAAAATTTATGATGAGGCCAAAGCATTGTTGTCTAGGTTATCCCTAAGCATCCAAAAGAACATCCATATATCCCAAGAGGAGATTTATTAAATGATCATACATATCTCCCTACATGGTAAAGGTAAAACTCCATGTACGATATCTTATATCATCAGAAAATGTAGAGATCATCTCAATAATGATATTAAGGTCACTCACACCTAGTGTGAAGCCAATAATATAGGATATCATTTAGCCTCCCAAGCTTATAAAGACCTTGAAATCACATGATATCCAAAAATTTATTTCTTTAAACCTGATGGTGTGTCTTTAATCTAAGGATATTCCCTTGTGATATAGTACTTTAGGCCTCCTTATGCCCGGTTTGGTTGTCTTTCTTGTTCCTTATTTTTTACCTTCAATAAAAATAGAATCGATGATAGTGATGATCCCTACAGAATAGAAACAATCCCCTGGAAAAAATAAAAAATTAATATGGAATATATTACCCCTAAATTGGAGTAAATTAAAATGGGTTTCACATCATACAATTATAAACATTTCATCCCAAAAGAAAGAGGAAATAACATACTTATTACAAGAACCATCAACTTTGAGTGAGAAGTAAAAGGTGTGTTCTTGAAAGAAGGTTTATTTTTTGAAAGCATGGGGTTTTTCATAAAATCGAGTAGAGAACATGTATATACTAGAATAAGAAATATAATGACAAAAAATGATATTTAAGGAGTAACCATACCAAAAATTAAGTGAAAGAGGGAGAAGCCGAAGAATGAATGTTGGGTTTGAGAATTTCCCCTTACCTTATATCTGAAAGATTTATTCAATTCAAAGTCTTGTATAACCACAATAGATTCATTAATTAATAATTAAAAAACATTTTATACATGAAATTGGTTCATTATGGTTTCATTAGGTTATTTTATGAGCCTTTTAATGAGTTATAGAGTTCAAATCCATTATTCGGGAATGTTTGATTTTATGGTTTTCTTGAATGGTTCACTTGTATTCAAAAATGGAAGTTCATATATAACCTGGATAAACATCCAGAACTGATATTAAATATTATTAATGATATTACAAGAGTTTAAATTATCATACTATATGGATTAATCATTATTTAAAATTTACTGATGATCGTTTGGGTTAATTTAGGATATTTTTCGACTACAATGAACTTATTTCATTTAATCATTTAGTAATATGTACAGAAGTTAGTTCTAGAACATTAAATAGGATATAACACATATAATATAATCGTTTTAGACCGTGAAAATAGTCTCATGACCAGATTTGAAGTAATTAAAGAAAATTGAAATCACATCGTCTATGATGTCGGTAATTCGACACATCACAGACAATGTTTTTATTCCTTAAATAAGTGGGAGAGGAGAAAAAAATGATGATGAATTTTCCATGAACATTAGAAAATGGATAATATAAAACATTTATAGAGATTTAATGTCTCTTGTATAAGAGGAAAGTGAGGAATTAAAAACAAGATAAATGAACTTGATGAAAAGTTGAGAAATTCCTTACGTAAATTCGGAAGCCTAACGGCTAGGCATCATGGTTTTAGAAAACATTAAAAAGAGAGGGTACAATGGTCAACCATCCAAAAATGAATCATAATACAGTATATATAAAGGATAAAAAAACAAGAATATTTTATGGAAACATGAATGTTATACCACATAAAAGAGAACATGGATGGGAAAAGAAAGAAGTTGAGAATTCTCTTACCTTGTAGAGTGACTCCAAAGACATGAAGGTTTGGAACTTGGGGGCTTGATGACACCATGGGAGGACTAATAGGGATGTATGAAGGCTATAGATTCATTGAAGAGTAATTTTTAATGAATGGATTTAAAGAATGGGTTGGTATTTATAGAAAAAATTAGGGAATATTTTAATAAATTCCAAGGGACACCTCATTAGTGGTATTTCCAAAACCTTGGGATTCCCATGGTATTGGAAATTTGGGACACCTCACATCTTATTTTCTCTGTACACAATTCAATCAAAATTATAACATCATTAATGATGTCATTAAACACACTGAAACTCTAAACTGTATTTTTACTATTCACATAAAATTTAACTCTTTCAAAAAAATCATAAAAATTCACCCTAACCATTTCATGATGTGAAGAACTCAAAAATGAACCTCATTTTTTGAAATTAATTGTCTACTTATTATTAATTTAATTTATAAATTAAAACATACTTAATTCAAAAATTAACAATTCTAAAACTAGAATTCCCTTTATCTTACTTTGAAAAATTAATCAAGATGTAAATATCTTAAAGCCTCATGAAAATATAATAATAATAAAATTTACTATTAATTAGGGACATATTAATATTAATATTACTATTCAAATGGGTATGTTATAATTCACCAAAAAAAATTGGTTCCATCAGACTCCAAATAACTTATTGAACACAAATGTAGATGACCGCTTTTCAAAATTCAAAATATAGAAGTGGCCAATTTATGTTTAGTGATCACATAGTATTTAGTATCATGGTATTTTATTTCATACTAATGTGATTATACTATAATTATAATAAGGTATTTTCATTGATAAAACATTGGTTCATTACATTCTTCCCTCCTTATGAAATTTCTCCCTTGAAATTTAGTTTTACACAAACAGGTGAGGGTACATCTCCTTCATCGCCTCCTCCAGTTCCCAAGTTGCTTATTCAAACATATCATTCCTCCACGACACTTTGAAAAGATGAATTTTCTTGTTGAGTAGAACCTTATCTCTCTGGTTCAGAATCTTTATGGGCTGCTCCTCATAAGAGAGATCATCTTCCAGATGTACCACCTTTGAGTTTAGTACATGTGAGGGATCTTGTATGTACTTCCTCAAGAGTGATACATGAAACATGTCATCAACTTGAGCCATATTATGTGGAAGTGTAATCCAATCATCTACGGCTCATATACGATCAAGGATCTCAAAGGTGACAATGTACCTTGGTCTTAACTTCCCCTTCTTTCCAAACTGCATGAATCTCTTCCATAGTGATATTTGAATGAAGTCTTTATCTCCAACGTCAAACTCCAAGTCCCTTTGACGGTTGTCAGCACTGCTGTTTTTCCAACTCTGAGTAGATTTGATTTATTTCTAGATGACTTGAAGCTACTCTATCATCTCTTGCACAAGATTGGGTCCATGTATCTTTATTTCTCCAACTTCATCCCAACATGTTAGAGTTCTACATCTCTTTCCATATAGAGATTCATACGGAGCCATCTGAATACTCGAGTGGAAGCTATTATTGTATGAGAACTCAACCAATGAGAGATGCTGATCTCATCCACCTTTGACTTCTAGAGAGTAGGATATTAGAATGTCTTAAAGTTTCTGAATAGTCCTTTCAGATTAGCCATCAGTTTGGGGGTGATAGGTCCTGCTAAAATTTAATTCAGTACTCAAAGCATGTTGAAGGATCCTCCAGAATTAAGATGTGAACCTTGGATCACGGTCAGAGACAATCAAGATTGGAAAACCATGTAGTCTCACTACATCCTTCACATATATCCTTGAAATTTTTTCATGTGAGATATTTTCCCAAATAGCGATTAAATGGGTTGTCTTGGTGAGTCAATCAACCACAACCCATATCACATTATTTCTTTTTGACATCTTCGGGTGACCCATGATAATGTCTATAGTGACATTCTCCCATTTCCACATGGGTTAAGGAAATGGTTGCATCATACCTTTGGACTTTTTTTACTCCACTTTAACTTACTGACATACCGAGCACCGTAAGATATATTCCTCAATCTTCTTATTCTTGTTATCCCCCTAGAAGTGTTCTCAGATATCATGGTACATTTTGGTGCTACCAGGATTGATAGATATTGTTGAGCTATGTGCATTGTCCAATAGATCCTTCTTTATCCTTGGTGATGAAGGCACACAAATCCATGTTCCAAACCGAATCTCACGTTCATCATTGATACGGAACTCTTGCATATTCCCTTATTTTACTGCATTCTCATTCTTTTGTAACTCCAGATCTTCCCTTCGTGCCTCCTTAATCATCTCATGGATTAGTGGTTGCACAATCATCTGTGAAAGGTAAGATCTATCCCCTATCCTTATGATTTCTAAATATATCCTTCTCATATCCATTAAGATAGGGTCTTTCACAATCCGTAACATGGATAGATTAGTAGGTTCTTTTCTGCTTGGAGAATCATCTACCTTCTACTCCTTTTGAGGATGATAGTTAAAAGAGAAATCGTAGTCCTTGATTATCTCTAACCATATCCTTTGATGCATGTTGATCTACTTTTGTGTGAATATATACTTTAGGCTCTTGTGTATGGTATATATGTCACACTTCTCACCATAAACGTAGTGGAACCAGATTTTCAAGGCAAAAATAAGGGTTTCCATCTCTAGATCATGTGTCGGGTAGTTCAACTCATGGAGTTTTAACTACCATGAAGCGTAGGCTACCACATTATCATTTTTAATGAGTACACAACCCAAGTCTTTAATTGAAGCGTCACTATATATCATAAAACATTCACCAATCATTGGTAATGTGATTTCAGGTGCAGTAATCAACCTTCTTTTTATCTCTTTAAATATTCCCTCACATTCTACCTTCCAGACATACTTTACCACTTTCCTTGTTAACTTAGTTAGCGGGATTGAAAATATTGAGAAATTTCTCACCAA
The DNA here is from genome assembly GCA_963277665.1 of Viscum album. Taxonomy (NCBI): domain Eukaryota; kingdom Viridiplantae; phylum Streptophyta; class Magnoliopsida; order Santalales; family Viscaceae; genus Viscum; species Viscum album. The sequence continues at coordinate 180,129,346 of OY728157.1, forward strand.
TCATAAGTAGTTCCCAAATAACCCAATAAAACTATAGATTTTGTGACACTATAGGGCTTGGAACATTCCTCAATCGCCTTTATTTTTGAAGGGTCCACATAAATTCTCTCACTTGTGATCACATGTCCAATGAATGTCACTTCCTTCATCCAAAATTTAAAATTTCTAAACTTGGCGTACAAATTCTCCTTTCTCAATTTCGCCAACACAAGACTTATATTCTCTTCATATTCCTCATTACTCTTGGATTATATGAGAATATCATCGATTAACACCACCACAAATTTGTCGAGTTAGTTTCTAAAGACTCTATTCATCAAATCCATGAAGATTACAGGGGCATTTTTAAGTCCAAAGGGCATCACCAGAAACTCATAGTGCCCATACCTTGTATGGAAGGGAGTCTTCTGAATATCTTCCTTCGTCACCATTAGCTGAAGACATCCAGAAATAAGATCAACCTTTGATAAGTATTGAGCTCCTTTTATGTGATCTAGCAAGTCATCAATCCATGTAATAGGATACTTTTTCTTTATTGTGATCTTGTTTAGGTCCCAATAATCGATACACAAACGCATTGTTCCATCCTTCTTCTTCACAAAGAGCACCGGCACACCCCAAGGTGATGCACATGGCTGTATGAACCCTTTGTCCAAATTCTCTTATATAAGCTTCTTTAATTCCTTTAGTTTGATAGGATCCATCCTATAGGGACACTTTTAGATAAAAGTAGCTCCGAGTATGAGTTCTATTGAGAACTTTACCTCACAATCTGAGGGAATTTCGGGTCACTCTTTAGTAAATACAACATTGTATTCCCTTATGATGGGAATTTCTTCAAGGTTGGAACTTTCCTTTGACTCAACCATTTGGGAGAGGTATGCTTCATCATAGGGAATCAAAACCCACACCATTGAAGGATTTTTTGAAGTAGATTCATGATCATCCTTGTATTTTTATAGGATCATGGGATGGTTCAGAATACGAAAAGATATTACCTTTTACCGACAGTTGATATGTGCTCTATATAACTAGATCCAATTCATTCCCATTATAGCATTGAATTCTACCAAGGGAAGTATTACGATATTCTCATGAATAATATTCTCACAAACACCAACATAAGAAGATTAAAACACTTGGGATTCAATTATTGCACCAATTTGTGTTTTTACAGATATTTATACTTCAAGGTTTTAGGTCTTAGATTCTATAGTTCGAGAAAACTTACAAAATTTAAAGGAATACGTAAAACCATAATCAAATATGACTATTTACATTCTTGAGTGAATAAGAAGTGTACCTTGTATGAAATCATTGTCTAGATCCACTTCCATAGTAGTGATGTAATAAGCCTTCCCTTGATCCTTTGTCTTTAGTGGCTACTAACACTAATTACCCTTGATGGATCGAGGTTTAGTGAACTGGCTTTCATAGTTCCCTTGCTCCCTATAGTTGTAGCATTGAACCATGGGTGGTTCTCTCCTTTCTTCCACTACATTCTCCTTCCTCTTCATGTCTCTTCTACAATCCAGATCATGGTGTCATTCCTTCCTACACTTGAATCATTTCACCATTCCTTTGAGGTAGTTCCCATGATGCAACTTCAAACATTTTTGGTATGTGCTTCATCGAGTTTTCTTCCCACCTTTATCATTGGATCCTACATCTTGAAACTCCATCTTTTGATTCTTAATAAAAAAGACATCGGATCATTCTCTAAACTCCATATCCACTTTTATATCACATCGAACAAATTCTTCGTAACTCCCAAAATCTAAAATTGTTATATCCTTTCAAAGATGTGGTTTTAATCCAACAAATAATCTATCAATTTTTCTATCATTGTTGATAAAAAAACGTGAAGAATAACTTTAAATCATCATGAAATTCACTTCATAGGATGTGACATATTCACCCCTTCTTTCTTGAGCTCTATGAATTATCTCTTAATCTTCAAACGAAGATTTCATGGGAAATAAATATTAAGAAACATTATCATAAATTCTTCCCATTCTATTTATTCAATTTCATCTCTTGTCTTAGTGTTCTTAATCAAATCCCACCATTGATCAGCCTCTCCATCTAGATGATAAAGGGCTACTTTCACTTTCTCCGTCTCATAACAATGAAGAACATAAAATAACTTCTCCATGGAGTTGACCCACTATTTCCCAACTAGTTGATCGAAAGATCCACTGAACATTGGTGGTCATTACAACATAAAAAATTTGATAGCTAGTTGCTCCCTATTTGGTGGAGTATGTTCCCCATTATTCTGGTTATTGTTCATAACTTTAGATAGTTGGGTAAGCATCGCCACGATGTTTTGAACTCCACCTCCCAAATAATTGGGAATGTGGTTTGGGCAATAGTTCCATTGGCCCTCGCACGAGTTGTTAGCCTAGTTTCTCTTAGTTCCCACAGTTCACTAAAATAGAAATTGTTAGAATAAAACATAATTCAACAAGTCATGAATAATTAACTTATTCATTTGTAAATATTACACTAAAATCATGGCTAATGGGATCCCTATGTAAAGCTTATTGTGTACATATTTTTACATAGTCTTAATTCCCATGTTAACTAAACCTTACCTCTTATACTAACTACAATGAACCAACCATTATTACATTACTATTACATCATTTAATAGATAAAAAATAGAATATTATTACACATAGAGGATCCAAAAGTTTACTGTCTTGGGAAAACTCAGACCAAACATAACATTTAGAACATCATACATAAAAATGTCTTTAATTCCTTCTTCTCTAGCTTCATATTTCCACTTGACCTCTCCTTAGTACATGTAGTCACCTAAGGATATACATCAAAAATAGGTGAGCTAAAATCCAACTAAGAGGATAGATAAGAATAGTATAAAATGGTATGAGAATAATCATAACTTAGTCATAGGCTCATGAACATAAGAGGAAGCATTAATAAAAGACATGAAATGTGGCAATGCATAAAAAATGAAACATCATATCATATTGGTAAAATACCACACATACTTGTGATCAATGATAGAAACATGTTCACATATAATTTAAATTTTACTCATGAGATTCATCACTTTACCCAATGCATTGGAGCTCTGTATAATTCTGAGCACACTTATCAAATTCAAACATTCATATTGCGCTCTATAATTCTGGGCGCACCCATCACATCATAATATTAACATTATCATGCATACCATATTACAAATAATTGAGACTTGAACATAAAATAACCCATGGAATGAAATTTGGTTCACATAGTACATTCACAAACATTTATTCCCAAAATATAGAGGAAATAACATACTTTATACAAGAACCATCAACCTTGACTGAGAAGTAAAAGGTGTGTTATTGAAAAAATAATTCTTTTGGAAAACAATGGGTTCTTCATAAAATAATTTAGAGAACTTGTATATCTTAGAATAGGAAATATAATGATGAAAAAATTATTTTTAAGGTTTAATCATACCAAAAATGAAGTGAAAGAGTGAGAACACACCGAAAGAAAGTTGGGTTCGAAAATTTCCTCTTACCTTGTATCTGAAAGCATTCTTCACATTAAAGTCCTATATAACCACATTAGATTATTTAATTAACAATTATAGAACCTTTTATACATGAAATTATTTCATTAATGCTTCATTAGGTAATTTTATGATTCTTTTGATGAGTTATAGAGTTCAAATCTATTGTTCAGGAATGTTTAATTTTAGGGTTTTCTTGAATGATTCTCTTGTATTCAAAAATGGATGTTCGTGTAGAAAATGGATAAACATAAAAAAATATTTTTAAATGTAATTAATTATATTTCACGAGTTAAAATGATATTATATTGAATTATTTTATATATGATGAGGATGAATCAGGATTCAAAATTTAATGATGGTTGTTTGGGTTAATTCGGGAGATTTTTTGGCCACAACAAACTTGTTTTGTTTAATAATTTAGTAATATGTACATAAGTTAGTTCAAGAAAAATAAATAGGATAAAATACATATAATATAATCTGGTTCAGCCATAAAAATTGTTTCATGACCCGATCTGAAGGAATTAAAGGAAATTGTAATCACATCATCTATGATGTCTGTAATTCGACACATCAAAAATAATGTTTTTATTCCTTGAATAAGTGGGAGAGGAGGAATAGAATGATGAATAATTTTCCATGAAAATGAGAACATAATGAAAATAAAATATTTTTGTATCTTTCATGCCTCTTGGATAAGAGGAAAGTGAGGAAAGAAAAAGAAGATCAAGGAACTTGGAGAAAAGTTGAGAAATTTCTTACGAAAATTTGGCAGCCTAATGGCTATGCATTATGGTTTTAGAAAATATTAAAAAGAGAGGGGATAAGGTTCACACATCGATAAATTAATAAAAATAAAATATAGGGAAATGATAAAATAAAAATAATAATATGGTCTGCAAACATGAAATTTATACAACATAAAACAAAACATGGATGGAAAAAGAAAGAAGTTGAGAATTCTCTTACCTTGTAGAGTAACTACAAAGACTTGAAGGTTTGGACATTGGGGGATTGAAGAATACTTGAGAATAATACAAGGGAGATAATAAGGCCATATATTCGTTGAGAAGGAATTATGAATTAATGGAATGAATTAATGTGTGGGTATTTATAGAAAAATTGAGGGAATAATTTAATATCTTCCAAGGGACGCCTCATTAGTGGTATTTAAAAAACCATGGGCTTAACCATGGTATTTGCCCATGGTATTAGCCACTTGGGAAACCAAAAATATTATTTTTTCCATGCCCAAGTTGACCATAATTATTACGTCATTATTACATCATTAATGATGTCATTAAACACACCGAAACTCAAAACATTATTTTTACTATTCACTGAAAATTCATCTTTTTCAGAAAAAACCCAAAAATTCACCCTTACCATTTTTCAACATGTAGAATTAAAAAATGAACTCCATTTTTTGAAAATAATTTTCTAAATATTATTAGTTTAAATTTTAAATAAAATCATAATTAATTAAAAAATTTAAAATTTTTAAACTAGGACTACATTTATTTTACATTGAAAAATTAATCAAGATGTCATTATCTTAAAGACTTATGAAAATAAAATAATAATACAATTTAATATTCATTAGGGTCATATTACTATTCATATTACAATTCATAAGTGTGTGTTATTATTCTGCAAAAAAACATTTTGGGTCCATCAGACTCCAAATATCTTACTGAACACAAATGTAGATGACTGCATTTTGAAATTCAAAACATAGAAGAGGAAAAATTATGTTTAGTGATCACATAGTACTTAGTATCATGATATGTTATTCCGTACTGATGTGATTATACTATAAGGCATAATTATAATAGGGGATTTTCATTGCTAAATCATTGGATCATTACAGGGAATATGTATTAAGAGTTGTAAGAAGGATTTATAGAGACCTTGGCACAATTTTAATGAAATGTCAGCTAAAAGATTCTAAAGGTAAAATCAAGCTGCAACCACCTCTTTTTTATACACACATTATATCCCAAGGAGCATGCGATGCATTTAGCAGTCGTCGTGCGGAGGAGAATTTTTAGGTACATTGTGTATGGTAATACATTGTTTGATGTTTCTTTTATTCATCACATTGATTGATATTTTTTTATTTATGAAACCAAACCTATGTTATGAAAATAAGGAACGGGTTGAAAATCCAGCATACCCCTACCATAAAGCATGGATGGGGTACATTTCACTTGAGAAAAAATCAGTATGTATTTTAAATCTACTTTAATACTTTTATGTGACATAAAACAGCACAAAAACCATGTTCCTCTATTTATATGAAGATTGATGAATTAAAATTTATTGCCACTTCCATACCATACTATGTGCTGTGGAAAGAGGCTCATTTAAATAAATATGGGATACTGATAGATGAAAACCAACAAAAAGTTTGGGAAACATGTGTTTGTATGACATAATATAAATTTGTTTTTCTTAATAACTAATGCATAACAATGATTAATTATTTTCATATATTTTATATCTAACATAGTCATAGGAATCAACAACACTTGCACCAGATGAAGACATACTTTTAGCGGCCTTGAAGAAGCCCAAACAGTAAGGTTGTGTAAAAGGTGCGAGTATTTTGTGACAACCAAAACATATATTCAGAAAGAAAAACAAGTGGAGGATAAAAATGAGGAAATGAAAAAGATGAGAGAAAAATTAGATATGTTTCAAGAAGAATTAAAATACTAGAGAGATTTGATAGAAAGTTTAATGGGGGGAATTAAACAGAAGAAACAACTTAAGAAAAACCCGTGCATGAAGATCTCGCCCCACCCCCACCAATTTTTATGGGAGACATTTTACAAAAAACATAACTTAGCCGAGGTAATCAATGTTCTAATAATTGTTTTTGTGAAATTTGAATCATATAGACACTGATACCTTTCCTGTACTAATATTATACATGATGAAAATGGCTATGATTTATATCAATCAACTCCCACCCATCGCCTTGTAGAGAGAGATACGATGTTCAATATATAGAATGCCATGCTACACAACAGACCACTTCCAACAGGTCATGTCAAAGTGTCAATTAATGTTTCTCATGATATGAGCACTTAGCTTCCTATTCCAAATGACGATGATGACATTCATATAGTTTAACAAGTTGTAGGAACATTCATCACATGGCTATCAATTCTTGTAAAAAACATTTTGACAAGGAGGTATTAAATTCCAATTTATTTTTCAAGCAAAACCTTTAACATTTTAGATCATTTTCCATGCTAAGTGGTAGTTAACCAACAGTACTGAAGTGCACAAAGAATCATTAATTTTGTTATTAGCTTATATTTGGATCAAGGAAACCCTTTAGAAAGATTTAAAGGTAATGTTACAATTTAATATCTCTATTTTATAAAAAAATTGTATAACGAAACGTTTATCTTCTTTTCATTATTCCTTTTTGGGTTTGTTTATTTTAAAATATTTCTGTCCATGTGACATGTCTTTGTAGGAAGAGTGATGACGCTGTGCCTGCTCAATCCTATAGGTAATCTTGATATTTTTACAGTAAAATCATTTTCCATATAATTAATTCATTATTTCATATTTATGATTAATTATTTTATTTAATGTAAGGAATATTAATATACTAATATGTGATATTAATGAATGAAATGTTTAGGTCATTACAGTTGGTATTAGAGTAACTGAGCAATTCAAAATTGTGGAAATTCATTCAAATGTTTTGATACTTTAGGGATATGATCCATAAGTCATTTAAAATTTGTAGGAATCTACCCCACCTCAATATGATACATGATGAGACTAGTATTACTCAAAGTGTGTCTTTTTATTTTAAATTGACATTATTTTTAGTAAAAAGAACAAGTGACATACTGAAAACTAAGTGAATGAATTCTGATTATTTAGATACTTTAGAGAAATTGTCCATATGCTATTTCTAACCTGTAGGAATCGAACACACTTAAATTTAACACATAATGAGACAAGTATGACTCAAATTGTCTATTTTTATTTAAAATTTATATTATTTTTTGAAAAAAACACAACTGACATATTAAAAACCAATCAAAATCATTCATATTGTTTTGATACTTTAAGATAACTATCCATGAGTCATTTTTCACTTTTATGAATAAACTGCACCTCAAGAAGACCCACAGTGTGACTAGTATGACTAAAAGTGTCTATTATTAGTTTGAAATTGACATTTTAGATCAAAACGTGTCACTCTCTAAAAACCAAGAAAACATGATCCAATTGTCTTCATAATTTAGGATAATGACTCATAAGTTCCTTCTGATGTGTATGAAGCAATCTTATATCAAAACAACATACGATGCAACCGATATGACTCAAAATTCATGTTTCCAGTTTGAAATGACATTTTAGTAAAAAAACACAATTGACATACTAAAAACAAACAAAACACATTCATATTGTTCTGATAATTTATGACAATAATCCATAATTCATTTATTACATGTAGGATTCGACTTGACCTAAATTCAATTCACAATGCGACTGGTATGACACAAATTGTCTCTTTTTATTTAAAATTGACATTAATTTTAGAAAAAAACACAAGTGTTATATTGAAAACTGAGAAAACACATTCACCTTGTTTTTATACTTTAGGAAAATGATCCATGACTCATTTGTGACATGTATGAAACAACATTACCTCATTCTGATGCACAGTGTGATCGGTATGGCTAAATGTGTTTGTTATCTGTTTAAAATTGACATTTTAGCTCAAAACATGTCACTCACTGAAAACCAAGAAAACATACTCCAATTGTCTTCAAAATTTAAGATACTGATTCAAAATATCTTTTTGATGTGTATTAGGTAGTCTCATATCAAAAAAATAAATTATGTGACCGATATGATTCAAAATTCGTTTTTCTAGTTTGAAATGACATTTTAGTAAAAAAACACAACTGGCATACTAAAAACTAAGAAAACACTTTTGGATTGTTTTGATAATTTAGTACAACAATCCATAAGTCATTTTTGACATGTATTAATCAACCACACTTCAATGCAACACAAAATGAAACTGGTATGACTCAATGTGTCTCTTCTTATTTAAAATTGACAATAATTTTAGAAAAAAAAACAAGTGACAGACTTGAAATAGATCAAACACAATCAGATTTTTTTTATAATTTATGAAAAAGATTCATCAGTCATTTCTAATTTTTCGGAATCAACTGCACCTAAATCTGACACATAGTGTGACCACTACGGATAAAAGTGTCTATTATTAGTTTAAAATTGACATTTTAGATCAAAACATGTCACTAACTAAAAACCAAGAAAAACCACCCCAATTATCTTCATAACTTTGGATAAAAAGTCATAAGTTTTTTGTGACATGTATGAAGAATTCTCATATCAAACCAACACACGATGTGATTGGTATGACTCAAAATGCGTGTTTCCAGTTTCAAACGACATTTTAGTAAAAAACACAACTAAAATTCTACAAAATGAGAAAACACATTTGGATTGTTTTTATACATTAGGTAAATGATCCATATGTCATTTTTTACAACTAAAAATCCACCTCACCTTAATTTAACACAAAATGTGATTGGTATGACTAAAAGTGTCTCTTTTTATTTAAAATTGACATTAATTTTAGAAAAAAACACAAGTGACATACTGCAAACCGAGAAAACACATTCAGATTGAATTGATACTTTAAGAAAATGATACATCAGTCATTTCTTTAATGTATGAATAAAATTAACTTCAATCTGATGCACAGTGTGACAAGTATGGATAAAAGTGTTTGTTATCTGTTTAAAAATGACATTTTAGCTCAAAACGTGTCACTCACTAAAAACAAAGAAAACCTACTTCAATTGTCTTCATAATTTAGGATAATGATTCATAAGTTCTTTTTTATGTGTATGATGAATTCTCATATCAAAAAAATGCAAGATGCGACCTTATGACTCAAAATATGTGTTTCCAGTTTGAAATGACATTTTAATAGAAAAAAACAACTAACATTCTAAAAATGAGAAAACAAATTAGGATTGTTTTGATACATTAAGAAAATGATCCATACGTCATTTTTGACTTGTGGGAATCCAACTAACCTCAATTCTATGAACAATATGACTGGTATGACTCAATGTTTTTCTTTTTATATAAAATTGACATTAATTTTAGAAAAAACACAAGTGACATATTGAAAACTAAGCAAACACATTCGTATTGTTTTGATACATTAGGAAAATGATCCGTCAATCATTTGTGACATGTAGGAATCAACCACTGTTCAATCTAACTAACTATGTGACTGATATGAATCCAAATGTTTCATTTACATTTTATATTAATTTTAGTAGAAGAACAAGTGATATACTCAAAACCAAGAAGACCCATTCGGATTGTTTTAATATTTTTAAAAAAACAATATATGACTCATTTGTGACGTATATGAATCAATCCCACATCAGTACAACACACAGTGTTACTAGTATAACTCCAAATGTTTCTTTTTTATTAAAAATTGGAATTTTATTAATGTATTCTTTCATATTAATTTTTAATTTGTTTCCTTATTGTATTACTAAAATAATATTTCTTTTGTTATATAGGTGTATTTTTTTCTTGAGTTCGGATTCTTTGTTCAGAAACTAATACAATGGATGACAATTTTTGACAGGGGATCACGGATGCCAAAGGATGAAACAATAATGTTTTTAACTGTTTTCTAGATACTTTTAATTGTAACTACATAAACCATTTTTTGAAATGTATATAGAAGTTTTCTTTTTCTATTCATGATGTTAGGTACATTTATATGGCATTGTTTGAGAAACTCTTGTATGTGCTCTTTCATTCTTCTGTGATTTGTTCGTGTTCAGGGGTTGTTTTGTGTAGGTGTGCTGGTGTTGGGTGTGCTGTTAAATAAATAGAATGTCACATGCAACTAGGACTTTATCAGCGCTCAAAATAGTGCTGATAAAGGGGGTCCTTTATCCGCGCAAAAAATGAAATAATAAAGGGGGATCTTTATCAGCACTTTTTTTAGAGAAGATAAAGGGCCCCCTTTATCAGCACTTTTTTAGCACTTTTATATAGGACCCCCTATCTTTTCCTTGATTAACAGTGCTTCTCCAGTGCTGTTAAATGTTTTTTCTAGTGCTTTTAAAATTCTTATTTGTAGTAGTGGATGATGATCAACATAGAGATCATACGTATGTTCTTCTATACTATGAAGAAATGACTCCATTTTGAACTGTGAGTGATCCTCTCATTTATTCAATAATAATTGTTACAATAAATTAATCATATTTAATTTGTAGGTTATATGATAATAATATCAATAAATGGTTCCAAAAATTATAGCAGTTACTCTTGAAGAACTTCGGTAAAATGATTTTTCCTACTAGTTTCAAAAATTGGTTTCATAAATTATTTATGGTTTTGCATATAAAAGAAATTTATTACTTGTTATATTGATAATTGACTTATAAATTTTTTGGTATCTCAACATGTTGATAAAATTGATAATTGGTTGTGTGTCTTGAGTTACCCACTATCCAAAATTGCTAAATATTATAATTCATATGTCGGAATGGTTTACAATTTCATACATGTGCATATGTGGAATCAAAAAACAACGAATAGTGGTGTTTTATTTAGTAGATATCATCATATAGAAACTAATTTTTACTATTACTGCATGCTGGAAGAAGTTATTGAATTCTGTTATATGGGGAAGAATTACATAATTGTGTTTAAATGTAAGTAGTTGAATACTGAGAGTGGATTGTGTGTTCATATGACCCATGGAATCATTGATAATAAATAAAAAATTCTTTTAGAAATAAATAAACTATTTTTATTGGTTCATTAGGCACATAAAATTTTTTTACGCTAATTACTATGATACTTCAAAAGAGTTGGGTGATTGTTTAAGCATAATAAAAATTGAATCTCAGAAAAATCAGTTTTTTCAAAGTGACTTTGGTTCCACTGAAGTGCATGGAATTGAAATTTTTCAAGAGACTACTCTAAATCCATAATTTTCACAAAGAGTCAAGAATATTGATGATGGCACCCCATAGCTAAGGGTCGATGGTGATGATGAAGTTAATGATGTTACAAATGAATTTGAAATGACAAGAGATGTTGAAAACGAAACTCATATGGAAATTAATGATTCTGAGGAGGAATATGAATATATTGACATCGTTAGATATGAAGATGAGGATGAAGATGAATATTAACACAGTTAAATCATGCTTATAATAATATATAATATATATCTATATATAACAGTTTTTTAACTTTTTATAACAGCAATCATTTCATTTTACAGATGGACTCGGATCTGTTTAACTGATTTTAGGTGGATTGTCTTCCTTTGGATGAGTAGGATGATGGATCATCTGACCCTCATACGGCTAGTAATTCAGGGAGGACTCGAAGGCAGCGTAGACTTTCTTGATGGATGATTCTTGACCCTATCCCAAAGTGACGTTCACATATTTACATCGTTCCATGAATTCATAGGCATGTTTACCTTTTTATTTTATTTAGTTTTCATTAATTTTTTTTCATACTAATTGTTTGATTATTTGTTTCTTTCAAATATTTTCACAAATAGCTGTTGGACAGGGGAGTTTGATATTGTGCACTTATTTTTCTGAAGCATGGGTCACACGGGATGAGATTCTCATTGATATTCAGCACTACATGTTTAATCATTGGCTGGTACATAAATAAATAATATTTATTATGAAAATTATTTAATTAATAACTTTATATTATAATTTATTAGTAGGTTTTATGGTATATCATCGATGAGAGAATGCAAAGTGTTATATGGAAGGCATGGGAGGGGTTTATGTGTGAGTGTTGACTTCAGTTTTTAAAAAAATTTAGATGTAAAGTAATGAAGAATGTAGGAGTGACTGGGTTTGATGAGTCTTATCACACCCACTGACCTTATTACATTTAATCTCAGGTTTAGGATGGATTATGTTCACATTGGATGGGTGAATGTTTCCAGAGGAGATCATCAGTAGGTCAACAAAATTGGGGGAGACAGGAGTTGACACATCAAGCCAGTAGTCATACATTCAGTGTGTACAAGGAACATATGGTAAGTGATTTTTTTAAATAATTTATATCACATTAAATTTAATTGTTTATTTAACATTAAAATAGGCATTTGAAAAACCCGATGTTACAAAGTTTGACATTTATAGGAGGATGTACAACAATCTGTTCAATAGAGAGATTAGAGGTGATCTCCATCATCAAATTGTGGTTAGTACAATTTATTTTTGAGTTATGAAATTAACAGTAAATAATATTTTAATAAATTTAAATTTAAATTTAAATTGAAGGAGTTATATGAGGATGTGGCATCTCAGTCGCAGAATGAGAGTAAGGCTGAGACCAAGGGTCCAAATAGTGCTCTCAGATTTGAGGAGGCAACATGGATGAAGGCAACCTAGTATGCCTTCAAGAAAGAAGGAGTTGTTAGTATCATCTCTCAATTGATGCTTGAGAGTTATTATGGTACCACTATGATGTCAGAATCCAACTTGATAGGAGAAGGCCGAGATTCATCCTCATCTTCTACACAGAATCAGAAGCATATGTGAGCTCAGAGTGAGTTCATAGAGAGTATGTGTATGGAGCAGGAGGAGATGCATCAATGGAAGTAATAGGAGATTCCCCAATGGTAGCAGCAGCAGCAGGAATAGCTATGATGATTGCATCAGTAGCAGGAGGAGGTGATGCGTTGATGGTAGCAGAAGTAACAGTATGAGTAGATAGAGTACATGTGATGGCTGACTCGTGGTTTAGGGATGGAGTTCCCACCACCACCTCCTCTAACTCCTTCAGATGACCCTCCCACCTCAATGATATATTTGTGTTTTATGGTTAAATATTTGAATTCAATTATTTTTGTAACATTAAGTATTTAAATTTCTGTATAGTTTTTTTATTCATTATTTTTTGTTATTTTATTTTTAATTTCTTTTTTATTTTTAGAATATCATAGTTTTTCATATTTTATAATTTTTTTTATTTTACTATTATTAATATTTTTATTTCATTAGTATTAATAATAATAATAATATTATATTAATAATATTATTATATTATTTTGATAATATTAATAATATTATTTCACTAATATTAATAATATTTTTCTTATTTTATTCTTAATATATTAATATTATTTATATTATTAATATTAGTAATATTATTATTTTCCAATATTATTTCTTTGTTATTTTCTAATATTATTTTATTATTATTAATAAAATTATTTTATTCAATTTTATTTATTTTTTAATTTTTTAAGATATTTACGATGGGCCTTTTATGATAAGCCATCAGAAATACTTTTTTTAAAACCTTGGAAAATTTATTTATGATGGGACCTTTTGTGATGGGGGTCCCTATAGAATTTTTTTTTAAATAATCGTGGGGAAACTATTTGTGGTAGGCCCATGTCCCAACACAAAAAAAAAAATCTTTTTGCGATGCCTTTTTCTTCAATGAGCCATTTGTGACGGAGTCCCGTCACAAATACTCAAATTTTAAGTAGTGTTTGTGAAGGATCTATATTGATATTTGGGTATTACTATTGAATTTTGGAGATTAAATTTATTTTTTCTTTAATTTAAGGTTTTTGAATTTTGGGAATTATCTTATCTTATCCTAACCATTTTGGTTATTTATGCCTCAATTTAGGATAAATTGCTAGTAATACTTTTTTGGATTTTGTGATCTTTAAAATTTTATTATAATGTTTCATGTATGAAAAATCCATCTTGAATACTCATTGTTTGGAGAAAAATATGATATTTTTTTGAAAATTGATTAATGGATGAAACTCTAATTGTAAATTAAATATATTTCCTTATGTTCTTAGTCTAGTAATTAAAAAAAATCCTTTACTCTATGAAAAGGATCTTTAGACAAAAACATTATCCATTTAAATTTCTTTATTGAGAAATCAATCGACTTTTAACCCATAATATATTTATTGTTTAGTGATAGTTAAATTTATAATGAACATTTTTTATCACACTCCATCGGAACATGATAGCTATTTTTTCATCCTTGTCCATGTTTTCTTATATTGGACCCCAGTATGTTTTCCTATATTTTGAATATTCAAACCTTGGTTTCCAAACACAAGTTAAAATTATGATGATTTAATTTATTAAAGGGGGGGGGAGAATGTTGCATCTTGATATTTTATGAAGGAAACGCTATGTTCAATTGAATACATGATACGCCACATCGAGTTTAAATGAACAACTAAATGTTATTATTTAAATGTTATCGTTATAAACTGGATGTTAGAATGATGGGTATGAAAATGGTTAATTGAATTATGAAAATATGGTTTACAGATTTATATATAATTAATTATTTAGTTACAAATTAATTATAAATAAAGATAAAATATTTTCTAAAATTAAAGGAAATCTCTTTCAGTAAAACTTTTCAATTCGCCTAAGTGTGTTTTATACCAATAAAATAAAATATATGTATATTTGGATTATATTAATGAAATATATATATATATATATAATATTTAATATTATTTTTAACATTCATTATTTGTTTTTTCTATACAAGATATAAAATACATTCAATTTAATGCATAAAAAGTTGTATTTTTTTAAGGTAAATTTTCTGCCTCTTGAGGGAGAAATTATTTTAAAACTAACTTTTTACACTTTTATAAATTTTATTTGACAAAATAAACATAAATTTTAAAGTATTAATTTAAAAATTATCTTAGGATTAATTTTTTATATTTCATTGATAAGTTTCATTTTATGGTGAATAGAGAAAAATATTGAATTTTAATTGAAAACTCAATTTTCATCTAAATAATTTATAATTATAAATTATATTTTAAATTTGATTTAAAAAAAAATTAGATCAATTATAAATATATTAATAAAATTTATTTCATTTTAATATTTTTTGTATTGAATTTGGATGTAAAAACATATCAAACTTTTGAACATTTTCATTTTAAAAAACAGTTTTCTCACACCGTCTACCAGATTAATTTTAAATAAATTTTATCGAATATTGTGTTTTGGATTTTGAAATATGTTTTCCATATTTCTAATAATAATTTACAATTTTATTAAATAGGTCCCTTTTATTTTTTGAAAATATAAAAAATAAACGTAGTAAATTTTATTACAATGGTTAAGGGTAAATCTGGTACTTATTAGTGAAAATAAAATGATAAGGACTCGAAAATGACACTAACACTCACCCCAATTATATAATATGTGTTATATTCCACAATAATCATCAAATAATTGAAATCATAACCTTTTTAATCCAATTTAAGGTGTGTATGACATTTACAATATTTTATTTTTTGAAAAGTCAAAGATTTCATACTCATATTTTTAATAACTTTATCATTTTAAATATACATTTCTAAAGAATATACCTTTTAATATAGATCATAATTTTAAGTCTAAATTATTTATCAACATCAGGGTAATTTATTTATAATATTTAGTTATGAAATAATTACTTTAAATGTTGACACAACAGTGATGCAGTAATTCTTCAAATAAAAGAAAAATCAAATAAATGTCATGAAAATATTAAAATAAATATAATTTCAGATAATTATTGTAATATAAGAATTTTCTATATGACTTAAATAGTTCTATGTATTTATTAAAATATTTGGTTCTAATTTATCTTGGTGAATTGATATTTTTAAATGTCAAAATAATGAATATTGTCAAAATTTACATTAATGATATTTTAAAATAAATAGTATTTTATTAAATGATTTAAATTTTAAAAATATTAAATCTGGAAAATAGATTGAGATAAGTTTTTAATTTTCATCCATGGTCCATTTATGTGTTTTTTATTTTATTGTAACTATATTAACCCTTAAATTGTAAAAATCCATGGTGTCGCGATAAGAATTAAGGGAGTTAAATATGGTATAAAACCAAAATATAATGGCATAAATTTAGTAAAAACTAATATAATTATTATTTTATGAGGATAGTTTGACCAAATATTAACTCATATTCTAAATTAATATGTTTCTAGACATTGTTAAATTGAAATTTTTTTTATATTAATTTAATATTTTGAGAAATTCCAAGAGTGACCCCCCCAGTTCTTATAAAATGGAACGCATTCGTCTCATTTCTATAAAGTTATAAATATATATGTTTCTATCAATATATATCCAAATATCATTATATAATCCATGCTTTAATAATAGAGGGCTTATTTTAGGCAGAACACAAACCTTAGTGGCCATATGGTGTTAGGTAAAGGTGGTTGTTTGAAGAAGATATATCATTTTTAATAAGGTATCTTTATTTTATTTATTATTAAACCTCCTTAAAATACTATTAAACCATGATAAGATAGTAAATACAATATCCTTTATGTAATAATATTTTATTTTGTTTCTTATGACCCATATTCATCATCTCTTCCATTAAATGGGAAAATAATTCGTCCTTCGTGTGTACGACATACTACTGCCTTGCGAGCTGATGTAATTAATTTTCCAACACCATATCATAAGAATGGTTACCATGATGTAATTATACTTTATATATGATTTTAATGATATATTTATAATTATTAAAAGTTAATATATCATTTAAATTGTTACCTTTCCATGCCCAAAAAAATGATATTGTCGTTCGTGCGTATGTGTGAATTATCACCTCCATGAAGCGATTTGATTCATTTTTCATCACCACATAATATTAATGATATGATTAAGTATATTAATATAATTAAAATTATATTTATGATATTATTAAAATTATTTAAGGATATAATTATAATTATCTTCTTTCCATGATGATCATTAAAAAATTGAGACATTACTCTTGTGTACGTATGACCTACTATCGCAATGATTGTAACATAGATCATTTTTCATATACATATTTAATGTATGGATGTAAAAGTTTAAATTATTTATAAAAATTATAATTATAACATAAATATTATTCTATATATGATGTAATTAATACCCTTTTGACCATATTCTACTTACCAAATCCATTTTGGACTGAAGCACTGAATATTTTCAAAATCTTCAACATGAATGTAAATAATTGAGTAATTGTTACAAAAAGGTAATAAGTAATATAAAAGGGATAGTAAAAAATAAAACTTTTCTCAAGAAAGTATTAATTAACCTATATTTATTCTTTTGGAAGATGAATAAAATTTGTGGTGAGTAGGACTCCACATAAAGACTCTTTACCTAAAAAATCATTTTAGATGTTTAAATGATTTATTCTTATAAATATTTCACTTTCATGTGAATGTTTTCCAAATTTTATTTTATAAATTTATGAATATGTTAATGAATTGTTTAAAAAAATTCTAATTTTTCTCAAATGTTTTCAAAAATTGATTTTTCATGATTCATGTATGGTAATTTCTTTTCAAAAAATACTATTTATATTTTTAATTTTTACAAAAACCAAAAGGAATGTTTTTTTATCATATACAACATTATATTATTTTCATTATATCATGTTACCTTAATATTTTGAATCATACATTACATGTTTATGTGGTAACTTTTGAAGAAATTTTTTATTGTACATGAATAGTTTTTTAATGAGAAAGTAGGTTTTATTTCAATGAGTGTTGTTTTTTGGGAAAAAAGGATACTAAGTATATGTGTAAACATGAAATTTGTGGTTTTATTATGTAATATATTTTTTCTTAATTCTATAAAACTACAAACCTAAAATATATTTGGGAAAACAAACAGATTTCTAGTTTTAGAATAACTATAATATTTATTGTTTAAGGGTAGATACTTATAAGGATTAACTTATTTTCATCTATTGTAGATCACACATTTCCTATAATATATACATCATAAAGAATATATTGGGTCTTTATAGGAAACATGTGCTCCAATACCACTTGTAGTGTCTTGTTCCGGATGGACCACTGAGTGGGGGTGAATTAGTGGTCTTTTTAAAATTATTTCTTCAGTTAAAATAAACCTATTTTACTGTTTTAAGTTCTTGATGCACTAAAGATAAGTTCTTAAAATCACCACATCTTCATTTCTAATAACAAATATAGTATCACACTATTACTTAAATTGACCAGTATAAAATCCTAATACTTTATATACTGGTTAAAGACCCAAAAAATATTCTTCACTATAATACAGGTGAATAAAACCACATACTATCCCATACTCATCAAAACTTAGTACCTTTATGTTCCTCCTCTTCCAGTACCAACTGGAATGTTTCTTCACTCCTTCTAGCACTAACTAGAAAACTTATTCACCTCTTTAAGTTTGATCCACTACTAGAAATATATTTGAACTTAATGATTATGGTATTACTGCATGAACCTATTGGATCTTATATTCATATGTACAATTATTCATGGTCCTTGATAGTTATATGTATCTAGTCTGTTGTTTGTGAAACTCATTTTAGATCTTTAATGATCTAAAATATCTTCTTCAATTGATTAGGAACATGTTATCACCTTCGTGTAGAATTATCTTACTTTGAATCCATATTTATTAGATATAAAGATATATAAAAATATATTATAATTATCTATGTAAGAATAATATTTACCTATTCTAAAAACCCATAATTATTTTATACCTTCACAAATATTTATATTCACAAAAGTATCTTGAATAATACAATCATAATATCATAGATAACATTTCCATATTATAATTTTGGAAATCCCACTATCTTCAATAGTAGTATCATCTCATTTAAATCAATCAACATATTCTTATTATATCTCATATTTAAACTCATATTAATTCTCATTCAAATATTAATTTGAATATTTTGAAGACTCAAGCACATTACACCTTTCTCAAAATATTTAAATATCAGTGACCTCATTATAAATCAAGATCTTTTATCGTGACATTCTTCATTAAAAGCATGAAATTATATAATTATAAAAAATATATATAATTCCTCATTGTAATGGGAATTATTTCATGATTTAAAACCCAAAATAACTAAAATTTAAATGTATAAGATATTAAAATTTTATTTCCTTTTCTTTTTCACATGGTTAATACATAATCACATTCTCATTATTTCTTCAAGCACCCATTTATGCATCACATTGATGCATTAATCATGTAGCATGCATTCACTTTTTATGAATCTTCATCATTGGTTCTTAAATAACTGCAAGATTTTTGTATTTCCCTTTCTTCACATGTTATACAGATACCTATGATATGAATTCATTTATGAATAGTGAATTTATCAAACTCTTGATGTCATGATGACCCATGTAGTTATCAAACTCTTCCTTATTTAATAATCATGAAATTCACCTCGGTGGTATTATCCCCTAAAATCCATGTCTTTACATCATAACTTGATTCTCATGAATGGAAGATAATCTTTATTCATGGAACAATAATCTAACTCACTATCCCATATTTGATGTAAGAACATATAATTTGTATTTCACCACACACTACTTCATATTTCTACATATTCGATTAATGGTGTCAAATCTTGAGATGAATATAGAGTCACTATGTTATTTATATGTTATCGAAGGATGAACTCATGGAAGTATATGATTTTTAGATGTAGAACCTAATTCCTAGTGGTAGCATGTGATTCTAGGTGGTAGTAGGAACTCTTAATGTAGAAAGCTTATTCTTGATAGTCATATGAACTAAGTGGGTAGAAATAACTATAATGGTAGAAACCTCATTCCTAATAGTATCACTAACTTTTTACCCATATGTGAGTTCAATTAAACCATGTTTACCTTACACAAGACTTTAGAATTATTAGATACCCTTACAAGAGCCTATATCATACCCTTACGTAAGGTTCCAAAAGAGTTGGATACCCCAACATGAGTGGCTACCCTAATGTAGGTACCTTTACACAATGCTCAATCCTTCACACATACCCATACACGTCATGTACTTACCATTAATTAGCCTTTATGTCTGAAGATATACCTTTATGTATCATGAATGTTTCACTTACCTTTGTAGTTTACCCTTGTGTTGGAGCTTGAAATTCCGTTTGACACATATTATTCTTACTTCACCTTTATGAATCTGCCCAGTATCCTTGCACAAGTCATGGTAACTTTTTTTAGTCTTCCCCATATCCTTATAAAGTGTATTATCCATTCAATTTACCCATACATAGGTAATCATGTCACTTCACAAAAGTATTGAAATTATAATTTACCTTAATGTTGGAAATTCAATTCACATTTTACATTTACCTAGGTAGATATCTTAACTCAAACCCATATAGTTACTTCTCAAAATCATTCTACGACTTCTTTAAAACATTACTTCATGAAAATAGGTATTTTCATGGTCTTACCAATTGTAAATTTTGTATACAATGTTCCTTCATCATCCAACACTAGTCTTATGTTCCTTTGATGTTAAGCACATCAATCATCCCATATCAACGGATAAGTGATTAATCATGGCCTCTAATTCAATTAAATAAATCCATAACAATTCCATATGCTTCCTCACTTAATCCCAACTCACCAGACACAGAGTGGCACTTCATTGAAACCAAATCCAACACTTGGGCTTAACAATTTCTCCCTTGATATTTTATTGTCAATTTGTCTTGATATTTTTAATTTCAATATCTATTATCAAATATTTAATCCCCTTATTTGCAATAAATTTTAAATTTTAAGTGAGGTTTTTATTATCTCATATTTTCCCAAAAAAACGTTATCCACCCTTATGTGATTATTTATTGAACTCTTCTGAGAGATGGATGATATAACATGGTTATCTTGGAATAGATCCTTTATCTAATCAAATATATATCTACCTGGGCTAACCTAGTGTAGAAAATAATATGGGTATAATAAAGGGTGTCTATGAAATCCATAAACATCCATGCATGTGATATCATGCTCCAAATTTCATATTTCTCATGATAGAGGATATTAAAATAATATATACATGAATATGTACATGCTTTAATAAAAACAACCAAAATTTTCTGTGAAAAAATATCTCCCCATTTGTCTCATATTATCATTAACCAAGAAACACACCTTAATAAATAAGATCAATAATGTAAAAAAATGAGGTTTTATAGTGTGATTGGAATACAAAAAACTCTAGGTTTGAAATCTATCCTTAATTTATAGATTCCCCATGACTTAGTAAAATTATTATTTCTTCTCAAAGATACACCCTTAATGGATGCACTCATTTTCTTATTCATTGTGAGTTTCCTCCCTTTATAGTCAATGGAATAACACAACATCATTGATGTCTAGAAGTGACTCCGAAAACATTCTCATTTAGTTCCAGACATGTTATCTTAAAACAAATTAAATAATAAATAATCCCTACTGAAAATCCCATATTTACCAACTCTTATATCACAAAAGTTTATTTAAACCGTTGGGAATGGCTATGTATACCAACAGTTTTCTTAAAACCATTGGCATAGAAGATTTTTTACATATTTTTACGAATGGTTTGTAAAACTATTGGTATAGGTCTTAGTATATGCACTTTTACCAATGGTTATCAATAACCATCGATATATGTTGGCTTTTTACCAACGGTTTGTGTGAACCATCGGTATAGACCTCACATTTTGCCTCTATTTACCAATGGTTCATAAAAATTGTTGGTATAGACCTTACTATACACACATTCCCAACAGTTTTTAAAAACCGTTGGGGAAGGTTTTCCCTTAAATGCAGATCAGGTGTCCAGTTCCCCCACCACTTGATTGCAGGTCCCCCTCTGCTCGATTGGTTCCCTAAATTGAATCTCCCTCTTCCCCATCCTGTCAAACTTTTTCCACTGATCGATCCATCTTCAATTGAAGAAATTGTTTCTTCTACACTTCAAATATGTAAGTGATACCTTGGTTTTGTTGTTCTGCAACTATTTTTTATACATGGGTTTTGTTTTTCTACAACTAATTTTTTCTCTTTTGATCTAGTAGAAAAAAGAGCTTTGTGGACATTAATCATGGTTGTGGGTGGTCACTTAGGATGTTAGATTGTATTCCTTCAATTTACTTGATATATCCAATAGTATTTTTGATTTATGTTCAATTTGATTATCTTTTAAAAATTATGTTATTTAATAAGTTGTTTTTAATAGTTGTAATAGTGGCTATATGGTATAAGGGTTCACATGGTTTCTAAGATAATCTAGTGTCCTGGGAATGTAAATAGAGTAAATGACATGGATAGACATGTAAATATACATGGCCAATCCATTATGGTGAAAAGTATGTTTGGCCAAATGGGGTGCTGAAAACGTCCCATTTTAACATGCCATTGTTTCATGGGTATACCCATATGATGTGTTGGCCATACTATAGATTGGGTAGTAATTAGATCAACCAAAACACTTTCATCCCTAAAATCCAAGACTATATGTTTAAATGGAAGAACCCATGTTCTAATGACATGCCTAACCTGTTTTCTAAGTCACCTCACCTAAACATAAACTAGAACACTGGTTAAATGCAAGAACTCATCCTACACATACACTATAACATTGGTTAAATGGAATAACCCATCCTCATTACTGAATTCCACAAAAATATCAACCAAAAACCATCATTAATGAACATCCCTATAATGCATAGGCTTTTCACAAAACACATATCCCTTAAATGTCACGAAATTCTAGTAGGTACTAATATAAAGTTGTCATGTTTACAGGTGGATGCTTTATAGCTTTGGATAATATATTCTCAGAACTAGAGAGTGGAACCCCATTCTTTGATTTAAGGTCAACCCAACTCCACACATGAAAAATAATATCATTATCCATCAATAAAACCAATATAAATATATAAATGGTGATTCATTTCAATGTCATTTATAGATTTCCTTAAGAATTCTTAATCCATTAGGGTGTTCTCCTGATACCTCCATTGTTGGATTTCAAATTCATTTATCTTCATTTAACACCACTTTGAGGAATCTCTTCATTTACTATTATGTGTTGGTTATAGGATATTAGGAAATCTTTATCTTCTATATGAGTTGGAGCTATTTAATTAGAAATTTCAAAACCCCCCATAAAAATCCTACTTCTAAAATTTCATTTTTTTTCTAAACCCACCTATTTAATTTTTGAACACTCTGAAGAGTCTTATTACACAAGAAAATATGATTTTCTTTGTCCTTAAAGTTCATGAACAACATCAGAATTGTAAAAAATATGTCATCGGTTTTAGCATTTGGAGTAGAGGCATAATATATGAGTTTGTTTGAAGAAAAAAAAATCATATTTAAGGTATTTTTAATTTCAATTTCATGTTTTCATGGTGGGGATGGGGAGTGTGTAGGTGGGTGGGGGATGGGGTGGGGGATGGGGTGGGGTGTGGGGTTGTCTATGTGGGGGGGATGGGCTGTCTAGGTGGGTTCATGGTTTGCCAAGTGTCACAACCATTATTTAATTATGAGGTAATTTTTATATTTTTTTCGTATTTTATTTTTCCCTTGTATTTACTTCAGTTATTTTAGAGATAATATAGTATTTTTACCCAAAAATATGTGCTTCATGGTTGGCATAGAGTTCAGTGAAACTGTGCCACATCCCAAGGGAAACCAGGTACCGAGGACAACATTTTTGATGTATACGAGTCAACCCCGCCTCAATCTGATCAACGGTGTGGATGATATCACTTAAAGTGCCTCACTTTTATTTGAAATGAACAACATTTTATATGAAAACAACTAACATATAGAAAACCTACCAAATGAATTTGTATTGTGTTTCTAATTTAGGACAAATATCCATGGGTCTTTTTTAATGTCTATGAGTCAACCCCGCCTCAATTTGATGCACGGTGTGGCCGGTACTACTCAAAGTCTCTCACTTTAATTTGAAATGAACATGATTTTAAGTGAAATCAACAATTGGATTACGGAAAACTGACCAAATGCATTCATATTGTGTTTATACTTTAGCACAATGATCCACGAATCGTTTGTGATAGGTATGAGTCAACCTCGCCTTAATTCGAGGCATGGTGTGACCGGTATCACTGAAACTGTCTCACTTTTGTTTGAAATGGACAAAAGTTTAAGTTAAAACAACAACTAGCTTATAAAAAACCAACCAACCGCATTCATAATGTGTTTATACTTTATCACAATGATCCATGGGGAATTTTTGACGTGTAATAGTCAACCCCGCCTCAATCTAGGGAAAAGTGTGATCGGTATCACTCAAAGTGTCTCTCATTTATTTGAAATGAGCCACATTTTAAGTGGAAACAACTAGAATACATAAAACCAATCAAACACATTATTATAGTGTTGATAATTTTGGACAACAATCCAAGGGTCATTTTTTGATGTGTACGAATCATCCCCGCCTCAATCTGATGCACGGTGTGGCCGATACCACTCAAATTTTCACTTTTATTTGAAATGGACAAAATTTTAAGTGAAAACAACAATTGACATATGGAAAACTGACCAAATGAATTTGGATTGTTTTGATACATTATCACAATGATCCATAGATCATTTATGATAGTTACGAGTCAACCCTGCATCAATTCGAGGCACGGTGTGACCGGTATCACTCAAAGTGTCTCACTTTTGTTTGAAATGGACAACATTTTAAGTGGAAACAACAACTGGAATACGGAAAACTGACCAAATGCATTCATAATGTGTTGATACTTTATCACAACGATCCATGGTTCATTTTTAACTTGTACTAGTCAACCCTTCATCAATATGAGGCACGGTGTGACCGGTATCACTCAAAGTGTCTCACTTTTATTTAAAATTGACAACATTTTAAGTGAAAACAACTAGCATATGGAAAACCGATCAAACACATTAGGATTGTGTTGATAATTTTAGAGAACAATCCATGGGTCATTGTTGATGGGTATGAGTAAAACCCACCTCAATCCGATGCATGGTGTATGAAGTACCACTCAAACTGTCTCGCTTTTATTTGAAATGGATAGTATTTTAAGTAAAAACCATAATTGGCATATGGAAAAATGACCAAACTCATTTGGATTGTGTTGATAATTTATCATAATGATCCATGGATCATTTGTGACAGGTAAGAGTCAACCCCGCCTCAATACAAGGCACAATGTGACTGGAATCACTCCAAGTGTCTCACTTTTGTTTGAATTGGACAACATTTTAAGTGAAAACAACAATTGACATACGAAAAACTGACCAACTGCATTTAGAATGTGTTAATACTTTATCACAATGATCCATGGTTCATTTTTGATGTGTACTAATCAACCTCTCCTCAATCGGAGGAACAGTGTGTCGTGTATCACTCAAAGTGTCTCTCTTTTATTTCAAATGGACAACATTTTAATTGAAAACAAATGGCATAATGAAAACCGATCAAACACATTTGTATTATGTTGATAATTTTGGAAAATGATCCATGGGTCATTTTTGTTGTGTACGAGTCAACCCTACCTCAATCTGATGCATGTTGTGGCCGGTACCACTAAGAGTGTCTCACTTTTATTTGAAATGGACAGAATTTTAAGTTAAAACAACAATTGGTATACAAAAAACTGACCAAATGCATTCGGATTTTGTTGATACATTATTACAATGATCCATGGGTCATTTGTGACTGATATGAGTCACCCCTACGTCAATTCGAGGCACGTCATGACTAGTATCACTCAAAGTGTCTCACTTTTGTTTGAAATGGACAACATTTTAACTGAAATCAACAACTGGCATACGAAAAACCGATCAAACTCATTTGGATTGTGTAGATACATTATCACAAGGATCCATGGGTCATTTTTGACGTGCATGAGTCAAACCCACCTCAATCAACGGAACGGTGTGACCGATATCACTCAAAGTGTCTCTATTTTATTTGAAATGGATAGGATTTTAAGTGAGGACTACAACTTGCATACATAAAACTAACAAAACGCTTTTAGATTATATTGGTACTTTAGGACAGTGATACACGTGTCATTTGTAATGTGTACGAGTCAACCCCACCTCAATCCGAGGCATGGTGTGCCGGTATCACTCTATGTGACTCACTATTTTTGAAATAAAAAACATTTTAAGTGAAAAAAAACTGACATACGGAAGACTGACCAATCCTATTTGGATTGGGTTGATACTTTAAGAAAATGATACATTGGTCATTTTTTACGTGTATGAGTCAACCCCACCTCAATATGAGGCATGATATGGTGGAATCCTACTCTAATCAATAGATCGCACCATACTTGTACCATTTAGTGTTCATATCCTAAATAACATTAATATTATTCTCACTAAGGTCAATAAATTTACAGTTCCATTCTTCTAGACCATCGCAAGTTTAGTTTCTGATCATTTTAGTTCTGCCTAAATTTTAAATCATGTAATGAGTTCCATAATATACTCTTTTTGTAACGACCATGGAATCATGGATCAGTTTCCATACCCCATTTTCAAATTTAGTTTCATAGAATGCATCATCAAACTTTATATTTATATTTATGAAGAAGAAAACCACTCCCTGGTGAAATCCATTTTCAGACATTTTTCATTTTCTATAAATGTTTTTTTAATATATATCATATTTGGGTGTTCTTTCATTGTCAAAAGATCTCATTATGATCCTTAAAAACCTAACAATTTCAAAAATTGAGGGGTTTTATTTCAAACCATCAAGAAAGTGTAGCAAGGGAATACCCTTCCACTTGTCAAAGTCCTATGGTAGGATGGTTGGTTTAAAGAGGGTATTTGGAGCATGATTCAGTTGGATGCAATTTTTTTAGGATATTATGTGTTGTCACTTTTATTCTCACTATTAAGATTGAGAGGGTATCATCAATTATTTTTATCATGGAATGAAGAAGTGTCACCCTTACATTAACCAGTAGTACATCATGTATGACTATAACCCATCTTGGAAGGGGACTGTTTTTTTCAACCTCATATGCATCATGATACACTCTAGATCCGACACATGTTCAACATACACTTATTCAACCAATTTGAAGATGATCACTATATGTATAAAAACTAATACCCATGTATATTATGTTATTACAACTATAGAGTCTACCAACAAAGCCATTACCATTCACCCAATATCTGACATTAACACCCCTACCTCCTTCATCTTTTTTCTTAGTGCATCAAAACTGGAATTTCTTTTACGAAGAACATATTCCATTTCAAATTTGAACATCTACATGTATTTTATCCAACACATCTTAAAATGATTTAGTTCCCATTAGAATAAATTATATTACTATGACATTCAGTTTGAATATATAACATGTCTCTAATCAAAGAGGTGGGACCTCTAAAATTTACACTCATCACCGATAGTCGGAAACTCTTTTTCATAAGTTGGGTAGTTTCACTAATGGGGTCATAAGTGATGAGACTCCTAAGAAATTTCCTTTTCACAATATATTATAAAAAATACATGTTCAATGCAAAACGCATCACAAATCATTACATACCAAAATCTAGGATCATAAAAAAAAATTGGGTTTTGAGCCAATTTCAAACTCTTATTCAACTCTAGTAAGTATTTCTCAGAATATTCTATCTAATTGAATTTGATGGGGAGGTGGGGGGGGGGGCTATGCTTGTTGGGGGGTTGTGCAGGGGTGAGGTGAATTGCTACTGCAAGAGTGGTTGTCATATGAAGACTGAAATGGGTGTAAATAATGTTTGAGTTATTAAAACTGTTATTCAACTCTACTGGAAGATTGTTGTCATATTAATATTGAAATAGGTTGTTGTAGTACATGTCATGGTTGGAAGAGTTTGATAGTTTTATGTGTTTTTTTGTGTCATTTCAGGTGTTTTTATGCAATTTTAAGTCTGTTTGTATGCGTTTTTGTGCTGTTTTCTATACAGGTGTATACTGGAGGGGCTACTAGAGGGGCTGCTGTGCAATAGTTCTGGAAATACACAATACCAATGGTTTCAAACTGTTTGTATACATTGAACAAATTCATTCATATTGTGTTGATAATTTATTACAATGATACATGGGTCATTTGTGGCATGTATGAGTCAACCCCACCTCAATCCATGTCACGGTGTGGCCGGTACCACTCTCAGTGTCTCTCTTTTGTTTAAAATGGACATCATTTTAAATGAAAACAAAAACTGGCACATAGACAACAGATCAACCACATTTAGATTGTGTTGATACTTTAGAAAAATGATACATGAATTTTATGTGACGTGTGCAAGTCAAACCTGCCTCAATCTGAGGCATGGTGTGGCCGGTATCACTCAAAGTGTCTCTCTTTTGTTTAAAATGCACACCCTTTTAAGTAAAAACAACTTGCAAACAGAAAACTGACCAAACATATTCAGATTCTGTTTATGCTTTATCATAATGATACATGAGACATTTTTGATGTGTAGGAGTCAACTCTGCATCAATCCAAGGCGCAGTGTGGCTGGTACCACTCAATGTGTCTCACATTTATTTGAAATGTACGACATTTTATGTGAAATCAACAACTGGCATATGGAAAACTGACCAACCATATTCATATTGTGTTGATACTTTAGGACAATGATCCATGGGACATTCATGACTTGTACGAGTCAACCCCACACCAATCTGAGGCACAGTGTGGCTGGTTCCACTCTAAATGAATCTCTTTTGTTTAAAATGGTTATCATTTTATGTGAAAACAACAACTAGCATACAGAAAATAGACTAAACACATTCTAATTTTGTTGATACTATAGTAAAACAATATATGAGTCATATGTGACGTGTAAATGTCAACCCCACCTCAATCAGAGGCATGGTGTGGCCGATATCACTCTAAGTGTCTCTCTTTTGTTAAAAATGGACATCAATATATGCAAAAACAACTGACTTACAAAAAACTGAACAAACATATTTGGATTCTATTGATACTTTAGAACAATGATCCATGAGTAATTTTAGATGTTTACGTGTCAACCTCGCCTCAATCTGAGGTGTGGTGTTCCCGGAACCACTCATAGTGTAGCACCTTTATTTGAAATGATTAGCATTTTAAATGAAAACAACAACCAGTATACATAAAACTGACCAAACACATTCGGAATCTATTGATACTTTAGGAAAACAATACATGAGTCATTTGTGACATGTACGAGTCAACCCCAACTCAATCCTAGGTGCAGTGTGCCTGGTACCACTCAAAGTGTCTCACCATTATTTGAAATTATCAACGTTTTAAATGAAAACAACAACTAGAATACATAAAACTGACGAAACACATTCAGATTGTGTTGATACATTAGGAAAACTATCCATGGGTTATTTGTGATGTGTTCAAGTTAGCCCCGCCTCATTCCGAGTCATGGTGTGGCTGGTATCACTCTAAGTTTCTCTCTTTTGTTTAAAATGGACATTATTTTATGTAAAAACAACTGACATGCAGAAAATAGACCAAATGTATTTGGATTGTGTTGATACATTAGCACAACGATCCATGGGTCATTTATGACGTGTAAAAGTAAACTGAACCTCTATCTGAGGCCCAGTGTGGCCGGTACCTCTCAATGTGTCTCACTTTTATTTGAAATGGACATCATTTTAAGTGAAAACAACAACTGGCATATGGAAAACCAACCAAATGATTTCGGATTGTGTTGATAGTTTAGGAAAACGATACATGGGTCATTTGTGACATGTAAGATTCATCCCCTCCTTAATCTGAGGATTGGTGTGGGTGGTATCATTCTATCTATCTCTCTTTTGTTTAAAATGGACATCATTTTATGTAAAAACAATTGGGATATGGAAAAATAACCAAACGTATTCAGATAGTGTTGATACTTTAGCACAATGATCCATGGTCTAGCCTAACACAATCCACTTCTCATGTGAGGAACCCCTACCCCTATTCTAAAACACATGACATTTAATATGCCAAGGACAACTATATTCCCTAGGTCACACAAGCTCATTGATACAAACTCATTATCATCATCACTAAGTTCAAATACACCCACCCCAAACCATGGGACATTATATTTGTGTTTGTTTGAATTCATTTATTCATTTCCTTATTTTGGGTTATTAGCTTCTAATTTATGAACTTAATCATGAATGTGTTATACAAAATACAATTTTTTATGTAATCTTAATTATGTTCCACATATAATTACGTATTCAGTTTTTTATGTATTTTATTCATAATTGATTATTGTATTATGTGTCCTTATTTTTTGATTATGCATTTACTGCTATACAATTCACAAAATAGCACACAGAGTAGTAGGCTACTGTGTGAATCGTACAGCTAAGCATATGCCAATAGTTTTAAACCATTGGTATATGTTATGTATGGACTTTTTACCAACGGTTCTAAGAGAACCGTTGTTAAAAATCATTTACGAACAGTTTTTAACCATTGGTAAGAATCATTTAACAACGGTTTGTAATCGTTGGTAGAGGTGTGAATACTTGAGACATTTACCAATGGTTTTAGGAACCTTTTTTAAAAGTCTAGATAATATTTATCCCAACAGTTCATAACCATTTGGATATCTCACCTCTATACCAACAGCTTACATAAAAATATTGGTATAGTGTAGATTTATTCACATATACCAACAGTTTCTTTGAAACTGTTGGTATATGTCTATTGTCACGACATACTTGGCTGCAGTTTGTAAAACCATTGGTATAATTTATACCAAAGGATTTACATCTTATACCAACGGTTTTCGACCATTAGTATACCTTTAATTTCCAGTAGTGAATAATGAGGAACCTATTGGCTTCTACAAAATAACCTTCATACAAATGGATTATTCTCAATTTGGTATAATCATTTCTTCTAATATCTACATTGGGTGATATCTTTGGACTCTTATTTTAATTTTGAGTCTCATCTGTTAGTTTGTCTTCTTTCATACCTTTAAATTCTTCTTTGTGTGGAATATATTTTTCCACCACAAGATTTTAGGACTTCAAGTTTCCCATTATGGATAATATATCATCAAATATCCCCTAAATTTCTAAAGATACTTGATTTCCATCATCTTTAAAAGTTATTTTTAGCTTCCAATAATTTATAATCCATTTCAATTGATTTGGTTAGACAATATGGAACTATTTGTTGAAATTTTCACAATCCTCCAAATCTTTTCATGACATACCGTTGGGTTTTTGTCAAAACATATTCACATACATAGAATATGTAACCACTCCGTACAACATTTTATTACATTCATTAGACTTATAACCTTCTAATCTGCATTTCTCGAAAACAGTCTTCTGTGGATTCATCCTATTTTGTATTGGCATCTTGAATTGAATTAGGGTCACTAATTTTACTCATTGATTTTTTTTATTTTTTCACCAGGACTCTAACTATATTAATTATTTTTAATGAAAATGAGTTTTTATATTTCTAGGAGTAGTCTTTGTACCCATATTATTCACACTACTAACAAAAACCTCTGAAATTAAATCTTTCACCATGATATTAATTCTATACATACACTTGTCTTTGATGTACTTCCTTAAAATGAGCCGTTTTTTCTAGGGGATAATGACTTTATTGAAATTTTTATTTCTCCCATTGATGTAGGATAAGATCACTCAATTATCATCTTGGTAACAATTTTCTTCTTATATTCAGATACCATGACATCATCTTTTCCCCCCTAAATGTAGTTTTCATATTGATTTCATACATTGTCATGTTATATCAGCATTACAATTCCTTATACCCAAAATTCCATTAATATAAAAATTATCATACTAATTTCATCCTTTTATTTTATATTATAGATAATAAAAATTTCACAGATTATGAAATTTTCTATTTTTGAGTGGAACCGCCACTCTTTTAGACACCTATTGAGGAAAACATATTCATACATATCCTAATATCTACCCTTGATGTTGAATTGTTACAATTATTACCATTTTTTACTTTCATATAATTTGGTTTAATACAGGTTCCATCATTTAAAACATCATTAGTATATAAGGCAGTTCCTAGTTTATGGGATACCTTCTTCCCAAATGATATTCCCATTTGGTTAGTGGATAATATCCTCCTATTCTTGGATTCATGATCTTAAATGCAAAATTTATTGGTAGAATTTATTTTTATATAAGTTTGGTAAGGTCTGTATTATGTTTATTGTCACACCCCAAGATTCCATGGTACGCTTCTCTTTCATTAATACAGTAGCGTGTGTTTTACGAAGCTTCGAGTTCTAACACACTTCGACCAATAAAAGTAGACGTTATGAATAGTAATACCCACTTTTTCAAATTTTATAAATTTTATATCTCAAAATAGACTTCATTTTTGGATTTGAAATTTCGAAATAAGCGTAGGGTAAATTTTTGACACTTTTTGGATAACTTTCATATTTTGATGAATAGTGAAAATTACTAAATTTTAATTAAAAACATATTTTTTAATCAAAATAATTAATATTGATAAATTGTGAATTTGAGTGGTTTTAAAGTATATTTATAATATATTTTTACCATTTAAATCAATTTTTTTCATTGGACATAATTTCACAATTAAACCAGACATAAACAAGTGCCAATCTTTGGATAAGTGTTATCTCTTAAAAACACGCTTTTTGTTTTAAAAAAAGGAATGAATTTTAAATTAATTTCTGCCAAATATGTGTTTTGAATTTGAAAAAATGGATTCCATATTTGGAATCCGGATGTCCAAATTGTGTAAATAGGTAACTTTTATTTTTAGACATTTTGAATAATTACTTCGGTAAATATTTTATTTACCACGGTTAAAGGGTAAATCCGGTAAATAAGGGTTAAAAAATAAAATTATAATAATACTAAATTACCCTAAAATGTGTCCTAACCTTATTTTGTGATACATTTCCGACTAGGGGAATCTTTCGGTAGATATTTTGACCCCATGGAGCCACTTGTAGGTGGTAGGGACAATTTATTTTAAATTAAGTTAAAATAAATACAAAAATGACATAAGCATATATCTTTTAGAAAACCAATTTTTACATAGGGTTATATATGTTGGATTTTCCACTATAAATATTAATTAGAAATATATAAAGATTTCATACATAATGGTATTTTATTTATAATTTTTAGACATTAGATAATGTAATTTATTTATAACACAATGGTGATGCAGTAATTACCTAATTAATGAAAAATTAGAATAATTGATATTATAAATACCCAAATAAATGTAATTTGAGACTTTTTATAAATAAAAACAATTTTATAGGATAATATGACTTGTTAGTATTTATTTAGTTAACTTTGTTCGAAGTAATAATTCTTTTATGATTTTTTAAAAAAATCAATTATTGAATAGTGTCAAATTTGACATAAAAGAGTTTTTTAAAACATATTATATTATTAATTGATATTAAATTCCTAAAAATATATGGTACAGCCAAGAGACTTATATCATTATAGTTATATCATTAATGGACCACTTAGGGGTATCTTGGATGTATATAGTATGTTTATTAACCATATAATATAAAAGTACAAAGAGACATTGTAAAAGTGAAACAAATTAACTAAGAGTTAATACTTAATGATAAGGTTAATATACTAACCCAAACCTGCCTAAATCCTATTGGTTGAGTGGTTTTAGACCTATCCAAACCTTATATTTTAAATATTACACTTTGGAGCCATTATAAACTGAATATGAATTTATTATAAAATAATATTTCTAGCTTTTCCAAAGGTGCCCCTCACCCCTCTTATAAAAGGGAACTTCGCCTTGTCATTAATTCACACCTTCAAAGCCTTTTGGTTCGGCCAAACCCTGACCAAATACTCTCAACTTCCCTAAAACCATCCTAGAGGCCTTCCTTTAGTCATAAAGCCAACCTAAGGAGCCCTTTTGATCAAATCAAAAGGAAGAACCCGAAGAAGAGGTAATGTTTTCACCACCCTCTTTCAAGTTCTTTTCTTCATCAACTTCTTCCTTCGTTGTTATTTCTATTATAAAATAATAACTCCAGTATCTTCTATATACTATGATGTTATTATAAATACGGTACAACCATATTCAGTATTCTATCCATCCTTTGAATGGCATGTCACTATACGTGCGTACGTACGGCTTACCATCTCCACATCGTGGGGTAATTGTCATTCAATGAATTATTATATGGATGGGTATAATAATGATGTGTAATTCATTTAAATAATAAATATAACATGATAAATATTCTTTATATATGATATAACATCCATTTATATATTATTTTAGCATAAAAAGAATGATATTGTCCCTCGTGCGTACGTACGGACAACCGTCTCCACGAACGTGATGAGATTCATTCTCCAACGTATCCATTCATGTATAATTCTCATTTGATGATTAAAAATAATGTCTAAGGACTTGATATAATTCTGGATATGAATAAGGTACAACCTATCCATAACAAACACGTCTTATGTAACAAAGAATATAAAGGAAAACGAGTAAGTTAACACCCGAAATGACTATAATACTAAAATATTATTAACAAATAAATGTTAAAAGATCATATATGATATCATATTAATGTAAATTATTATTTTATAATTCAATAACAATTATTTCACCATTATACATTTCGTTAACTTACCGTCGACCAAGAAAAAGTACAAAGTAAGGGGTTTCTTATCTCACTCTTAATTTCGTGGGAATTCCATTGTTCACCCCTTATTTACTTCATGTGGTGTATGTGTACTGCCCATATTTGTATTAATTGTGTAATATAATTTAATTTATGGGTATTTAAATCATCATTGTATGATCCTTCCTTCATGGGTGTATGTTTTGTAAATTACCTAATCGATAAGGGAATTTGACATTTCAATTTCCACTTATTCGGCTTTAAGAAGACTTCATTGATTATTTTAATCCAAGATTATGTGTGGAATCACTATTCATTTGGTTACTTCATAATTTCCACTCCCCTTTCTGTGGATATACTTTTTATACACATAATCACTCCATTTATAAATTCTCAAGTCATCAGTATGAACTTGATAAGAGTAATTTTTACTCAATCTCGATTTGTTGAGATAAACATCCAATTCATTGGTGTTGTTTTTACAAGAATATGTGTGAATGTCGTTTGATTGTTTTACACTGAATATCCAATCATATTTAGTGTATTTATATTTTTCACACATAATTATGTCCTTGATTTATCCTTAACCTAAGTATACGGCCTTTATGAGATATTTCATCTCAATTTACATTCCATTGAGTCTTCTTCGTTGTTATACACCAAATCACTTTTATGTGGTGTATATAATGTACTTTGACATAGTATATCATGAATCCCTTTATTCTCATGATATTACCAAGTTTTGATTACCTCAATTATTTGTATTCATGTGTCTCTCTTTTGTTAGAAACTCTAACTAAAATACCATTTTTTAATTTTTTGTAGACTTATTCTTCTAAATCTTGCTCATTAATGTCCATGTTTTAAAAATGGTTTTAAGGATTTATTTATATGGACATTAATTTTTTAAAATTAAAACTCATTTTTAACGTTTCAAAGTGGTATGGGACACTTTGATTCAAAAATTTATTCTTAAATGGCTTCTTGACAAATAGTGTGACTTTTAAATGATTTCAAGAAAAAGGGGGATATTTCACTCTAATTGTTTTGATTATTATTTTCATCTTTGTCAATATCCTTCATCATTCTCGATTGAGGTTAATATGCTACAATATAATATACCATATTGTATCGAATAAGTTATGTTTTACTGTGGATGTGTTATTTTTATACCATTCATGGTTTGTGGATAAAGTATTGACATTTCCTATGCTAGTTTTAATACGAATGTTTGTGTCATATTTCAAACTTTTTATATGAGGAATGCATTGGACTTAGTAAGTGATGGGTGGATCTTGCTATAGCTCCTCAATGCATTGGTAGGTCTCATGAGACAAACTAGTGTCTTGGCACAAGGCCTTGACAAAATCTTATTTGTAGTCTTGGCACGAGGCCTTGGCTATGTGGTTATGATAGTCTGGCATTATGCATTCCATCATTATGAAAGCGTTTATTGATATTCCATGTGATTGTTCGACTATTAGAATATCCATGTGAATAAGTAAATGACATTATTTCATTTTATCTTTGACATATTATGCTGAAGTTCATGTTTGAAAAGATTTTGTTTTAGTTATAATTTTGTTTTATGTGTTTATGCTTATCTATGAAAGCTTCTGATATATTGTTATCCTTACTGAGCATATGAGCTCTCCCCTTTCAATGTTTTATTTATCCTAGGTTGTGAAGAAGGAATTTATGAATGACCTACAGGGATAGTATGAGGGGATATGAAGACAATATGTTGTTGTAGTTTATCACTTATTGATGTAATGTAAACTTTATGAATATATCTAGTGTTTACAAGGCTACTAAACTAATCAGTCATTTGAAACATGATCTTTATTTTGATCATGCCAATGTTATATAATAATGCACCGACTCTGGGTATCTAGGGTCGGGGTGTTACAGTTGGTATCAGAGGAAGTTTAGTAAAAACCATGGAAGCTAGATCTAGATAAACTCTGATTAGAGCACGTTGACCTAAGATGAACATTGAGGATTAGTATAGAAGAACTTCCTAGAATTTTGGTATTGTAGAGATTTTTTGAGTTTTTTCGAGCAATACATCCCTGTCTAGATACAAGCAGGTAGAGACAGATCTGGAACAGATGTACCTAGGGGTAAAACCCGAAACCACCACTTTGAGCTAGACTCGAATAGGAACTGGTGCACGACAACGGGCCTTGCTACACTCTTGGTTACCACACTCCCTGGGGATATGCTTAGGATAATTTACATTTTGTTTACAAACTGATTTGAAGTACTACATATATAAGATGAGAGTAAATGACCTTGGTTAATCCTAATGTGTTTCAAATTGAGAATATGGTGACATTTTAATCTCTAAATGATTTTATGACTACTATTACTCACACAATGCTTTCTGGTTTTAGTCAATGGCTGGATTCCAAGGAATTCATAGTGACTTTGAGAATGATGTACAAGGTGGGAATGGTGGTGGCAATGAGCAAAAAAATGGAATGTTGATAGGTGTAAAAGATATCGTGTTTATGCCAAATCAGTTTTCCAAATTTTTTATCAAGAACATATATATTAACCAACTCCCGGTCTCAACAAGGAAGAGAAAGGTGATGAATGATAAGAGCTCCAGTAATGGAGACCATGGAGAAAAGAATCCTCAATTTGCATCATGCAAGAAATGTGGAAGGAGACACCCAAGAAAGTGTCTCAATGGGACAAAGAAATGCTTTACGTGCAGGAAGGAAGGACATAAAGTGAATAATTGCCGAAGAAAAATGAAGAGTACTATGGAAGAAGATAAAAATGGTCCCAAGAATCCATTTACAGTCATTTGCCGTAAATTTAGGGGACCTGGCCATTACCCAAGTGAATGCCCTATTCTATAGGATATTTTCTTGGTCAAAGAAGAAGTTAGGTGGAAATAAATGGTTAAAGAAATGTTTAAAAAGTATTTCTACACCTTGTTGATGGGTTTCCTCTGGAATAATATTCTCTTGTATTTTTAACCCTACAGTTTTCCATGTGAGAATTATATTTGAGGAAGAATTATTTTTCCCTTGTGCATATAGTTATAAATAACCTTTGGTTTTATATGATCAATGGGTTTGAGGCAATTACAAGTTATTATAATTTGGGATGAAAATGTTGTGTATGAGATAAAATTTGTGGTTAAATTATGTGATGGTTATTTTGAGGAATTTATCTCATATCAGTAATGTTATAAAACATAGATTTTGAAAAAGAACAATACGCAGACCATGTGACAACCCATTGCGTTGGACAAAGCTGTGGGAATCGAACCCACAACCAAATTGCGATTGGGATTTATCGCCTACCACTGGACTACGTGAAGTCCCTAGTTATTATGACTATTATTTTTAGTTTAATGATTTTATTGATCAATAGTAATTTTATTTGGTATCTTATGTCTTATCAAAAGGATACCCTTCGTATAAGAAAATAATTTGGTGATTAAATGTTGAATGTTATTTTAGAAGACGTTCGCTTTGTTGGGAACACTATATGCCTAAGGAAAATAGAATTATATGGGATTTCATTTTAGGTGTAATGGTAGATTTTTATCTATGTTTTATTGTGGACTTATAGTAATTTGGGTTATTTATGGAAATGATTAGGTTAATTACTTTTAAGTATTTGACTTTAAGAGTAATTAATGTCATTTGGAGATACAATTTAACATGGAAGACTATATTCTTAAAAGTTTTGGGTTTCAATATTAGTTTTGATTATATTAAAGGATTTTAAGGAAAATTGATTATTGAATGGTATTTATTTAACTTTGGGGTATTGATGGTTTAATTTTAAAAATGAAGATTAGTTTTTTCCTAATGGAATATCCTTTTGGTGTATCATCAGATATTATACTAACCATTTTGGTTTTGATTAATCTCTAAAGACGAGGTAAATATATAGTTTATCTTAAGTGGATCATGTATTTCTATAGAAGTTTATTCTAGCTCTTCCATTGTGACCAAGTCTTCTTGAATACTCATTGTTAAAAAAAAGAGTTATTGGTAGAAATTTATTAAAGAATGAAACTCTACTTAAAAAGTAAGTATATCTATTTATGTCCTTAGTCAATATCATAAATTAATTCCTCATCCTTATGTAATGTAACTCAAAACAAAAAAATGTTGTCTGTTTACTTTTCCTACTGGGAGAGTAATGGTCGTTTCCCCCAACACAAGTTATTGGTTTTCATATTGTTAACTTTCTCCTGATCATGTTTTCTATCTATCTCCATCAGAACGTGACACTTATTTTATAATCCATATCCATGTTTTCTACATGGAATCCTAGTATAGGTTCTCTCGGGTTACCTTTGTACTTCACTTTCTTTCTTTTAAAGTCATAGTTGTATTGAATCTTTTTTTGATGTGGGACTTTCCATTATATTACAATGCCCAATTTTGAAAAATTGTGAGTATGCAATTTATTGAAGGAGGATAGAATTTCACACCCCAAGCTTCCATGGTACGCTTCTCTTTGATTAATATAGTAGTGTGTGTTTTACGCAGCCTTGAGTTCTAACACACCTCGACCAATCAAAGTAGCCGTTATGAATAGTAATATCCACTTTTTGAAATTTTATAAATTCTATCTCTCAAAATGGACTTCATTTTTGGATTTGAAGGATCAAAATTAGAGTAGGGTGAAATTTTGGAACATTCTGGATAAATTTCATATTTTGATGAATAGTGAAAATTACTAAATTTTAATTAAAAACAACTTTTTTAATCGAAATAATTAATATTGATAAAGTATGAATTTTAGTGGTTTAAAAGTATATTTATAATATTTTTTACCATTTAATTTAATGTTTTCCATTGGAAAGAATTTCACAATTAAACCAGACATGAACAAGTGCCAATCTTTTGATAAATATTTTCTCTTAAAAACACGCTTTTTGTTTTAACAACAGGAATTAATTTTAAATTAATTTATTCCACTTCTATGTTTTGAATTTGGAAAAATGGATTCCATATTTGGAATCAGGATGTCCAAAATGTGTAAATAGGTAACTTATATTTTTAGAAATTTTGAATAATTAATTCGGTAAATATTTTATTTACCACGGTTAAAGGGTAAATCCGGTAAATAAGGGTTAAAAAAATAATATTATAATAATACAAATTTACCCTAAAACTTGTACTAAACTTATTGGTTGATACATGTCCGACCATGGGCATCTTTGGGACGATTTTTGGACTTCATGGAGCCACTTGTAGGTGATAGGGACACTTAATTTTTAATTAAGTGAAAATAAATACAAAAATGACAAAAGCATATATCTTTTAGAAATTTTTTTTACATAGGGTTATATATGTTGGATTTTACACTATAAATATTAATTATAAATCTAAAAATAT
This sequence comes from Viscum album, assembly GCA_963277665.1. Taxonomy (NCBI): domain Eukaryota; kingdom Viridiplantae; phylum Streptophyta; class Magnoliopsida; order Santalales; family Viscaceae; genus Viscum; species Viscum album. Next base: position 180,169,900 of record OY728157.1, read on the forward strand.
TTCCTACATAATTGTATTTTATTTATAATTTTTAGAAATTATATAATGTAATTTATTTATGACACAATGGTGATGCATTAATTACCTAATTAATGAAAAATTAGAATAATTGATAATATAAATACCCAAATAAATGTAATTTGAGACTTTTTATAAGTACCAATAATTTAATAGGATAATATGACATGTTAGTATAGATTTAATTAACTTTTTTCAAAGTAATCATTCTGTTAGGATTTTTACCAAAATCAATTATTGAATAGTGTCAAAATTGACATAAAAGAGTTTTTAAAACAAATATTATATTATTAATTGATATTAAATTCCAAGAAATCTAAGTTACAGACAAGAGACTTATATCATGATAGGTGTATCATTAATGTACCACTTGGGGGTCACTTGGATGTATATAGTATTTCTATTAACCATATAATATAAAAATACAAAGAGACACTATAAAAGTGGAACTAATTAACTAAGAGTTAATACTTTAATATAAGGTTAATATAGTAACCCAAACCAGTCTAAATCCTCTTGGTTGAGTGGTTTTCGACCTATCCCCACCTTATACTTTAAATAATCCACATTGGAGCCATTATAAACCGAATATAAATTTATTATAAAATAATATTCCTTGCTTTTCCAAAGGTTCCCCTCACCCCTCTTATAAAAGGGCACTCCCCCGTCTCATTAATTCACACCTTCAAAGCCTTTTCGTTAGGCTAAACCCTGAAAAAATACTCTCTCAACTTCTCTCAATTCATCCTAGAGGCATAACTTTAGTCATAGAGCAAACCTAAGGAGCCCTTTTGATCAAATCAAAAGGAAGAACCCGAAGAAGATGTAATGTTTTCACCACCCTCTTTCAAGTTCCTTTCTTCTTCAACTTCTTCCTTCTTTTTTATTTCTATTCTAAAATAATAACTCTGGTATCTTATATATACTGTGATGTTTTTATAAATATGGTACAAACATATTCATTATTCTATCCATCCTTTGAATGGCATGTCACCATACGTGCATACGTACGGCTTACTGTCTCCACGTCGTGGTATAATTATCATTCAATAAATTATTTTTTGGATGGGTATAATAATGATATTTAATTCATGTAAATAATAAATATAAAATTATAATTATTCTTTCTATATGATATAACATCCAATTATATATTATTTTAACATCAAAAGAATGATATTTTCGCTTTTGCGTACGTATGGACTACCGTCTCCACGAACGCGATGAGATTCAATCTCCATCATATCCATTCAAGTATAATTATCATTTGATGATTAAAAATAATTTTTAAGGACTTGATATAATTCTGGATATGAATAAGATACAACCAATCCATAACAAACATGGCTTACATAACAAAGAATATAATGGAAAATGAGTAAGTTAACACCCAAAATGACGATAATACTAAGATATTATTAACAAATAAATGTTAAAAGATCATATATAATATCATATTAATGTAAATTATTATTTTATAATTCAATAAAAATTATTTCACCATTATACAGGAGGTTAACCTACAGTATACCAAGGAAAAAGTACAAAGTAAGGGGTTTCTTATCTCACTCTTAATTTTGTGGGAATTCCATTGTTCACCACTTATTTATTGCATGTGGAGTATGTGTACTGCCCATATTTGTATTCATTGTGTAATATACATTAATTTATGGGTATTTACATCATCATTGTATGATCCTTCTTTCATGGGTGTATGTTTCGTAAGTTACCTAATCGATAAGGGAATTTGAAATATCAATTTCCACTCATTCAGCTTTAAGCATACTTCATTGATTATTTTACTCCAAGATTATGTGTGTAATCACTATTCATTAAGTTATTTTATAATTTACACTCCCCTTTCTATGGATATACGTTTTATACACATAATCACTCTATTGATAAATTCTCAAGTCATCGGTATGTACTTGATAAGAGTAATTTTTACTCAATAAAGATTTGTTGAGATAAACATCCAATTCATTGGTGTTGTTTTTACAAGAATATGTGTGAATTTACTTTGATTGTTTTACACTGAATATCCAATAATATTTGGTGTATTTATATTTGTCACACATAATTATGTCATTTATTTATCCTCAACCTAAGGATAAAACCTTTATGAGAGATTTCATCTCAATTTACATTCCATTGAGTCTTCTATGTTGTTATACCCCAAATCACTTTTATGTGTTGTATAAAATGTACATTGAAATAGTATATCATGAATCCCTTTATTATAATGATATTAAAAAGTTTGGATTACCTCAATTATTTGTATTCAAGTGTCTCTCTTTTGGTTAGAAACTCTAACTAAAATACAATTTTTAAATGTTTTAAAGACTTATTCTTCTATATCTTGCTCATTAATGTCCATGTTTTCAAAATGATTTTAAGGATTTATTTATATGGACATTAATGTTTTAAAACTAAAACTCCTTTTAAAAGTTTCAAAGTGGTATGGGACACTTTGATTCAAAAATCTATTTTCATATGGCTTCTTGAAAAATAGTGTGACTTTTAAATGATTTCAAGAAAAAGGGGGATATTTCACTCTAATTGTTTTAATGATTATTTTCATCTATATCAATATCCTTCATCATTCTCGATCGAGGTTAAGATGATACCATAAAATCTTCCATATTATATCGAATAAGTTATGTTTGACTGTGGATGTTCTATTTTTATACCATTCAAGGTTTGTAGATAAAGTATTGACATTTCGTATGCTAGTTTTAATACGAATGTTTATGTCATATTTCAAACTTTTCATATGAGGAATGCATTGGACTTAGTATGTGACGGGTGGAGCCCGATATAGCTCCTCGATGCATCGATAGGTCTCATGAGACAAACTAGTGTCTTGGCACAAGGCCTTGACAAAATCTTATTTTAAGTCTTGGCACGAGGCCTTGGCTATGTGGTTATGATAGTTTGGCATTATGCATTCCATCATTATAAAAGTGGTTATTGATATTTCATGTGATTGTTCGACTAGTAGGATATCCATGTGAATAATTAAATGGACTTATTTCATTTTATCTTTCCCATATTATGCTTAAGTTCAAGTTTGAAAGGCTTTTGTTTTATTTATAAATTTCTTTAAGTGTTTATGCTTATCTATGAAAGCTTCTGCTATATTGTTATCATTACTGAGCATCTAATCTCACCCCTTTCAATGTTTTATTTTTCCCAGGTTGTGAGGAAGTAATTTATGAATGACCTATAGGGATAGTATGAGGGGATATGAAGACAATATGTTGTTGTAGTTATTCACTTATTGATTTAATGTAAACTTTATGAATATATCTATTGTTTACAAGGCTACTAAACTAATCGGTCTTTCGAGACTTGATATTTCTTGTGATCATTCCAATGTTATATAATAATAAACTGACTCTAGGTATCTAGGGTTGGGGAGTTACATTGAATCTTAATTAATCAATCTCACCTTTATCCTAAATCAATTCATGTTTAGGGAGTTCCTCTCATCATAAAAAAATCATAATATATCTCACAAATACTCCTTGAAATTCTTTGTTTGTTTGTCATGAATTTTTATATCTTATTGTGAGTAATGTCAGGCTCATATAATTTTTTTGGTTTATCCTATAATTAAGAATATTTTACATTCATAGAATCTTTTTTCAATTTTTCATTTGCATGGAATTATTCTATAAAACCAATCTATAACAAATCTTTATTATAAACATTTCTTTAAAATTCTTTAATAACTTCAACATATATTTCATTAAAAGTTATATTTCATTTTTTCATTCACATGTTTTGTGAGAGTATTAGATACACAAACCTATTTATAAAATTCATCTTCTATAGAATTATCATTTTTCCAACTATAATTTTTCATTTTGAATATTCTTTATAGTTTTAGCTTTACATTTTACCACTTTTTTGGAAAATTATTCTAACATTATTTGAATTCAGAATAAAGATCACTAAGTGATGGATCATCATCACAACATGAATAGGATTCATTAGAATAATCAAAAGAAACGTAATTATTGTAAATTATACCATTAATATTACTTTTAGTTGGACGTGTCTCTCTGTTTTCAATAATACCCTTCTTCATATTCCTTCCCTATATTTTCATCCTATTATTATGAGTCTTGAAAAAAATTTCTATATTATTATCCTTAGGAGTAACTTATGTTTCATTTGTATGAGATAGCTCATACATTCCTTGGACTCATCACTTACTAAATGTTTAGTTGGATCACCAGAGGAAATGTATGCTCTAATACTAGTTGTATTACCCTAATCCAAATAGACTACTGAGAAGGGAGTTGAATTAGTGGTATATTTTGTTGAATTTATTCTCCTTTTAAATTATACTATTTGAACTGGTTAAACATCTTGATCAAATCAATATTATTCCCCAATATCTCATTCTGTAATGTTTTAATAATATAGATAGAGAGAGAAGGACATAGAGGATTACCAAGTTCAACATAAAAATTATACTTCTTGATGGGTTAATTTAAACCCCCAATACATATTCTTCACTATAAAATCAGTGACTACAACCATAGATGATATGAGACAGATCAAAAAAATCCCACTATATCTATACACTTCTAGAACCGAATGGATGATTTATTCACTACATCTAGAACCAACTAGAAGACTTCTTCACCTCCTTAGGGTTCATCCACAAGTAGAAATATCTTCAACCTTATGGATGAAAGTATTCCTCTATGAGCCTAAGTTATTAGGTTTCATCATTTATGATTTTTAAGGCCTTCAAGGGCTATATGCATCAGTTTTTTTGACCTTGGAACTCCTTTCAAATATTGAATGATCTATATTATCTTATTTAAATTATTAGGCACACGTGATCACATTCTTTTATAATTACCTATATTTTAGGGTTTTATTATTTGATACAAATATATATGAGAAAATCATAGAATTTTCAAGGTAATAAAATGAATTCTCTATTATCAACATATCTATTTATTTGATTCCTACACTGATTTTTATATTTTGAAAATAATCATGAATTAAATTCTAAAAATATCATAGATAATATTTTCATATATTAATTATGAAAATCAAAAAATCATTATAAATTGTATCATCTCATTTAAATCAATCAATTTCTTTATATATATCTATTATTTAAATTCATCTAAATTCACATTCAAATATTTATTTAAATATTTTAAATACCCAAGCTCATTCTAAATTTTACAAAATATTTCAATATCAATGATCTCTTTATAAATCATGATCTTATATCATGATATTATTCAGTTAAATAGTGGAATAATTGTATTGAGACAAATATCCATAATTCCTCATTATGAAATAAATTATTTCATGTGAAAAATTCCTTAATTTTAACTCATAAAATATACATGAAATAAATATTTTATTTACAATTACTTTTCAAGTGGTTAATGAATAATCATGTTCCCATTATTTCTTCATGCACAAAATAATGCCTCACATGAATGCATAAATTATATAGCAGGAATTCAATTTGCATTAACCTTCTTCAATAGTTCTTCAAAACCTTATAGTTTTTTTTCTCATTTCCCTTTTATTAAAATGTTATATATATACCCATGATATTATTGAAATATGAACAATTAATAGATCAAAATCTTGATTCTGTGAATATAAGTCCCCAGCCTTAAAACATTACATAATCTTGAATTATGCCAAGAATTCACACTGTAGATCTTTTCAAGTATAGAGCTTTATAGAATAAGGTCATAACTTATACAAAATAAAATGAATATTACATATAGACACTTCTACTCAGTATCCATTTTTTCATAAAATAAAAACTCTTAAAATAAAAGAAGAATTCTTTTCTTGATATAAATCTTTTTTAATTCTCCTATTCTCTTACCTTGTCCTATACATTGTGAAAAAATTTCAAAAACATGGGATCAGCATAAAAAAAGCTTCGTAAGGGTTGTAAAATAAATAAATAAATCATTAGTCCATCAATTCATACAAAACATAAGCTCTTTAACACACCCCATGAAATCATAAGATTTATTAATAACACATTGAAATCATAAATCATAATGGTAACTTGTGGCATCCATAACATACTTACATTGTATATTTCACAACTATGTAGGGATTTAGAGTTGGAATACCCATCATAGTATATTAACTAAATCTCTTATGATAATCATTAAAGTTTACCTTCATCACCTTATCCAATGCATTGGAGAGCTATCTCGGGCTCACCAACCCTAGGTTTCTCAAAAAACCACCCATATACATAAACAATGCCTAGGAACCATAATATAATCATAACACATGAACAATCATAAAACAAGAATAACATTTCCACATTGAAATAACAATATAAAATTTCAATATATTTACATAATAAATCAATTCCCAATACCATTTTCAATAACAAAATACATAAAAAGGGCATATGGTATTTATCTTCCTTTTAAAAAACATTACGGCTTGTTAAGGAAACCAAATATCAATTAATGCTTGCGGTGGTGGAAAGGTTGTTGTCACCGCATACGTTAAAAAGGAAAAATATTTTATTCATTTAGTAAAACTTTTCATAGAACAAAATAATCATTTTTAAATAAAGTAAAATTCAAAAGGTCTTTTATACAACGTATAAAATAAATTCATGTATAAATCAAAATATACATCAATGAAAGTAGATTGAGAGGAAGTACCTTACAAAGATAATTTAGTAAATAAAATAGATATATTATGTGTATTTACTATAATTACACATACGTAATGTATAAATAAAATATAGGACATCAAATGTTATCTCTTACATAATCATCGAACGACATAATTTAAAAGTAGAAGATTAACCCAAAGACTAGAAATTGGGTTAAGAAGTTCTCCCACCTCTTGTCCGACATGAATCATTCGTACATTAATATCCTGAATAATGAACTAAAGTTAATTTCTACTTACTTCAGAACCATTTTCATGTTTATTATTCCTTTCAAATCACTTATTACCACATTATAAACAATACAGAATCATTTATATTAATAACGATCGTTTTGTCGATATTTGGTACTTGGGTCAAAAATGAACTTTTTATTATTTAAATTTTCCCATGTGGTCAAAATTCCATTATCTCCATAATGATATTCATGATTTAGATATCATATATATCTAGTATATATATGTGTGTCTTTATAATAGTAATAACATTTTGAGAGAAGAAATGAAATGCACCGTTCATGGAGACGGTAAGTCGTACGTACTCATGAATGATGCATTCATTTCTATTTAATATTTAATGTAATGAAAACTTAATGTTACATAGGTATATTATAATTCTGGTATAATATCATATATAATTTCATTAACTCTATCCTTTATAAGTTCCACATAAGGCATGAACGAGTCATATCACTTTGAGGGGGCGGTAGTCCGCACTTCTTCAAATGAAATTATTGCATTTACCCATTATGGAAACCATTAAGGTATGCTATAAATGAAAAATACATAAGCATAGATACAATATAAATATAATATATATCACATATAAATATAGTTCTATCATAATGGCCACTAAGAGAGGCGTTATAAGACAATTGATCAATCAACGTTTCGTGAGGCAGTAGTTCATATCCATTAGATGGAGGTGTGTGCAAGTGTAGTTTGAATCCTTCTCATAAAAAAATCCTAGTATATTGAAGATATTTTTGTGGTTATAAAATAATGTAATAAATATATTTTATGGGGGTGGATAAATAAAATAAAAGAAAAGAACTTGAGAGAAGACATTACCTTTAAATGGGGTAACTCCCTCTGGTTTCAACCAAAAGGATTTATTGAATTTCCTTCTTCCCAAAGTAAGAATTATAGGTCGAATAGAGGGATGTTGGGATATTATTAGAGAAGATTTTGGACAATCCAAGTGGATTGAGAGGTGTGAGTAATGGGTTAGAGGTGGTGGCCTTTTTTAAGAGGGAGGAGGGGATCTTTAGGAATGTTTGAAAATATTATATTATTATAAACTGAATTTAGATTTAAAAAGGTCTCCAACTCATCTAATTCGAAGATAAGATGAATATTGTTCAACATACTCTCATAAATGGGATTTAGACAAGTTTAAGGCATAAAATTAACGTTATCTTTTCTCTTTAACCCTTTGTTTACTAATTTAACTTTTACCATGTCCTTTTGTATATTCATACTATATGGTTAATATATTTAATATAAACTATAGAGAGACCATAACATGTATCATTAATGAATATTTTAACATCATATATGTCATTTGGTCGAATCTTAGATTTTTTGGATTATTTTATCAATTAATAAAATAGTATTCATTTTAAAAACTCATTTATATCAATTTATAAACTATTCATATCCTGACTTTTTTTAAAATCTACAAAAACATAATTATTTCAAAAAAACTAAATTATTTATAAAATAACAAGTCATAATAATCCATAAAATTAGTGTATGGAATAAAAAGTTTCAAAATAAATTTATTTTAAAATTTATAAACTCATTAATTTAAAACGTTCATTAAAAAGGTAATCACTACATCATCATTGTGTCATAAATAAATTTATTTATATGTTGTCTAAAAAATATAAATAAAATTCCATGATTTGGGAAATAATTTTATCTTTCTAATTACTATTTATAGTCTAAAATATCACTTATATAACCACATATAAATGTTTTTTTACTAAATGATATATGTTTATGTTACATTTTTCCTAACTTTAAATTAATTATTATAAAGTGTCATTTTTACCTAAAAGTGGATTTTTAGGGACTCAAAATCACCCCCATGATTACCATGGTCTGAAATATATCATCTGATCAAGTTAGGACACGTTTTAGGCTAATTAAATATTATTATAATATAATTTATTACCCTTATTTAGCATATTTAACCTTTAACCATGATAAATAAAATATGTACAGAAGTTAATATTCATATTGTCTAAAAATAAAATATGAATATTTACACAATTTGGAATTAATGATTAAAAATATGGAATAATTTTTTCTAAATTCAAATAACATAAGTTGTAGTAATTAATTTTAAATTAATTCCCACTATCAAAACTAAAAAGTGTGTTTTTAATAAATAATAACTATCAAAAGATTAACATGTTTTTTTTCTAAAATGATCAAAATTGGATTAAATGTAAAAATAATAATCTAATTAAACATTAAATAAAATTAAAAAAAATAATATAACGATATAAGTAAATTAGATTAAAAGTAAGTTTTGAATTAAAATGCATTATTTTTCACTTTTCATCAAAAAATGGACTTTATCAGAAAAATACAAAAATTTTACCAAAAGTAAATTTTGATATCCCACTCCTAGAGAATAAATTTATTTTTTCAAATAAAATAAATTAAAGTGAAAAAACTAGATTTAAAAAGGGTTCTTCATCAAAAGTCAGTAAATAAACATTTTAAACATATTAGATTTTTCATGATTAAAATCGGAATCTTTCTTATTTTAAGCCACTAGAATTTTTTTGATAAATGTAAAAAAATTAACAAAAATTTACAATAATATTTTAATTATTTCGTTTCATTCCCTTCAATAAAATGGCTGGGAATTAACTACCATTTAAAATAATATTATATTTTTATTTTTTTGGTATGACTCACCCTTTTGTGCAACATGAGATTTCAGAGAAACCCATTATTGCATGTCGGGAACGTCATAGTACATAACATCCCCTTTAAAGTAAAATTAATATTTAATTTAAAAATATTAATAAATATAAAAATATAATATCCATTATTTACCTAGGATGTTACATTAAAAACTATGAAATTTTGAAAATCATACTTATTTAATGAGAATGAAACTCACCGTGGTAGAATTATCCACTGAAATAAATCTATTCACATCATAACACGATTATCATGAATAAAATAGCGTCTTCATTCATGGATCAGTAATTTTAATTCAATATCTAATAATTCATGAAATAACAGATATTCATTATTTCACCACACACAACTTCATCTTTTTTCATGGTTACTTCATTAAATGAAATCTTGAGATAAAATACAATCACATTGTTCTTCATATGGTATCTTAGGATAATCTGACGATAGTATATGAAACCTAGTGGTAACACATGATGGCTGAAGGTAAATTGTGATGCTTATTGCTAGAAATAATTGTTGTATTATCATTCATATGGCTATTGATCACAAGAACTCTAGAATTAATAAGCACTCTGATTGTGAAAACCATATTCCTAGAAGCCGCAATAACTTCTTACGCATATGAAAGCCTCATTAAACTATGATTACCCTTACCCATGTCATGAATTTTTTTTGGAAACCCTTATGAGAGATTCTATCATACCATTATGCAAGGATCCAAAATTTTTGTATACCTTTACACAAGAGGCTACCCTAATGCGGGTTCACGAACACACTTCACAATCCTTCGAAGCACCCATTACGCAAATAGTTACTTAACATATTATATAATGTTTATATGAATATGTATGTTTATTAAGCATCAATGCTACCCTTACAGAGGTATTATACCATTACATAAGAAATTAAAATTTATTATGACCTATAAACATCATCTGTAACCTTTATGAATCTTCTCATTACCCTTATGCAGGTCATGGTATATTTACATAGGATTCTCTATACCCTTACGCAACATAATATACATTTAATTAACCTTAACTTAGGAAATCAAATACGTTCAAAAAGGTAGTGAAATTCAAAATTACCTTTATACAGGTGATTTTATTTAACTTTTACCTTTACATAAGTAGTGAATTTAAGACAAATGCATCTAAGAACTTATCAAAATCACTATAGGATTTATTCAAAATACTGTTTCATGTAAATATATATTTTCATAATCCTCCAGTTTATAAAATATTGTATAATATGTTCCTTCATCAAAAAAATTGAATTTATTCATTTTTAAGATCATCATATCAATCATCGTGTATCTAAGGAAAATTTCTCAATCATGACCTCAAATTCCATTAAATGAATCTAAAACAATTCTCAAAGCATAGCCATTTCATCTCAACTAACCAAACGAATATTTAATAATAATTAAAGAAAAATGAAATACATAGTCTCAAAAATTTTCTTATAAAGTCAACTATGTAGACAAAAATGTTATTAACATCATAAAATTTAGTTTTTTAGTGTTTAGGATTTTTAACAGGTTTAATGAGTTGAACATTTGGAATATGATTCCTAAGTATAGCTAATATTCAATCTAGATTTCTTCTTATATGTTACTCACTAAATATTGTAGTGGTTCCGTTTAATCATTAATTCAAAAAGAGATATAATTAGGATGAAAACCTTAAATGTATAAAAAACACGCAAAACATGAATTCTTTCATATATAATTTCTTGTTTGTTTTATATGTATTATTTATATAAGTATTCTTAAGAGAGTTTTAAGAATATAAAATGTAACATGTTTAGAAAAATTCAATCTACACTTCATCATTATTTCACATTAGATGTATATATACATATTGATATATTCATAGTGATGTGAAATGATAATTAACTTCAAAAATTAAAATATTATGTTATCCTAAACCAAAGTTCATCATGAAGTATTACAGGTTATGATGAGATATTTAGGTTTTCATGAGTATGATTCTATAATAAAAATAAAAAATATTATCATGAGGTATTAATGAGTTTTATGTTCTTGATGAACCACAAAGTATATACCATATATAGTTTAATACACTACTATATTGAATGATAGGTGCAAGTCATATAGTATGAATTATATAAAAACTAAGGAATATCATATTCATTGGTGTTGGGATTATTTTAAATTATTCCATATGATGTTATGATATTTCCATTAGAATTTCAATCCATTAATATTTGGATTAATTATCCATGTAATCTATCAGTAAAAAAATGGAGAATAAATGCACTTTAGAGTTATGTGCATGGACAGAGGGTCAAAAGCTATTGTAACTACATTCCATTTACTCATGTATTATGTAACGCTTGAGTATTCATGAGGATAAAATTCCAAAAAATAATTATATAATGTTATCCACCATAAGATGTTGAAGTACACAAGATTTCATAGACCTTTTGGAGTATGTTCTCAAAACTGCCAATATTTTTCTCCTTTTACTCCTTAATATAGTATAAGGTCATTATATGTAAAAGGTTATATATTATGTGGTGGGACTTTTTTTTAAAACCATAGATGGAACATTGAGAGGGGGTTCTGATGGATTCCCTTTTTGTGTTCATCATCAATCTTGGGGGATGATAAAAATGATTGTACAACCTCATCAATGTATGGAACAAACTATAATTTATTCATTCTCATAGTAGCTTGGTTTCAAGTATCATACATATCAATCTTGGTTTATGGGTTCCTAATCACTTACACTACATATATTAACAAATAATATATTTTATGGAACCCATAAACATAAGCATAGATACTTTATCTAATGTTGTTCCCACCTGGTGATCTCTATGTAGGGAGGTCATGAGGATAAACCCATAATAGGAATTACATATATCAGATCGTTCATTAGATATTCGTATTTGTGAGTGTGTATTATTCCACATAGGTTAGGTCATTTTCATTGTATATTATGAATGGAATACTTTACTACATGATGAAAACCATGATATATATTATCATAAAGATGTATCTTGCTTTTTTTATGTTGAGAATAGTATGGTGATTGAATGAATGATCAAGAGAGTAATTTTACCTTTAGAGTTATAATAGAAAATATTTCTTGCACTTTGAATGATATGGTAGTGTCATAGTTAAATACATGTACATATTAGTGAAAGGAAATGTTTTCATTTAATTATATATAACATATACCATGCTTTAAGGGATGATAATTCTATTATGCATCCCGATAGATGAGATATTGGTTGAAAAAGTGATTATATTACACAATAGAATTATAATTAGAAGGATATTGTTATTTCTATGTGTTATATATTTCTCTTTGAGGGTTTATGATGTGTTTCTAGATACTATTATTTTTCTGTGGCTTAGACCTACTGTGTAACGATCTAACCATTAATAATACTTATTCTAGTGTATTTAGATAATATTATTTTTCTTATACTCATGAAAATATCTTCTGTTTAGAGTTTCATATAATTAGGTCATGAAACTTATATAACAAACTCATATATTTCTATTTGGACACCTCAACTCTGTATAAATTTTTTCCAACATATAAAAATTTTAAAATGAAATTTTTTGTCATGACTTTCAAAATGAATTATTCATTGTTCTCACCCATCCTTAAACCCAATTATTAGTTTTAAAAAAATTAGGGTGCTTATAAATAACTCAAAAATGGATATAAAATAAATAATATTAAAATTCATTAGTTTCTGAACACTTTAAAAAATTATATCTTTTGAAAATTATCGTTGGGCACAAAAAAAACATTTATTTACCCAAAAAACATATTTTCCTACAAAAATATTTTTCACAAAAAAATAATAAGAAATATTTAATGTAAAATAAAAATAAAAAATTTATTTTTTTAATTAAACAAAATAATAAGAAAAATTATATATAACTTAAACTTTATACCCTTAAGAAGTATCATATACTTTACATTAACTACAATATCATTAGATTACACCGTGAAATCAAAAATTTCAATTAAAACCCATAGAAAACATAAAAAATTAATATAGATAACTTTGAAAATCATTGTTTATATCACACTTACAAATGGATAACCAATTCGGCCAACTTCCATACCCAATGATTTGGAGGGCTATCGTGAACCCACCCATCATTGGTTTATAATGGGACTACACGTCCATGGTTTATAACAGAACCAATCATCATTGTATTATAACAAAAACATTCATCGTAATAAAAATACACAGTAATTATAACATAATCATAACACATTAATTAATTAAATTTCTAAAATTATACTCATTAAAATTTTCTTTTCTCCTAAAAGAATGAATTTTCAGATGTTGAAATATTCATTCCATTTTATAAAACATTTTCTTAAATAATAATAACATAGGGAGGGATGGTTTTTCTTTAAAGAAAATATGCAATCATATAGATGAATTAAAAGATAAAATAACTATTATGGTGATTATAAAATTTATTATTTCTGTATATTGTAAAATAGAACATAAATTTTATCTTTTGTAAAGAAATTAAAATGTTCGGAATAAAATACATAAAAAGATTCCTTTTGAAATACTTTTAAGAAAATACCTGAAATTTAATTTCTAATTAATTTATATTTATATAAATACATCCATAAAATAATTTTTAAAAATATGTAAAATGAAGAAATATAGTTGAAAAAGAATCTTTAAAAGGTGATTATTAAAAGAAAGTCTCTTATTGTGAGTCTGACATTTCATATAAGGTCTTTATATTATTGAAAAATAAACTTATTTTAATTATCTAATTTTCTAATAATATTTTTGATGTTTATTATTTATTTTATTTTATTTACTGTCATCTTATATTTAATTTCTTAATGCATTAAGTTCACATCGAATGTTTTGATGATATTTGACTCATGTGTCCAAAATGACCTCGGTAGGTTCATTATGGTCAATAAGGTCATTATTCATTCATATGAAAAATAATAATGATGAAATAATTATCATTTTTATATATAAATTATACTTATAAAACTAATAAATAAATACAATTATAATAAATGAACTACTTTTCAATCAAGGAGATTGGTAGGTTGTATTTACTCATGAATAACATTTCCATTTTCCCACAATCACTATGGAAAGAAGGTTTGTATAATTTTATCTTTAAATAAATATAATTAAACCATAAATACCATTTTAATTATTTAAATATACTTCTATATATAATCTATTTTATTTTTTAATGAGAAATAAATCTCATCGGTTTGTGGAGCTGGTAGTCCACACGCACTACTACAAAACCGGCCTTTAACAACATTGGTATTTATCAATGCTAGAAAAAAGTAAAGAAAAATAGAATGTTTATCTGTACTAAGGAAAGAACTGATAAATTTAACCCTTTATTAGGGCTCTTGTTAGCACAGATAAATGGTTCCTTTATCACTACTTTATTTTTAGCACTGATAAAGGGTTCCCTTTGTTAGCGCTTTATTTTTATTTCTGATATAGGGTACCCTTAATTACAAATATATTTTTTAGTTCTCTAAAAAGAATCCTTTATCAGTGTTTTTTTAGCACTGAAAAATGTCTAAATAAATAAAATTATGTAATTAAGTAAACAAAAATGATTTTATTAAGAAAAATATTTGAAATTTTAATAATTAAATAATTATTGATAAAAATGAATTAATCGATTTTACTATATATAAATTATAAATACTAATAAATATTATTTATTAAATATATAGATATATGTAAAATAAAAATTAAACACATTAAAATTAAAATTATGTAAATTGAGAAAAATATTAAACATTTTATTATTTAGATGATTATTGATAATGTTTATAAATAGTACATATTATATATATAGATATATATTAATGTATATATATATGATTTATATATTAAAAAATATTGATGTGATTTACATTAAATAGTCATATATTTAGTGAATAATGGTTTATAATTATAAATTAATATGAATTAAAAATAATGACTAATTTTATAGAGTAATGGACAAATAATTGAATGTCATTTTATTTTTCAATTTAACATAAATCAAATGTGTGTTATATTGATTTCACATATAAATAATTAATGAATTTTCATATACAATGAACACACAAAGAATTTATCAATTGTTTCAATATTATTAAAGTGTATATATTTTTAAATTATTTAATTTAAGTAATTTTTAACATGCATTCAATTAAAATTAGATATTCATTAATAATGTTAAAAAATATTTGTAAAAAATATTTGTAAAAAAATATATATAAATAAAAATATTTATAAATAAATAAATTTATAAATAAATATATTTATATGTAAATATATTTATAAGTAAATATATTTATAAATAAATAAAATTATAAATGTACATACTGTATTTATAAAATTTTTTATTTATAATAATAAATAAATAAATATTTTTTTAAATTTATTTATATAATTATAAATAAATAATTATATATATGTAATTAATTATATATATTTAAATAATTAATAGATAAATAATATATTTAAATAAATAATGAATATATTTACTATATTTATGTTTATATATATTTATTAAATATATATATATATATTTATTATAAAAATTTTTATAATGATATAAATATTATTTTTTAGAAAATATTTATATTATTATGATGATATAATTATATATTAAAATAGTTATAAAATTATAATAAATATTTTTAAATAAGAAATCTATTTACTATATTTATATTTATATATATTTATTAATTATGTATATATATTTTAAAAATATTTATAATTTTTATTACAAATCCTTTATCAGCGATTCAGTAATAAACACTGAAAAAAGAAATCTTTATCATCCCCTTTTAGTGCTGATAATGATGAGGCTTTATCAGTGCTAATATAATTGCTGATAAAATAAATATTTTTCAATGCTAAAAAATTTAGTGATGGTGAAGACGGATTTTATCATTTCTTTTTTAGCATTGATAGTGATCTAATTTTACCACTGCTAAAAAAACACTTATAAATATTCCTTTTATCTGTACTTATTATTTAAGAAATGGTAAACATACACTTTTTCTGGGTTTTTTTGAAAGCACTGATAAAAGTGCCCCGATCTATTTAAAAAAACAAAACGAGTTGAAAACCCTTCGCGATATCGAAAGCTTTCCACGAAATCCACCAATTTTAGGTGCTCCTCCTCAGTGAATGAGAGTTCAAATCACACAAACCCACTTGAATCACACAAACCCACTACCGCTAATTTCGTGAATATCATTCGGCTTATGGTGTTCGCTTGCAGTTAGGGTTTATGAAGAAAACATTGAGTTATGGGTCTAAGGGTATCATATTTTCTTCAACCTTGTGAGGTAGGCCTATGTTTTCTGTTGTATGTTTTGATTTTGTTTCTCTAATTTTCCTTTCATTTTTTATTTCTTCTTCGATGATGACATCCGTTATTTGTGATCTCATCATTGTATACTATTTTACTTTTGTCAATGATCCATTGTCTACTTAATTACTAATTTGGATATTCTATTTTGGTATTTTTATATTGTTTTTTTGAATCAATTTTCTTCACTATCTACATATATTCCCCAGCTTCCTCCACATAATTAATTTTATCGTTGTTTTGAAATAATAGGTAATCATCTCAGGTCTGTAGACAAATTAATTAATTAAATATTTATGTCACAATATAAATATTGGTGTTTATTCATATAAGAACATTAAACGAACAAGAAAATTGATTTAACAAACCAATTATAAGTACAGTGATGGTGCGAAGTAGCAACCACAACTGATTTTATACAATTCAAGTAAGGGAATTAATTTATTTAAATTCTCTTTTAATATTATGGTGTAAGAGTTTTTCCTAAAAAATTTATTTCCTCAAAATATTCTTATTTTATTTTAAGAGAAGTATTTGTAAGGATATACTATATTTATTTATCATCAATGGCCCTATATATTCAAAATTAGTATTTGGTTGTATTTATTTTATTATGATGTGATATTATATTATAAAGGTTACATATATTTTTATCTATTTTATTTTATTTTATAAATATACATATTCATATATATTTATATATATATATATATATCATTTTATCTATTTATAGGTGTTTTCAGAACTTATAATGAATATGTGATTTTATAATGATTTATTCATAGTATATGGTTCCATATTTTAAAATTGGGGAGGAATTATATTTATTTTCATGAAAAAATATGTTTAAATGTGCACTTGTTTTTAAAGTATGTGTATTATAAATCCCATGTTATATATATATATATATATATTCCTTAATTTTTATGTGATAGACATTTAAAAGTTTGGTTATTTCACCCTTTTTTGTGTTATATCATGTTGTTGTGCCTTATTACTTTATGCCATCTTCTTTATGGCCCTCTATAGAATCTCAAGGATGGGTCAATGTGTATCAGATGGCCTCTCTAAAATATTTCAGATGGGTAGATCTGATGTGAATACCTCCCTAGAATTCTTGTGATGGTGTAATGTGGTGATATGAAATCTCAAGAGTCTATAAATCATTTCAAATATTTTATATACTATTAAAATTAAATGTAATAATTTCTTAGGTTTCTACATCACTTATTCAAGAAAAATTAATAGAAGTTATAAACTTCTATATATTATAAAAAATAGTTATTTATCGTTCTAGGCCTACATGTAATAGTTCCACTCCTAGGAATATCTGATTACTATCCTTGTATATGAAATAACTCTTTATTTATTAAAATGTTTTATAAATACATTGTCATATCTTCTAGTTTATTGAATGAGAGTTTATTATTCTTATTTTTCATATTAGGATTTCTTATTACTCATTAATTGCCTATATTATATTTTCATTTGTTTAGGGGATTTAAGAAATAATTTATGTGTTTTAAACAACATTTATTATTGTAATTTTTTCTTAAGACTCATCTGCCATCCTTTGTGTAGACAATTGTCATCCTCATAAGTTTCATCTCCCAAATATTCATTATATAAATTTTTTCATAAAATTCATCCCCCATATATTTTATGATTCTTCTACTACATTGATCATTAGTCATCCCCATGGATGACTAATTCTTATATTATTTCAGGCAACATAGGATAATGTACAGAAGATATGAAGGATGTGTCAAACAATAATATTAAATCATAAATGTCCAGGATATGTGTTTGGGAGGATGAGTTATCTGAAACATTCAAATTTGAATGGATTTAAAGTATCACACCTTCCATAGTAGAGTAATTTTTTTCTAAAATTAAATCCCCTATTTTCTTCAACATACTGAGATTATTTGAAATAATAAAATTTGGAGTTTCCCTCATTAAAATTATCTATAACATTCACCTTTGATAATAAATATCTTATGTTAATTTATTTATTTATAATCAAAATTAATCTTTTATAAATTATATAGGATGGATGTAAATCTAAAATGTATGTGTGCTAATTATTTGAAAAAATATTATGAAGATGAAGTTAAAGAGTTCATCAAGTTTGTAAGATAGCATGCATGCAACCCTACTCAAATCCTCTCTATATGTTTACATTATTGTTATTCATGAAATTTTTCTCTAAAAGTGTTGGAATAAAATTTTATTTTTCATGGAACATATAAGAGCTATAAATATTGGAAAACACATTGGGAAAAAATAATGTTCACACAAATTGGGATGATACTTTGGTTTATGAATCATTTTATATGAATACAAGTGTGAATGAGGAGGGAGATAACATTAAAGAAATTAAAATGGAAATTGAATATGGACTTTGTGATTGTACAAAGTTGTTTGAGGAGGTAAATATGTGTGCCAAGAAACCATTGTATATCAGTTGTACTAAATAAAAAACATATCCAGTTGTATTGAAGTTATATAATTTTAAAGCTTGTAACGGATGGAGTGACACCAGATTTAAAAAACTACTTGGTCTTCAGAATGATATGCTACTTGAATAAAATTAACTACCATGTCAAATATATGAAGCTAAATTAATATTACATTCAATGTGAATGATCTCTAAAAAATTAATGCTTGTCTAAATGATTTCATACTATTTCCTAGTGACCATGAATAACTCATAAAATTTACTAACTGTGGCACATATCAATACAATAAAAATGAATCAGGTCCTTCGAAATTTATATGGTAATTTATTATAATTCCATGGTTTTGATGACTATTTGGATGTTAGGAAATTCCATGAAAATTAAAGTGCAGTTAAGATGAAATATTAAATATGGGAACTTATTTCATCTAATAGATTATCCTTAGTGGAATAAAATTGATTATGAGTATCGTGAATTTTTAAATGAGACAAGAATCTTTTTTCTTGCATTATCCACTGATGGAATAAATCCTTTTGGTGGACAGATTAGTACTCACGATACATGGACCTTCATGTTGGTAAATTATAACTTGACTCCATGGTTA
Organism: Viscum album; assembly: GCA_963277665.1. Lineage (NCBI taxonomy): Eukaryota > Viridiplantae > Streptophyta > Magnoliopsida > Santalales > Viscaceae > Viscum > Viscum album. The sequence continues at coordinate 180,190,004 of OY728157.1, forward strand.
TGCATGAAATGAAAAAACATTTTTTTGTATCTGCATATATCTGGAACAAGAAACATGGTAATGATATTTATGTCTATTTGGCTCCATTGATTGAAGATCTAAAATATATTTATAATATAGGTGTTACAATATATGATTCTTCTGTAAGTTAATATTTCACATTGAGGTCCATATTATATGGAAAAATAAATGACTTCCTCGCTTATGGATATTTACCAGGCTATAGCATTAAAGGAATGTGGGGGTGCACCATTTGTGAAAAACACAAATACTCATTTTGATTGAAACCTTCCATAAAGAATGTGTTTTTAAGACATCCTAAATTTTTACCTCGACTACATAAATAATGATCATGGATGTCATCATTTTATTGAAATATCGAACAAGGTACACCACCATATCTATTAAAGGGAGATAAACTATACAATAAAGTAAAAGTTGTTAACACTTATATTGATAAAAAAATTATTGAAAAACCAAAAAAAATAGGTTGGAAGAAGAGATCAATTTTCATTTAATTGCCTCATTGAAATTGTTTGTATGTTAGAAATTGTCTTTATCTCATGAATGTATAAAAAATATATTTTATAGTTTTATTTTAATGTTTCCAAATGTTCTTAGAAAAATGAAAAATAGAATCAAGGCTATGTTGGACTTGATTGAAATGGAGATAAGGGAAGATTTGGCATCAGTGGAGGGGAAAAGGCATAATTTTCTTCCTCCAATAGCTTACACTCTATCGAGACAGGAAAAATTACAATTTTTCCGTTTACATATCTTTGTAAAATTTACACAGGGGTATTTGTAAAATATCAATAATATCATTTTAATGAATAATTTTATGTAACAAGTACTAAAATCACACGACTGTCATGTTTTGATGCAAGATTTAATGTTATTGTTTTCAATTACATTCTCACTCAAAATGTATGAATATAAAATAACATGATTATAAAATTTCCTTCATTTGTTTTATATATATGAACATTCCACCATCGATCTTACAGTTTTGTCTCCCTTGATCAAATGGAAACACCTCACACCATTGTTTCCTGGATTCTGATGGCCATAAAATAGAATTGGATCATCCATTTGAATCCTTCATGTATCCCATGTGCCTCCCATCACCATTAATAGATCCTAAATCCATGAAGTATCACCTATACTCCATCCTAATCCATCCTCAAAAACCAAATCCATTCATTTTATATGTAACCATTGGGAATCTTGGGGTTCCATCGTAGTTGAACCCACCCCAGCATTGTTGAATCATGACCCTATAGTCCAATGAAGAAGAATGCAAAGAACAGGTGGGGAAAATTAACAAGAACAAAGGTGTAACAATTATTAGAAGATTTGTCTCAACCAAAGATCCTAAAAATATGATATCCATAGAGATAACATGGCATTAATACTAACGAATTTAATGAAACACTTTAACTCATATATTAGGATCTTAAGAAGGATCAAATAATCATATATCATAAGAACATAATAATACATGCTTTAAAAAGTAATAAAGAGGGTATAAACAACAATTAATCAGTCCTACCATGACATGGATTGATATTTGGTGAATAATACATTCACCAATAAAGGATAAGTCCCACTATATTCGTTTTCTCTTGATCCAACTCGATCTGATCAACTATCGTCCTCCCATGCAATCCGCCGATGAAGAATTCTCTAAGATAATCTCAATTCTGCCAGGGTTTATTCGACTAACCTAGGATAATTATTATAATTTTTAACTTATAGTGATTTCTCTTGGTTAGAATATTTAAATAAAGCAAATAAATTTAATGATTTATTTTAAATAAAAGAACCACCAATGGATTACTCAATCGGATTTCCAACAATGACTAATATTAGGTGGTGCTAAGGGTAACCCCCATATTTCAGAATCAATAGTGGTCTCAAATTTATAATATGAGACTTCATTATATAGATATTCCACTATATTATAAAAAAATAATCAAATGTGATATTAATATATTTATGATTTTATAATATCAATATCGTGCTCACTAGGCCTCAGAAGCATGTGCCGACTCAGTCCCTAGTTCTAAAAATATTACATAATATATTCCAAAGTCTTATAAGAAAAAAATAGAGTCACTACATTGATAGGATGATTAGGTTTTTTGATATCTTTTTCCTTTCATCTTGAAAAATGATCTTCGCTCTATATAAAATAACATCATTATAACATGCAATGAATTGTTTCATGTTAAAATAAAATTTTATTTACAAAGATAATACCCATATAAATTTTATAATACTATAACCATAAAATAATCTAAAAATAACCATAAAAACATCAATGTTTAATAATTATTTAACCTCAAAGGTTATCATGTACCTTTCCTCTTACATCCCAATAATATAACAACATTACTCTGAAATAATCATTTATTTTATACATAAGGGTTACGTATACCTAAACCCAAAAAAATGCTTCCAAAAAAATAATTAATTACCTTAGAATATTGTTACATGTAAACCTAATAGAAGATTAAATGAATTTGAACTTATGATTAAACATAAACTCATTAAATCATGATGGTATTCAAAACTCTTAAGATAACCTCTCATGAAAACATCCGAATATCCAAATCTATCTAAACACTACTCTGATACCAGCTGTAAGGAATTTACATTTTAAAAAGAATACTCTAGATTAATTAGATAAGAAATAACTTTCTTGAAATCCTGAAGATCTTTCATGTTTATATTTTTGTAAAATTAGGAAAAATCTCTATCATAAAACCCATATAATACTAAGTGGAAATGTCTACTTGGTGTCCATTTATTCCACATTATAAAACATTTAAAATAAAACTTCTTTTCTTTTTGTTAATAATCTTAATGAATTTTAAATTAAAATTTTTATTCGAAAAAAACTTAAAACCTATGAAAAACATTTTAAAAATATGGAATGATCATAAAGAGCTCATTATGGGACATAAAATAAATAATAAATAAATTCATCAGTTCATTAACACTTATAGATATTATACTTTATAAAAACAAACATTTGTATCAAAATAAACATTTTATTAACTAATAATTAAATGTTCATACCAAAATATTTTCATAACAAATTTCATAAGAAATATTTAGAGGCAAATAAAACTCATAATTGTTACTTTTAATTCATGAAAATCATAAGAAATCATTTTAAAAAGTTATTCATTCCACCCTTTAGAAGTTTCATATATGATAATTTATACATAAGATCATCATATCACCTTTATAAGTCATAATATTTCCATAAAAACCCTTATAAATTTTTTCTAAATCCCGTAGGTAAATGTGTACATCATTTTTCTTATCACTCTTATAAATGGTATAACTAATATGGTCAACTTCCACATGCACTATATTGGATAGATATCATGGACCCACACATTCTTATTTTATAATAGAACCACCCATCTTTAGTTAATAATAGAACCACCAGTAATTGGTTTATAGAGGAACCATCTATCATCATAATAATCTCAGGAACATTATCATAATTATAAAAAAAATCTTTCATTTTCTAATTTTAAACTCATAAAAATATTCTCTTCACCCCTAAGAAAACATTTTTGGATATTAAAATATTTATCGCATTTTAAAAACATATTTAGAAAATAACCTCAACAAAGAAAAGGAAGGTTTTTCATTGAAGAATATATGTATTCTTATAAATTAATTCAAATGTTTATTGCATGGTAAATTTTTTTGTCATTGTATATGGTAAAATAGGACATTCTTTTTGTCTATTGTAAGGAATGTCATGTATTCTAGATAAAATACATAAAAATATGACCTGTTAAAACAATTTAAAAATATATATAAATTTTTCTTCACAATTGATTTATTTTTATATAAATAAAGCCATCAAATATTTTTTTTATAAATATTTACATTGAATAAAATTATTTGTTAAGGAAACATTATCAGAATATTTTAAAAGAAGGTCCCTTACCTTGTTTCTATCTCGTCACATATGTTGTTCATCATCCTAAATAATAAATATGTGTTAATTATTTACTTTCTTAATAACCACATTCAATTTTATTATTTCTATTATATTATTTATTATTATGTTATGTTTAATTACTTAATTAATTAACCTCACTTCGAATGTTTTGAAAATATTCGGCCCTTATCTCTAAAATAACATCTGTAGGTAGAAGATGGTCAATGATGTAATTATTCATTTATCTCTGAAATAATAATCATTAATTAATGTTAATTTTTTATAAAAAATATTACTTTTAAAATCCATCATAAAATATGTTTATGAAAAATTATTTACGTTACAATCAAGGTGACAGTAGGTTGTTTGTACACATGAGTAATATTTCAATTTTCCAAAGAAAATTACTGAATAAAGTTAAGTATTATTTAATATTTAAAGAATTATTATTATATCATAAATAATTTATTATTTAAATAAATATAATTATATATTTCATCCATGTTATGTTGTTATGAAAAATGAATCACATCACTTCATGGAGGTGGTAGCACGCACGTATACACTAACAAGGTAGTAATTTTTTTTTGTGAATGGGAATAAAAGAAATTAAAAGTTATATTATCCTTTAGTAATGAAAAATATTTCATTAATATCATATATATATATATTAAATCTATCAACACAACTATCCATAATATGAGGTCACGGAAAACAAATTACATCATTTTGCAAGACAGTTGTCCACAGTAGACACGAATGATGGTTTCATTTCCCATTTAATGAAAAGTATAATCATATAGGTTTAATAATTTACAAAAAAAATATGTAATTATATAAAATATGATTTATTTATTTTTATTTTTATTTATGAATATTTGATGGAGTTAGAAGAACAAATGAAACAAAATCATTTAGTTAAAATCTATACTTCTTTTTCAATAAACCTCCTCTTCGTTACGTCTTAAACCATATAAGATTTTTATTATTCCCAAACTAATACCTAAAGAATTCATTACTGGATTCTAGTATTTTATTTGTATATTTATTGTCCAATCTAAAAGGTTTTTTTAGTGTTAAATAAAAGTTGAGGATGTTGGCTTTAATAACATAGGGGAGATAAATTCTTCGAATTTCTTAATATTATAAATTGATATAAAAATTCAAGTAAATATGGATTTAAATAGATATTATTTGATTCTAAAATGTTTATTAGTTGAAATACCAACATCAAATAAATAATGGACATGTTTAGATGATATTTTCACCCTTATCATTTTTGACATCTCTTTACCTTTTTATGTCAATTACCATGATAATGATGTTTTTAATCTTTTGGGGTAAATATGGTTAATATAAAAGAAAAACTGGTCCACAAATGGAAAATGAATGATATGTTATACCATATCCCAATATATTTTCTGAAGAAATGATTTTATGGTGCTTTTAATAATTTAATGAAATATTATTTATTATAAAATAACATTACTCTCAATTTTGGAACTATTCATTAAATTTGAATTTTAAAACTAGAAGACAAAAATGGAATTATAATATAAGGAATTTTGACCTCAATAGTATTTTATTTTTATTTATAAAAATATTGGGACCCAATTTATCTTTTAAATAACATTACTTCTATCATTCTTAAAATAATTATGATTTATTTTTCTATTAATTGAATAAATATTATATTGGTGTTGTGTATGAAATTAAGGTAATTATTTAATTCCTAAAAATAATAAATAGATTTCCTTGATAAATAAAAATAATTTGTATTTCAAATTTTTTTTATCCAACCATATATTTTTTAATCCCAATGTAAAAAATTTAAAGATAATAAAAAAATAGAATGCCATTTCAATTTTTCTTTAAAGAAATATTATAAAAGTAAAAATCATAGGGATATGGAAAAAAATTAATATATTAGAATTTTGGATGATTATGGATGAAATTTAATCATCCATTAAAATTATTCAATGTATCTGGGAAACATTCTAGTTCTTATCATATCATCATTTACCTTAATTAACCCATTTTACCAATATTGTGGGAACACAATTTTCAATAATTACTATTCATTATGACATAAAATAAAATGGAACTATTTAAAAAAGATTACCAAACTTATTCCTAATATTTTATAAATTTTTCATGATTCAAAAATTATATGTGGAAATTTTAATTTAAAATTAAACCCAAAAAACATGATTGAAACAGTTTTTCAGAAAAAAAAATTTTATATACATAAATGTTCATAAACTAAATTTAAGAGTAAAAATAATTCCAATGAATATTATTGAGTTTTATTTATTCAAATGTAACTAATATGATTTTAAAACTAATCCAAAATATAATTTTTCTTTAAAAATAATTTAAAATAATATATAGTTTTAAATAAAAATCAATATTTTTCAAACATCAATTACAAATCAAAAATTTGAGTTGAATATTAAAATTTCACAATGAGATAATTTTGATATGATGATTTGAAAAATGATATCGTTTTTTAAAAAAAAATTCCAAAAGATTCATAAATTTATTTTATTATTCTCTCACAAAAAGCAATAAATAGCATTTTTAAAGAAACCATGTGTTTGATAAATAAAAAGTATTCCAAAATGGAGTAATTATTTTCTAATAATTAATAAATATAATGGTATTGTTCAGGAACATTATATATATATATATATATCATTATGTGGTTAATCCTATTCATACCCAAAAATTCAACAGCTTGGTAATAACGACCATATTTAAATAGTAATATTTTGTGGCCTGTTTAATCTAAGTGTTGTGTGTCGTACACATAATCAAACATAATTTCTTATTATAAAAATGTTGATTGGGGTTACACACTACCATAGAGAAATGTGAATAATGGATCTCCCACTAATAGGATCCAATAAATTGTTAGATTAAGATGAATTTAATCATTAGAATGAAACATGTTTATGTTTGGGGATCAGTGTATATTCAAGATATATTGATAATAATTTAATAATGAGTTAGTCTTATTTGTGGTGATGGAATTAAATTGTGTTTATTTATTTTTGGTTGGTTATTTTAGTAAAAAATTAATATTTATTTATAGGATAATTCTGATTAAGTTAATGATCTACGTCAGTGGGATTATTTAATTATTACTTATTTAATAGTGTTTAAATTTTAGTTAATATTTTATTAAATAAATTTAATTATTTATTTGAGAATTAATATATGAAATATTATTAATTCAAGGTGATAATTTATTTATTTATAAAATTAATGGTAAATGGAATTAATGGTTTATTTTAGAAAAGGAAATGGACCATGGAATGTCTTATAGTTTAATTTTTAGTAAATCCTAGCATTTAAGTCATTGTTATGCTATAAATCAAGGTTACAGTAATTATTGTTCATAATGAAAAGAAATTTCTTCCATTCTATGAAAATTTGAAGGAGTAACATGCACAATATTAAAGAATGAAATCAATATTGGATGAGGGAGATATCTGGATTTTTTACTGTAGAACTTGATGAATCGATACCAGCTTTATATACTTCATAGATTCAAATGTGGATATCATTATAGGGATTCAAGTTTATATATTATTGTAAATTATGAACAAAAACAATGTTTTCTAATCAATTAAATAACGGTATCTATTATGTAATTAATTTTATCACACACCAATGTCTATACCATATACAATTATTTGGGACAAGAACGTACGAATTTAATATATTTAAATAAAATTTCCCCAAAAATCAAATGTTGGAAGCATTCCAATGAGCTTATATAGTATCTGATTCCTTAAAGCTGACACAAGAGTTCCATTAAACAATAATTACCACTAGATTGGGACATCCTTAAAAATCTAAAAATTATAGTCATACATAGCCTATGGTTATAACGTTATTCCTTACGTTGCGGTGTGGTCTCCTAAATTTAGTAAAATACTAGCCCAAACCAATGAAAAGTTACCCAAATTTATAATCCCAACCTTCTACAAATCCCCCAACAAAAAAACATTTAAAAGACAAATGTTTTCAAAAAATATATTAACATTATCATAAATCAACAAAGGCGGGGTGTTACAGGCCTCCTCTAAAAGATACTACCTTTCACTTAGGTATTCACTAAACACCAATAACACTAACCCTTTCATGTCTTGAATGAGTCATCCCCTATTCATAAAACCTTTTGATATAAGAACCTTACATTATAGACTTATATCGAATGTTTTGAAATTATCATAAAACAGTTTTGGACTTATTTGAACACATGTATAGGTATTGGGGAGTTATGTTTTTCAATATAAAGAGAATTTAGGAATGAGTATTACCCGTTGAATTTGAAAGTGGTTTCCAATACAATAATTAATAAATAGGTGTTCTTTCTCCAGTATACATATTTATATATGGTATTACTATTTCTTGTGCTATTGAGTACCTCCCATTAGGATCTTCATAGAATAATGAGGATGATTATACATATTTTTCCATCAAAAGATAAAGTGTTAATACCATGAAAATAATAAACTAGGAAGAATTTATAATGGGTGAAAAATGAAAAAAAATATCTATGGTTTTGACCAATAGGTCCCATATATATCACAACAAGTCCCCCATGAGAATAATGTTTATAAATTTCTCTTTATCTATTAAATCACAAAAAAAGTACTTTGAGGAAAATGACACACATCTCAATGAGACTAAAATGTAGGTGGTAATGTCTTTTAATATAATAATCCAAAATAATAATTTAATTTTATAATGGATATTGGTACCCAAGAAAAAAAATCCAAATAATATACTATTGTTGGTTTGAAATTCAAGTTTTGAAATCATTTAAGTTTGATGGTTCTAGAGGCTGATGTACTAAAGTAGTGGTAGTAAACCTTATCTGGAATTCAGATATTATTAAAGACCTATTTTTGGGTGCTATCTATGATAACAATTATGAGAATCAGATTTTGTATAGATTTATTGAATGAGGTAATTAGGGTTGGGAAACATGGGGAAAATAGAGGATACTCTTCCCAAATCTGATTCCATAAGTGAATATCACTCCACCAATTGATCTAATTAGAGAGGACCAATATGATGCGGATCATTCCCATCAAATTATAAGAAAAAGAAGCATCAATACACTATGGGAGATAATAACCAAAGATTCACAATTTTTAAATTTAGTAGAAGTGGAGAAAAATTAATGGTCAGAGAAATACTGCCTAGAAATTTTCAATTGAATTTTGGGAATAGTTTCCCAAAACTTTGGACAAAAATAATATTAGTGTCGATGGGGATAACTATAATTTTCAATCATTCCTATTGATGTTTATTTCTATACTATACATACCATAGTCAATTGTAAAATATAGTTTCATTATTTTTATAACTATTTTATAGACCTTAATAGTATATATGATATTGATGGGCATGGATTTGAGGATGTAATTGATGATCACTGGTCACTACAAAATAATAGAATTCAATTTTTTATAATTTTACACGTTCCTATTGATTTTATAAACTAATTTATCCAATAGTGTATTTTAATTCTCCAATAAGTGTTGTATGCACATGCATAATAGGATACTCATTCTTACGATAACTAACCCACATTTCATACTGGTCAATCCTTCTGTCTGATAGTTTTTTGGAAACAATGGTGTTTCTCTTTTAAAAATTGGCATTTTTTTCACTTTAAGATAGGTATGACAAATGGATATATTTACAAAATTTGATGTATTTTTTGATTCCATCAGGTAAGTTCATTATTTTTTTCTCAAAAAGTATGTTTGATATACATTTACTAACATAAGAACCCATGAAAAACCTCACTTTACCCATTCATATATATTTTTTTATGTTTTTTATAAAGCTACATTGGGATAATAAGAATTAATAGAATTCCTAAGTCCCCAATTCCATTTTCCATGAATTTATTTGAAGAATCTAAAGAAATTACATGAGACAAACACTAAGAACATGCGTGAGGATTAATAGTTGAAGGGGAGATCATAACACTATTTAGAAAAAGATGACATGGTGTAAGACTTTTAAATGAAAATTCATTCAATTTTGATAATGAATTTATACATATCTTCTTTAAAGATGATATTCCCTTGATACAACTTTTTTTAATGTCCAATAACTATCTTTTGAGAGAGGGAAAAGAAACCCTAGATATTTCTACATTTTTTTGAAACCATGTTACTACTCCCATTATAGGAAATGCGGGATGGTTGAGTTCCCATCATTAAAAATATTATAAATGATTTTTCATGTGATGTTGTATATACTAATTGGGTGAAAGTGATAGAAATAGAAAGGATAAATTTTCTTGAAGGAGAGGACCTATATTATAGAATAATCTGATCAAGCTAGTAAAATACCCTTGATGTAATATTGTATTACATCAATTAAGTGCATCTCATTGATGTCTGATGTGGATATAAAAGAGGAAAAAAATCTTTTTGAGATAAAAGAACTAATTGGGTTCAAGAACTTCTTGAAACTAAGGATTTTGTCTTTTTAAAAGATTCATTCATGTGTTCTATTATTAAAAGTGGTCATTATGGTAGGTATGGTATTAAATAAATAGTATTCCTCATCGTAGCCAGTATATCCTCATACATATTAGAGAACATGATGTATATAAATAATCTATTGAGAGAAATTATTGGCTCTAAGGGCACCAAAAAATTAAATACTTATAGAAATAACCATCCTAGAAAAATAGGGTGAGGTTTCTTCATGTCCATGTCCCTTTCATTGATCAATAATTCCCTTTATTTTTTTAATCCAAGGTTTCTTCCCTAATTAATGATTTAAATATAATCTTGTGTATAGTGGAGGTAAATTCAATGAATACAGTTTCTCATCATTATTGAAGATCCTCATTAATTATTTTTATCATATTTCTAAACATGGAACTAGAAATTAATTCCTTGAAATAATCATTATAAAGGGGTTTTAAGGATCGATTAACACCTAATAAATGAAATAAAAACAATTATAATCACTTAATTCCAAGATTTTCTATTCTTGATAACATAAACCATGTCAAAATTTTAATAAAGAACATTTTTTTGTAACTTTCACCAGTCGATCAACCAACACATTATTTTTTACACCTTATTAACTTCAATTAAAGGAAACCATCAAATTTTTCTCTCCAAGTTGTATCCTTCGAAAAAAATTAATCAATCGATGCTTGAGTTGGATTCACCTTCTCACTACTGAATGTTATTTCCTCGCTATGTAAATGAGAATGGTGAATATAGGTTAATGGGGTGAAATATATACCCAAATATAGGAATAATTTTCTTGATCACCATCTCATGTTGATCACCTCCTTTTATATACCCACAAGAAACTTATGAGTAATCAATCATTTACTCATTTATTTTGTAACATATTCATATAGATTAATTTGTTTATGAATACATTATATGAATTATTCATCCATCCACAAAAAAGCTTTATCATTTAATAACATAATAATAAATTATATACCACATATAAGTTCACATGACTGTTAACCCTTAACTTTTGACTACCATATCAATCATAATTCCATGTTAATCATATACTAATATTTACCCGCAATTATGGTATCATCAGATAATATGATATGAATAAATAATTTATAATAATTATATTAATTTATCCATTATTTAAGATGATACTTTACCATGCCATATGACATATCACCTTACACATAGAATGTGAAATGCATTATGGTATATCCCAATCAATTTCTTACATGATCTAAATCTATATTGACATAATTTTATTTAACCTTTTTTTATATCATATAAAAAACTTATGAAATAATATCCCAAAATACATGTTTATTTATTTTAAAACACTTTTATAAATATGTCATCATGATCACAATTTTTTCACCAAATAAAAAATACCTTATAAATTTTCATCCAAAATACCTTTTGGGTAAATTCTATAAAACTTTTACAGAAATTATTTGATTAAAACACAATCCCCATTTAATTAGTCACAAAGTGTAACTCCACAGCCTTTATAGACGTGAAAGAAAATATGAATTTCAAAATCCATATATTTAAGTAAATAATATACTCTGTAAAAGGATCAATGCTACTCAAGATACAAATGGATACATATGATCTCCATCAAACACATGAATCTCTATACTTGTGTCTACTAGCTGCAACATATACAATAATTCATTTTTCATATATACCCTTTTTCTAAGACATCATGTAAACAAGGCATATAGATTTTGTTAATCTCATGTATCTACTCATATATTCTAAATTTTATAATTATAGATAGGCCATGTTGATGAATACATCAATTTTCATTAACCTCTATGGATGACCACATCTCATAACCTACACCTAATAGATAATCAAAAAATATATAGTGATTCAAAAATTTACCAGTATATACTTTTATATTTTTGAGTCTTCAAAACTCGGTACCTTCATAGGGGTAAAATTTTAAACTTATCCTTGTAGGTTACCTTATAAAAAATGTGGGTCTCATTGAGCTTAGGGTTCAGTGTTTACCCTTGAGTTGAGTTTCAGTGTAATTTAAATCATTTTAAGTTTAAATGTATATTTTATATTTAATGAAAAATAAATAAATTTCTCATGAACACGGTAGAGGTGTGGTAACCACAGTTTTTAGTTTTTCAAATGTTTTTTTAATGATTCACTGAGTTGGTGTGGAAAAACAAGGTTTGAAGAGTCTCAGAAAAAATATAATTAAAATATTATCTACTTTTAATCATTAAGTGTAAATTTATTATTGAATGATTATATCACATAATTAAGACCATAGATAGTGATTCCAATAGTGTCAATGATTATATAATAGGGTATTTACCCATTAAATTGGGTAATTTTAATTTTCATCATGTTTTTTGGTGGTTCAAATTGTGGATAGATTCAAAAAGTTAATAAATAAATAATTCATTAAATTGCCTAAATAATGTGTAAACTTGGATGTGCCTCTTTTTATATAAATTTTTTAAAAAAACTCTTGGTTATCCACATACCCCTTAGATTTTAGAGTTTAAACCTTGGGAGAGATCTCAATGAGAGATAGTATAGGATTAGAGGAATCAATGACATGTCTAATAATGAACACAGCAGAATCCCAAACGACATCATTTGGGAAAATGTTCATCATAAATAATCAAACCATTATCAAATAATGACTCAATATTTAAATAATGTTATATTATTCATGATTCATGCAAAATCATTATTCTTTAAACAAATTGAATCATCATCAATAATTTTTTTAGGGAAAATATACACATAGTTCAATTATAGACAATTAATGTGATAATTTGAAATAAATTTCATATCAACGTCAAATAAAGTTGGTAAATTTTTTTATCTATCCTCCTTATTCTCTAATCTCCCTCTTATTTTCTCTCAAAGTGTATGAGGGGACACCATCCCTAGTAGTGTCTCATATCATCAATATTGGATGGTGGTATAGCGGTGGCTAGTGTGATGAGGGTATGCTCGGGGAAGCTCGAGCAATGATAGCACTAGGAGAGGGGAATCAAGTCAGGGGGTTGAGTAGTTTCATGTGATGTAAAATTGATATATAGATATAGAATAATTTTTTTTTGAATTTTTATGTGTGAATAAACGTCACTATCCAAAAGGTTTTGATCATCCTCCACTAGTTGGTGTAGGATTCTTAGTGTAAATTTCACTAAAGTATTTCACCAAAATTTTAATAAATTTAGACACTAAATCTTGACATCCCCACAAATAACAAAGTTGGTAGAATTTGTCTAGATAATTTTTTTTGGATAGATTAATAATATTTTATCTCATAATCCCATTCTTTATAGATCAAAATCTATGTGATTTACATAGATTTCATCTCATTGTTTCGATCGAAGGACACATACATTCAACTAAAACAAGGAAACCATGGTAGGGAGTCAACCTAATAGATTTCAAAATTATGAAATACAAAGGTTAAAATGAATCTCTTCATTAGAAATTCTTTATAAATTATTTCATTTTATTTGATTTTTTGTTTTATATATATATTATAAAAAAGTTCACTAAAAATTTATATTATTAAAATACATTAAAATCATTTTTAAACATATATATATTTTATGTAGAAACACATTCCCAGCCCCATTTTTATAAGTGATGACATTTTTTAATTTTAAAACTATTACCAATGTGGTATTTCACATGATTTTTTGTCCACATCATCAATCAAAACCTCCAAAAATTTGAGTCTATCCAAAATAGCATTATATATTTATTTTTTGAATAAAATTAAAATAATCCATAAATTTTATTCATATATAATAACTCTTCAAATCACATGTGAATAATTATACATCATAATTGAATCTTTCAATTTAAACCTTTATATAGTATCAATATTCAAAATTATTATCAGATTTTCAAATTTTCAAAAGACATTAAATTTATAAAACATGAAGATAAATGAGAGACATCAAACATACAATGATCATTTCATCCAACATATTATTTCTTAACACTTTTATCTCCATATTCTTATATTCTTTTAATTAACTCTTTAAGGATTAAACCGATTAATTACTATAAGAAATGAAACCATTTATATGTTCACAAAGGTAAAGTATTATAATGTTATTTTTTATAACACATAACTCATCAAGAATTAATGTTTTTAATAGTTTATAACTCAAACTCTTGTCACAAAGAATGATATTGACACCATGTATTTGGGGTTATAATGTTTAATATCAATAATAATATCCATGACATTTTTACCCATTAAAAACATTGATTAGTATCTACATAAATAAATTGTTAGGTTTCCATTACAAAAAATGATTTATTCTATGTGTTTCAACCCCATATATTTATTCTTTATTTGAATGGTCTCTCTCAATTGTGATTTTATAAAAAAACTGAATGTTTTTACATGATATCACATAGAAAATTGTTATGGGACCATCTTGTAATAATTTTAAAACATAGTTGTGCCTCAAAATTATATTCCAAGACTTTCCATTATATATGAAACTATATAATTTTGTTAATGCTTCATCACAATCACAAATGATAGAGATAGGAGGAATCAGAATAAAACACAATATCATCTCCTTCCTGATCATTGTGCCTCTTTCTTGGTATTTTTAAATTATTTCGGATGACGGTAACATTAAATTTTGAAATGGTGAATGATGATCTGTAGGTTTTGGCTTCTGCGAAGTATATGGAGAAGACCAACCAGCATAAACATTCATTTATTATTGCGTAGTCAGTGGCCATTTCTGATGGTGTTTCTTGAAATATAACATCACAACTTGATGTTTTCAAGATAAGATTCTATATTTGACTATAATTCCATGATTCTAGTTTTTTGTACAACTTCATTCCTAACAAAATATTATACTCTAAGAAAACAATACTCGATGTTTTGGATACTTTCAATCTATTTGTATTATTTCATTTAGTTATTTTACTATTGTATAACATTTTTTTTGTGTTTTATGTGTAGGAAAAAAACTGGACAACACCTCATGCACCTATTGAATATTGAATCATACTATTGCTGGAAGCATAAACAAACATTCAGGTTCATGTTTCTACTTTTCTTTCAATGTTTTTGATGATTTCCACTTTTCTATTTAAACTATATGCGATAGATTTCCCATTTAATATGCAGGTATATCTAAAATAAATTTTATGTGTAGGCTTCAAGCTTCAGATGAAATACAAACATGTATTGATCTTATCATATCTTATTGTCACTCATTTCTCTTTCCCTTAATCTTACCCCCTAGGAACCGGAAAAATATGTACAATCAATTATGGATCTTAACATATTTTACTCTGGAAATCATTTAATCTCTTATCAATGTATAACCATCATATTATATAGTGTTCTCCAATATGCAATTTCAGTATAATATAAAATATAAGTTTAACATTCTGTAATATCTTTAATATGGATGAAATTATATAATTTTTATTATAATAAATATTATGGAATTTAAAATATTTTCCTTTGCATTATATACATTTGTATGTGTAATCTTTGGTTATAATGTGTCTAAATTATGAAATCTATGTGTAAAAATTCAAACAAATAAGCTCTGGTGATTTTGTGAAAAATTTCCACCTCCGTCATTCCATATTGTTCAATATCAGAATAGATTCATTCTGTTTTCTTTTTTCACAAATATCCCACTCATAAAATTTATTTTTAATTCAATTATTTTAACATGTCTCATTTTTATTATTACAACTACTATATTATCATTTATTTTTTATTTCAGTTTGCACATTACTATTATTGTAATTGTTGAAGTTGAAAATTTATTTAAATTTCCATCCTCAAAATTAAAAAATTAATATACTATTACTCCTTTTTCTTTTTCAACTATTTAAATAGTGTCTCCATATTCAATGCACTCCTATTCCATTATTATAAAGAATTACTTTCTAATTAAAATATTCTATACATTACAGTTTCTTCTCTACTTTTATAAATATTAATCTCTTATTAATATAAAAACCATTAATCAAATACGCCATGCAATAGCATGGGCGAGTACTTGTAATTTTAAAACATAGTCGTGCCTCAAAATTATATTCCAAGACTTTCCATTATATATGAAACTATATGATTTTATTAATGATTCATCACAATCACAAATGATAGAGATATGAGGCATCAGAATAGAACACAATATCATTTCCAATAATATATTAATAATACATTGTACGTTATTTCTACATGCCTCTAAAGAGATGAACCCCGACTCCGCAGTCAAATATAAAATACATGTTTGTTTGTTTGTTTCCCATGAAACTACAGAGACTCCCGGAGTAAAAGACACCATATGTGGATTTATTGTCACTAATACTATTAACCAAACTTGCATTGGTGTATCCATCTAATACAACTAGATAATCATTATATTATAAAATTAAATCGTTTAACTTTCTCAAGTATCCAAATATTCTCATTATTCATTAACAATGATGTAAATTGAGATTATTAGTATATTTTCTCATTTTACATACCACAAAAGGAACACCAGGTCTCCTAAAATTCATTACATACATTAAAGAACTAATTTCACTAGCATACTCAATTTGTTCTGTGTATATTCCCATATTCATAAAAATGTTAACACTAAAATCAAATAGAGTATTAGTGTCCATGAATCAAAGATGATCAAATTTATTTATCTTTATTTCTATGTAATCAGAATTACTTAAATAATAACTCCTACTATGTTTTATAACATTAATACCTAGAATAGTACCAACTATTCAAAAATCCTTAATTTTAAAAATAGATGATAAATAATAATTTTTCACATTTACACAAATCATATTGGTTGCCAAAAATTAATATATAATCCATACATAGACACAGAGTAACTCCATATATTTTTTATAAATATTGAATAAAAAAATTTATTCAAATTATCAGGAATAAATTCATTTGATAATATAATATAATAAATTTTTTCATGAAATGGATTCAATGATTTCTTAAGGCCATAATGATATATAACTAGTTTACATAAATTCATTTCATTACATTGTAAAATATATTATTCTAGTTCTTCCATATAAATATCATAATTTAAGTATTCAATTTAAAAATAAGTCTTAATATCCATTTAATGGAAATAAAAATGATTAATTAAAGCTAATACAAATGAAATTATTGTTGAAGTAATCAAAGATAAAATATCATAGGTATCGAAAAAATCTATCCCTTATTTTTTTGAAACCTTCTGAAACCAATATAGATTTAAAAGAATAAATTTTACCATTAGAATCATACTTCAATTTAAAAAATTATTTATAACCAATGGGTATTAAAACTATTTGTAAGTCTATAATGACTTAATTATTATTCCCTATAATCGAATTAATTTCATCATTAATCACTTCATTTCATAATGAAACATATCTAAATGTCATTAGTTCTTTATACGTCTTTTGGTCATTTTCTATATTCAATACCATAGGATACTTATTATAAATATGGTTGTTTTGATCTCCCTCAATAAAAAAATATAGAATCATGAGAAATGACATCTTGATGTAGCTGTTTCTTTTTAATAATTCTTATACTCCATTTAAGCTACACTTAAGAGTCAAAATTAATATCAAAAATTGTATTTGAACTAGATAGAGTAAAAGATATAGTCGTATGAGGAATATCCTCCTCTATATCATATCTATAAAAATAATTTTAAAAATATCCACATACCACGATTAAACAATGACATTAGATTCTAAATATATAACTCTATATTATTTTCTATTTTCTATATATCTAGAAAAGAAATTTAATCTCTCTAGGACCAATTTTATTTATTTTGGCTTCAGGAAATCTGTAGTAATCAAAACACTCCAACAATTTAGAATATGAAATATTAGATATTATTCCATTCCAAATTTCATAATAGGATAACCTATTTTTCAAAGAGTAGTCCTATTCTAAATATGTAATTCACCCAATAAAGCTTCACCCAATAATATTAATGATATATTTTATTTATTAACCATTTTATTTATTATTTATACTAAATTATTATTCTTCCATTTAGAAAATTCATTGTACGGAGGTGTCAAAGGATTATTATAGTGATTAATTTTACCTTTTTTCATAGAAAACATTAAATTCATTTATAAAGCAGTAGCCACCTATATCTGGGAAGAATAATATAATGCTTCTGTTTAATTTGTTTTCAAATTTATATTTATACTTGTTAAAAATATTAAAGGTCTTATCTTTTGATCTAAGAATGTATATATTTAAATATCTTCAATGTAAATAAATAAATGTAATAAAATAATTATATCCTCCATTAGTTAAAAACCATTTAATTGAAAAATATTAGAATTTATTGATTCTAATATTTCATAATTTCTCCCAACACATTGAAATTAGTTTTTCACTATTTTAGATTCTACATATGTTTCAAATAATTAAATTCATTTTAAAATTTAATAATGTTTAACTTCATCATTGCTTTTAATGATTTATAATTAACATTCTAAAATTATCATTTCATAAATTTGAGGAATCAATGGAGTTAGAAGAAGATTCAATCATATTATTAGTATAAATTTGATAAATTCCTTCAATTAAGTACCACTTCCCTAGAAACATTCCTATCTTCGATAGGATAACCATGTTGGATTTGAATAAAACCCCAAATCCATTATTATACCTAATATCAACCTAAAAAATTATTTTAAATCATAAGTATATACATCCCATTAAGAAGACTCAAATTCTTCCCATAAGTAAATTTTAGTTCCACACTTCCTTTTATAGTGGAATTGATGCACATATTTTTTCCAAGGTGTACTTACTTCGTGATAGTACTACTATCAATTGTTTTGAACATCAAATGATCCTTATACATAAGAACTATTTTTAAAAAATCCAACCACTATCCTATCTTCATCAATGCCAGATTGACTCTTAATATCATTGAAACTGTATTTTATTTAGTCATCATATTTGTAGCGGGTTTGTAAACTTTATTTTGATAACTAATTTCCCATGAAAAATACCCTAGTTCTCCACACATAAATAATTGTCCTTTATTCTTTGAAGGGTTTCAAATATTATTGAATTATTAGCCTTTAGTTTTTATATATAACTGTTCTGTGGTTTATTTCCCTAAATGATATTAACCTTGGTATCATGTTGTGAATTCATTCCCATATCTCTCAACATGTATTATTTTTCAATGATAACATTATTTCTCAATATTTCCCAAGAAATATCTTCACTATTTTTAATGAGTGATGACAAAAAGTGTTTCCATATATGTGTAAATTTAAAAATAATTATACCAAATTGGATTGATTCTAGAATATTAAATTTTTGGGAATGAATTTTTTTTAAAATGACTATGATCTCATTAAATTTCTCCAAAACTCATTTATTATCAACCATTTTGAAGTCAATATACTTTTAATAGTAAATTTCTTGATACCTTATTCCATGGATTTTCACTTGAATTAATGTTCATCCTCTATCTCTTGAGTGGACTCATTTGGACAATATATTAATAAATATTACTTGATAATGAGTTGAGAATATGTCCTCAACACAAAACCTCTTAATCATTACATTTTTTTCCTCACTCCCGGAATCTATTTGACTTGAGTCACACCAATGGGTTTGTCATTGAGATTTGGATTTGTATCATCTAGAATTGGAGGATTGTTAGGTTATAAAATGTAATAAATAATCAACACTTAGAGAAGAAACAACATATTATATTTCCACTGAGAGAATCTATTCCCACATAAATATTCATGATTGACCATGTATTGGTTCATTAATTTAAGAGATTCAGAATTCATATTCTAGGTTTTTCCTTAATCAAACACTTTTTTATTTTGGAAAATAGGATGGTAGATGGAGAATAAAAAAATTAATCTTCATGTGTGAAAAAATTTCACTTTACAAAAGTCTTTAATCCACTCCCAATTATTGGTGTATTGCTCATGGTAGAAATTTCCCATGACGATTTCACTAATATTTTGGAATTGTCAAAGAATGAATTTTGATAGCCCCATAGAATCTATGTTTGGATCATATATTTGGAGAATTTTGGAATAGTAAGATTAATAATGTTTGGTCTCATCATCCCACAATTTTTTGATCAAAATCAGTGTAATTCACACTAATTTGTCTTCCAAAGGCCCCTTTTCATAAGGGATGATCTTTGATAATTCTACCCCTATTTAAAATTTGGAATTCTATATGTTTTTTTACCATATCAATCCAAAATTATAAAAATGTGGGAACCACTAAAAACACATTTATTGATTAATTTTATGAATAAAATTATTATATCATGGGGATCAGTAGTGATGATAGATAGAGGAAATGTTTTGGGGGTGGTCATTAAGTGTAAAAAGGTCATCATGAGCTGTATCATGGCTTTTACAGTGTTGTATAATGTCTTCTTAGAGAAGTTATGAAGATTGAAAAATAAAATGAATTATATATATAATTACTGAAATATAAATAATTAAATTGATTATTTAAATGAAGATAAGGAATTACTGATTGTCAACCTAGAGTGCATGGAATCCATATTATTTAACAAATATATTTTTTATATTAATAAAAATAATTATAAAATATAAATTATAAAAGTAATGAGAATTCACATGGTTGGTGGCCATGTGAATGTTGTTTGATACTAATGAAGGGTTTTTTTGGGAGAGCTACATTAAATAATTCCACCCATTTACTAATATAATTATTTTATAGATTAATAATAATAAATATAATTTAAAAATATTATTATTTGTGATATATTTTTGTGCATAGGAGGTGTGGTATGATAAAGGGTATCCAGACTTGAGCCTCTCCATGTGCCTCTACATTATATATTTCTTTAATATAAGGGTAATAATAATTATTATAATAATAGTAATAATAATAATAATAAAATATTAACATTGATATCATCATCATCATCAAATATTTGTTTCTATATTATCTTCTTCCTATGATATAATATTGATTATATATCTTCAACATAATTATATTGAAATAGGGACCAAAGACTCAAGAGCAATATTTGATACACAAATCCCACTCATTGCATTAGCCGTCGGTCACGTCATGTGCCATCTGTTGATTTTGAAATGATTAAATGCATAATTTTTACATAGAGTCTATTTTCGGAAAGTAAATTGTATATTAGGAGTATTTTTATATGAATATATCAATTTTTGTCCATTTATATATTTGAATCCATTTTATTGATGAGATATTAATGATTATGATTTAGCCTAATTGAATAAACAATGGGGTTCAGGTTTAGCGATCAGAGTGTTCTTGGGATCAAACACCCTCCCAGGTGATGTGGTTGTGTTAGGGTATATTTTACCACCACCATCTTATGTTAGGCCTTGAAATTAACCCTACTTTCAGCACACTACTAGAGTGGGACATTTTCTACCTTCAGATCCAATAGGTTCAGTATTCCCACCACATACTCGGGGCACAAGATCCTCTATTTGGGGAGTCAGTATTCCCCATTCTAAGTAGCTCAGATGGGGTATGAGATAATCTAATTAAAACACTATTCTCATTAAATGTGGTGTCTTATCTTGAGGTATGGGATCCTTCCCATCAGTTATTCGGAGACCAAATGGGTTATTTGGTATGGATAGTTCTAAGTATGGAAAAGAAAGAACGATATTGATAGACCAGAGGATGTTTCGGTCTCTCATCTGACGAGCAAGATTTTATGATGACTAGCCTCCCCTTCAAGGATTTTGACAGTGGAATTTCTTTTGGAATCATGTGTAGTATAGAATTATGATGGACTTATGATTCCCTAAAACCCATCGATTCCATTGATATGTGTTAAAACATTAGTGATTAAATTTAGGTTTTTTCTCTCCCTTCAATATTTGTAGTTTCTTCATTTTCTCATGTTGCATGACTTTTCATTGTTGGAGTGTTTAGGGGTGGGAATTTTATTAAATATTTGATAAAAATTTATTTATAGAATATCAAGCATAATTTTTTTTTCTTTCACCCAATGAAACATTAGTACGTTTGACTTTTAGCTAGATTGTATTTTTGGTTTCCATTCCTATATTCCTCTTAGTCACCTCTCATTATAGGAGTTGAGTTTACTAGTTCTTTTTATTCCATTCAGTTTCTCAAGGTATCTTATTGGATACGTTTATAATAACACTTTAACTATCCATATACCCACACATGCTTTGTTTGTATATATTTTTCACATGTTTGGAGATTGTAAATATAGATTTGGAGGTGGCTTGACTTGTTTAAAGTTGATTCCTGGTGATGCATGGTATTGAATAATGGAGATTGATGTTTTTTATATTGATGGGGATCAATATGGATAGATTGTGAACTTATATTTCATGTGGTTGAAAGGTCCTTCATAGTGCCAGATGTTTTAGATTCTTTTTAGTAACATTTTTTTAATTGTACTTATCTTATGGGAAATATTTTTATTCATTATATCATGATGAATTATGTTTTTTTTCAGTTTATTATGTATATAAAATAAATATTTTCGATTAATTAGTTTATTAGTGGTGCATTTATATATATTTATTGGTTAAGGACTACAATATTGTATGATATGTCTACATAGTATTATTCTTTAGCTATTAGTCTATTTGGAGGTGAGTTTATGGTTGAACACTCAACTTATTTCCCATGCAAGAGGGGCCTCAAAGGGTTTGGTCATGTTAGAATTATGTTAGAATAGTCAATCATAGATATAGAGTTTAGAGTTATTAGACATGTTAGGACTGGTTTTAAGGGTTTCATGAGACTAATTATCATACTGGGGAGACCAACATAGGTGTAGTGACAGATTAATCTTTTCACTAAGACTTTTATAACATGACATTTGACTCAGATCCCTAAAATGTTGTTATAGGGTGTACATAATTCGGTACATGCCTCATGTTTTTTTAAATTGGTATGTTTCATGTTCTTTATATTTTAGATCATACAGATATTATCTAAATCGTAAGATTCCATCCTACTAAATTATTGATGGGAAAAACTTTTGGAGAGGTCTTTCCATGATGTACATGAGCCTATATATGGACTTCTCGTAATAAATTCTATGCGATGGGGAATTTTTTCCAAGACTTAGTTAAGATAATTATTTTCCCCATTATCAAAGGGAGATTCAATCCTCTTTTTTTAGTGTATATTATTCTTATATGGTTTGTATGGTAGTCCCTTTTGGATTGAAAAGACTACCTATATGATGTTTTCAAAATGTGTATTTTGATGTCAGATACTTCAAGGGTTTTACAACATGTGTCTGAATCTTATGAGACTGAGGATTGGATAGAGATTAAGACTCATGTTTATATTCATATTATACTTTCATTAACTAGATCATGAATCATTATTTGATCCTTCTATATGGTATATTTATCTATTAGTGAAAAATATTTTTCAAAAACTCACAATGTGATTGTTCTAAAAAGGTTGGAGTTTTAACTACTATTCATCACACAGTTGTGACCCATGGGTGTTGGATCCACTTCATGGATGAAATTCTATGTTTGGGTATGAATTGAGTCCAACAAACCTCTCTAGTTATATCTTTTTCAAATTTCATGATGGATAATGTTAATGTTTCATAGTTTCATGAGTGGACCTCTATATGGGAGATAAAATTAAGATCTGGAACCATCTTATAGTAGGTCCAATTACCTAATAAAGAGTTTTTCTATATTATTTTTTATAACTCCAATTGTTTCCATTAATTGGAGGATCGTCTAAGAAGTTTTCATATATTACAGTGATGGAATCCATGCATTTTTCTGTGAAGTTATGGGATGGAACTTTCTTGAAGTTGGTTCATGATAGAGCCTATTAGGCATTTATAAAATTAACCAATCCATACAATGAGAGTGAAAATTTATTATTAAAATCTTCTTGTGTGATATATGAATTCATAAATTAAAATTAGTCTTTTCAAACTTTAATTCATTCTTTTATTGAGATCCAGGTTTCGTGACAATGGCTTGATGGCTGATGCCTTGTCAGGGCAACATTTTGTTAGTATATTCAAAGAGTCACATGATCATATAGCTTTAGAATGGTTAAAACATGAATTATGAGGGAGAAATATATGGTTTTAACATTTGATAAATGATGTTGGTAACATAATTTTTCCTTTTCTTATAATTTCATGGTATATATTTCATTTCATTTGTCTAGTGTGATTAGATATGCATAGGCAGTAGAACTGATGTGTTTTTGAGAAGGTGGGGAAAATGGCACACACTATCCGTAGATGGATAGTGAAATAATAGATATCAGTATGTACATCTAAAATTAATACTACCCTAATGGGGTTTGTCCCTTAGATTAATATGTCTTGTAGATCTTTATAGGAGTTATTGTTCACATGAAAAATATTTTATTTGGTGAAGGAGGAAGTTTCATGATAGGTTATGATTTTTTTTCTCAAGAATGTGTTTTCTTGGAGTATGAATCCAACAGAGAAATGGTCATTTGAATTTTTAGTACCATTCACATTGGATTATGATGGATTGGGTCAAAAAATGGGAATGGTGTGATGATGAGTTGTTGGTAGAGGATAGTGCAGTGTCTGGTGTGCTTGTCGATAGATTTTATAGTCAAGAAATGAAAACATAACCATGATAGCTATGAAAATGGGTGAAGATCACACGTAGAGAAAGATGAAAAATATAATTCGTATAAATTTTGCATCAATATTAAAAAAGGACCATATTTCTCTTATTCCACAAGATAGAAATGATGGATTATGTGCTTTGTTGATATATATTGGTAGAGGGGTTAACTATAAATCTATAGTTCATGCATATTCATATCATTTCTATTGATATCATGGAAGTTGAAAAGGAACTTGGTGGTGTTTTATTGTGTATATGGGTTACACTCATATTAAAATGATTAATAACACAATTTAAATATGGTGAAAAATGTTCTCCCATGAGAGGTGACCATTTTGAAAAACCCATTTGGATGGAGTGTTGATGAATTGTGGTTATGTTTTATGCAAATATCGTGGAATGAACATTAGGCAAAGAATGTTTTATGGGTAATGAGTCTTGAAAGATTCACATTGATCAGATGTGTGGTACTATTATGTTATTTCTACTGAGTTTTGATATAGTTGGTATCTTCTTGAGTGAAATAGGGTATTTGCTTCCCAGTCCATGGTGTATCAGGTACACATGGATGTTATACCTAAATATGGTAAGGAATTTAATTTTATGATCTATTGTTTTTTATATAGTATTATTTTTTAGGTTGTTTTGTCACTCCATTTATCCCTTTTTTAATAAAAATTTTTCAGATAGTGAGGGTTTAATGATGAAAAAAATGGGTTAGACATAAAATGATTTTTAGCTTTCAAAGTAATCGTGAATTATCTTGGTTAAAAGGATATATTTATCCTATTAAACAACATAAAAAAATAATACTAAAGGTTTGTTTGATCTTAGAATGTGGTGCTTTCCTCCTAGAAGTGTTTTCGTAGAATTTTAACCATTATATGTTTCAAGGATATTTTGAAATTATTGTAAAATAAATAAATATCCCATGATCTCAATGGAGTTGTGATGACACTAGTTTCTGGTGTCCATACCTTGGGGTTATTTATTAAATTCATTTCAAAATGATTAAATGATATTTCTTAGAAAATAAAGTGTTACAGATACTCAAATATAATAAAATAAAATTATTATAACATTTTTATTCCATGAACATGAATTTATGATGAAATGATTTTATCACCTAATAAAACCTTTGATGGATAATCTAATACTGTGGTTGAGTTTGAAATGGGGTATTTTACCCTAGGGATTATGTAATTTTAATTAGCATCAGGTTCCATGATGGTTTGTAGCCATTGATTTATTTAGATGGATATTAATTAATTTTTTTGAATTACTAAAACTAGTGAAACATCACTTTATATCCCTCTTTAAAAATCCCTAGGGATAGCCATATAACACTGATAATTGACAGGTTCCCCTCTGGGAGAGATCTTAATGAGATATTGTAAAGGATTCAGTGTATTAATGATGTGACTAATTACAAACATAGAAAAACAACTAGTGACATCACCTATGAACACATTCATCATCAATGATTAAATTTTTTCAATGTAGGACTAGTTATATAAATTACTATTGTATACTACATGATTCAAGTCAAATCATTTTTCTTCAAATATACAAAATTATCATCAATAATTAAATTTGGAGAAGATATAAACCCAGTTAGAATATAGATGATTTTATGTGATTATTTGATAATATTTTTATTCTAATATTATATAGAATAAGAAAATTTGTGAAAATAAAATATGAAAAATGAAGATCATTTTCTATATTTTAGGTATTGAAAATGATTGAACCATCATAGAATCAAACATTAAGAGATAAACTAAATTTTAAAAATGTGAAAATAAATGAAACCAAATGTAAAATGGAAAAGTAAAAAATTAAGGGGAAAAACCATGGGAAATAGAATGATATCACTATTTTTAAAATATTGTACACACATTATCAGAATTACAATGTGAATATCCCACTTAATTATCTCTCCTGAATATACGGGAAAAAACCTCAAAAAATATTACATAAATATAAATGGGAGAATGTGTGTTGTAAATATGACAATAAAACCATTGGAGTAGATCCCCTTTCATAGGCTACCACCTCCCTCTTCTTTCTCTTATTCACTATATTGGTTAGTGGTGTTTTTCCACCCAACATAAATCCATGCCTAGCCCCTTGACAAATCAAGGGGAAAACCATCTTGGAAAAAATAATGAATCTAAAATATCTCCAAATTAGAGATATTATTGAGAACCAATCACATCTCAACACATCCTTTATATATGCCAAAATATGCTACTCGCATATCTACAAGGTTTTTAGAGTATTTCCACCATTTAAACATATTAGAGTCAATCAACATTATTAATTAATATACTAAATTTTATTTAGTGTGTATTTTCTACATTTCCACACATTCTTCCTCCACCGAAGCCTGGAAAGTTTCATCTTTTAACTCAATTTGATTTATCATGGAACAGAAATATAGAATCCATATATTGTGAAAGAAGATTTTATTATTAAAAAATAAATGAATTTTCTCCTATTTTTACCTAATCTCGTTCAATATCCTTATAAACCAAATAAAATCTTTATAAGCTTGTGTATCTACCATTTACTATAAATTCATCTGGGATAAATAAAAAAAATAACTATAACATTGAAATCCTTCTAAAGGATCCTCTTATAAGAGTAAATTCATAACCGGTAGTGGATTTTCTCTGACCATGATATCCTAAAAAATATAAATGAACATTTTACCTATTAGTAAAATATAATCCTCTATGACATAATGTAGAATTTGAAGTCTCCCTAATGTGTATTAGGATCATGTCCACTATGTTTTAATTATCCAATCATGTATTCTCTATGTACAGACTAATGTTTCCTACTACATGTGAAATGTCTATTTTAGTGAAAACTATCATAATGTCAAACCCCACACTGCTGATACATACGATTCTTAAGACATATCCATCCACTCTACTTTTCTTAGAGTACTCGTCATATATTATAACGTGAAATTGATTTTAAAATGGGTAAATATTGGATTATATACTTTAATATTAAAGTGTTTCATGAAATTCTTCATGTCATTCTTCTCTAATAGCCAGATCTTTCCATTATTTCTATATCTGGAAATATGCATCCAAGGAATATTTTTCCTTGGCCTTATTCCATTCATATCAAACTCCCTATATAATTGTACATTCATCTCTTAGATATGATCATATTTTTGGAATACAAATAACCTACCATCCACATGAAACAGAAGAATGATGAATTCATTACCAAATGAACCGATTAAATATGCACACAGATCTATATGATGTCTATTTTATCCAAGTATCATGATAATGGAATTAAATCTATTATATCAAAACCTCAAAACCTATTTGAGAACATACATATAATTTGTTCTACATAAAACCATGTTGTCTTTTACTAATTCTTCAAAACCTTCCAGTTGGAGAATATAGATTTTTTCATTAAGATCATCATGGAGAAAATAATTCATCACATATATCTACTCTAGATGAAAAATATATATATCAAACAACTCTAGAACTATCCAAAAAGTCCTCAGTCTAACAATAGGTTAAATTTTTTCAATAAAATCAATACCTTCTTTATGAGAATATATTTTTACCACATGTCTTTTATGATATCATTCCACGTGGTGCTTTTCATCCCGCTTGATCTTAATAACCCATTTATTTTTGGTATCCCTCATTCCATGAGGTAATGGAACAAGATCCCAGGACTTCTTATTAGGTAGTGCTTCTAGTACCTCCAACATCACTTCTACCCATGAGGCGACATCTATACTCTAGGTCCCTACATAAAATAATATGTCTATCCATTCTCCATCAACAGAAAATACAAAATATTTCTCTTAGTGACATAGTATAAGTGACATACGGATTCTCTATTCTCTTATTTTTACTATCATGGTAGATACTCAACTGGTACTTCGCCATCGAACTCTGGTAACAATTCAGAGGAAACTGTTTATCCCTTGAATTTTTTATCTACTTTGACTATTTTGTTTTCTATAGAATCTTTCTCTATGTCTCTATAAATTTTTATTTCCATATTATCTTATAAAAAAATAAAATCCACACTAATAGTTTTTTTGCTAGTGGATTCCCAAAAATGATACTACATAAAACCACAAACTTATCCCATAAAAATATAATTTATGGATCTCAAATACAACTTTGATCTTTTCTTTTTATTTATAAATGCATATATACAGCTTTTAAAAGTATGTTACTAAGAATACACAGTGGGATTACTAATAAAAATCCCTATAAATGTTTTTAGATCAATCCCCATTAAAGAGGATTAGTGGATTTCATAATAGGTGGTATTCATTACTTATTTCAAAATTGTTTTGTAAAGTCCAATAGTTTTTAGCCATGCCCTTGTTCTATCCAACATGGTTTTATTCATCCACTCTACCACTCCATTCTTCTAAGAAATATATACCCCCATGAAATACTTATTTATCCCTCCCCATATAAAAAAATTATCAAACTTCTCTCTTATATATTATCCCCCATTTTAAGTCCTTAAAAATTATATATTTTTTCAAATATTAAAGCTGCATGTATGTTTTTAATGTTTGGAAGTCTTCAAAAAAATATTAATTCTTATTTATTGGATACAACCAAGATATTTAGTAATTACCATCAATAAAAGATACGGAGTATCATTCTCCTACCGGGGATATAACCAGTGCTTTCAAAAATTCAGAATGGACCAAATCTAAAATCTATTTGATTATTGTTATTCCTATCCCAAAATTTGTCTTGTATTTTTTTCCCAAACTAAAGTGACAAAAATGGTAAAGATAAATTTGTAATACGAAGAGTTAAATTATGGTCAATAAGAATCACCATTCCCCATTTTGACATAAGTCTTATCTTATGATTCCATGACGTCATCAAAATTATATAGATGTAGTTTATGTGACAACTATCTAATCCTTCTTGTATGTTTCATCCATAATAATGTCTTGGTTATTCAATATATTCTCTATTTTTTTTCCAAAATTGAACCCTTCAAAATTCACTTCACTCCATTATTCGTGTCATTCTTGCACCCAATATCATTAAATTTTCTTAAAGAAAGCATATTATTTTTTAGTCCCTTAAAATGACTTACCCCTTGGATGAATCAAACAATACCATCATGAATCATCAGATTTATGTTACTAAAACCGATGATATTTAAGACCTGATCATTAACTATGTATAGAATTCCTTTTGGGATAGTTTCATATTTATCAGACTATTCCCCTTGATAGTTTATATACCATTTTTCTCCAGAGTCGATGATCCATGTGTCTTTGAGATGTTTTCAATATCCAATAGTCCTAATAACTTCAATAAATAGTATATAACTATTCCTAGAAGTAATCTACACATTTAATTAAGACATCTTTCCTCTAATATTTTTATTTAAATAATACTTCTTAACATTCCCTTTTGTTCCATAATTTTACATTGTGGAATTATTCTTCTAATTCTTTGATTTCGACCATCCTTTATTTTGGATCCAATTGGAACCATGCCCTTTCATCCTTCCTCTCTCTATTGAAAGAACCTATTCATGATGAATTTTTTTTATTCATTGTTATTATGTTGAATTTATTATTCATGAACAATGGCAAAAACACAATTAAAGATAAACATAATCATAAATATATCTTTTGTGATGTTGATAATGATTTGATCATATGAATCTAGAGAAATATGGAGCAGAATATCCACACGTTCAGTATCCAAAATTTTAAAACCCAACACTATATGCAGAGCGAACAGGGCATTGAGGGTTTTGATTTGGATGGTCACCGATAATGACATTTCCATTCAACGACTTTATAATTTTCTTTTCAAGATAAATTATTTAGTTACATGCCTCTTATAGCTTCAACATAATATCTAATATTTTCTTCGTTGTATTTTTCTCCACCATTCATGATAAGACCTAGTCTACCATATCAAAATTGATATTTACAATATAATTTTAATCCATGTCATTCCATTTCTCCTTCATCACGTCTTTTGATCAATTTTTAATTTTCAGTATCCAATTATACTTCTCCAACACTACCATGATGTTCATTTTCCCAACACAAAATTATCATCGTTTAATTTCTCAAATTGTACTATCACCACCATATGAGGATGATGTTAGTTGAGAGCCTCCACACTTTCACAATGGTGTATTATGTAATCTCACTAATTTTTTTTTGATTTAAAATATCAACCATATATTTAATCATAGATAAAACATAAGTTTATAAAAATTATTAATACCTAAAAAAGGGAATATCACCACTATGGAAAAATAGGCTTTAGTAGATATTTTTTAAAGGAAATTCTAATAACCACCTCAAAATTATTGTTATTAAATAAATTAAAATATAGCACAAGATTCCAATAACAAATGAAATATTTTTTTAATTTTAACATTTAGTTGTGATTTTATTTAAACCACCTCTAAATATTTTTAAAAACATAAATTTTGATCCACCCTTTCCCCTATCTCATTCTTCTCACCACGAACCTCCCCTCCCACTTCCCTTAGTGACCCCAAACCCCCCCCCCCCCATCTTGATGTCGACCGCCATGACCTCGACCCCTGTTGGTGATCACTATTACCCCAACACCCCCTTTTGGATTAATCCATCACCTCGACCCTCCCTGCTCCCTTTTAGAAATAGTCATGACCCCAATCCCCTACCGGTGACCAACATCACTCGGACCACCCCTTCAACATGTTTTTGATCATCAGGACTGTGACCCCCCTTCTGGTGACCACCATGACCCCGACCCTCCTTTCTAGCTACTATTGTTACCCCACCTCTACCAAAAATCACCATGATCCCAACCCTCCTCCCTTGGCCAGTGAGTATCATGACCTCGATCCCCCTTTACAGAAACAATCGTGACCCCAACCCCCCTATTAGCTACTATCATAACCCCAACCCCCCTAGTGGTGACCATCGTGAACTTAAACCTTTCGATCGGTGATCGGCGTGACCCAGACCCCCTATTGGTGACTTCCATGACCCTGAGTCCCCTCTAATCCTCAACAGAATCCCCCAAAGACCTTTCTTCCCATTTTTTATATGATATCAACCCTGATATCATTGAAGGTATGCCTGATTGATGTTTTATAAGGTTTTTAATTAAATTATATAAATTTCTGTGTAATTGAGTGTTTAATTTTTAAATATTTTTTGATAAATATAATGTAAATATAATGTAAATATAATGGTTTATAATATTTTATAATGATAATAAATCATTATACAACATAATAAAACATGGTGTATTTATGTTATATAACATTGTATTTTCATATATCAAATATTATGTAATGAAAATTTAATATTATATAATATGATTATAATATTATATAATGTCAATATAAAGTTCAATAATATAAATATAATGAAAATATAATGTGTATTGAATGTTATATTTATGTTATATGACCATATTTTTTTATTTTTAACTATCATTAATTATTGGTTGTTAATATTTATTATTTAATATAAATTATTATTATTTATTATCAATTATTATAAATTATTACTAATTAATTATTTTTTATTTTTTATTTTTTATTAATTATTTATTATTTATCAATAAATATAAATATTTATTTATTTATTATACATATTTTTGGGTTGGTTGGGTTGGGTTGGGTCTGAATTTTTTCAACCCATTACCTCATATTGACCTGACCCGAACAAACCCTGCGTGTAACCCTACGCCACCCGATCAGGTTGGGTCGAATCGATTGTGCCAGGTTTTATTTGGAAACCCCTAATTTTTTTGTTAAATTTGTTTTATGTGAGACTAAGAGTCTATCCTGGTCAATGATGAAATTGAGTGATGTTTAATTTTGATTATACTTGTTTGATTAAACTTTTATATCATTATATCTGAATGTGCTGGGAGAATAGTGATAATCCAATACCTATGGATAAAAGTTAGATTAATTTACCTTTAAAAACACCTTAGTATTCAAAGGGTTTATAAGAAATTTATGATTATGAAATTTAAAACTGATCAACAAATTGTAGAATTAAGTGTTTGTTTCCAGATTGTAATTCCAAGTGATGGTTGAATAGAGACAAAGTATATGAGCATTTGATATTGAAATAATTTCATGATATATATGTATGTTGGATTTATAATGGTTAATAGAATGTTATGGAAAGTCAAAATAATGGAAATATTGTCAATGAAACACAGTGACCTGCCAAAGAAGAATTATTTTCTAAATTTGATAAATGAAGCTTTTAGATTTGTAGGATAAAATGTACAATATTTTAATAGATCAATAGAATCTTTATTTTATCCTGAGTGAATTAATATTTCTCAAATATTCAGTGACCAAAAAATTTATTTATACGAATTAGATAAAGATTGAAAGTAAGAACTTTATGAACAGTGTGCTAAGTATTCAATGTTTTCTTTTATAAATAAGTTGTATCATATCAATTGTCTGTGTGTAATTGTTAACAAAGAAATTTCCATGATTTTAGATTTTCTTTATGAAGTATTTAGTAAAGTTGTGATCCTTGCATCATTCTATGTGATTAAGAAACTCATCAAAAAAACTTGTACTTGATAAAAAAAATATACAGGCATTCCCAAGTGATAGCATTCTTTTCTGGGGAGAAGTGTTTGATAAAGAAGAATGCATAAGATGTCATACAAGAATACAGAAGTCAATGAACAAAAATGAAAGTATAAATTAATGAAACCCTAGGTATAAATACAATAATAAAACTCCTAAAAATATTTTTTTTAATTTCCTCTAAATCCATGCTTGAAAATATTATTCATCTCATCTAAGACTACATACAACATGAATTGTTATTCTCATGATAGTAGTGATGGATTTATGGGACATCCAAAAAAATCATCATCATGGATGTTATTTGATTCATTATATCAATATTTTTCTTTGGATCCTAGGAATGTACGTTCAGGATTGAATTATGAAAATTTTAACCCTTTTGGTACTTTAAGGACTAATTATAGCATTTGGCCAAGTGTTTTGTTCCCCAATAATCAACCTCCATGGATGTGTATGAAGTATAATTCTTTTATTATTTTGATGATTATTCTATGATATAAAGTTCCTAGGAATGAAATTGATTTATACCTTCAACCTCTAATCAAATAATTGCAAGAATTATGGGACGATGGAATGGAAACATATGATGCTTCAAATATAAAACTACTAAAAATAAATACTGATTTAAAGAGGAAAATTACGACTTTCTTGTACTAGGAAATTTATCTGGTTTGAACACTCATACTAGTTTGTCCAATAATGTTTTTAATTTTTATTTTGAACCTCAACGATTGCCTCGTAACAAAATAAATGGTGTTTTTTGGGTCATCTTCAATTTCATGATGCCTCTAAAAGATTTGGGTATAACATTTCAATCATCAATGGATATATTTAATTGAGAAATCGGCTGAAGGTGTCATCTAGTCCATAAATCATAGGGAAATTAATTAATGTCACTAAATACTTTTGAAAATATAATTAGTTTAAATAGGGGAAAGGGTATGAGTTAGAGTATCAGAAGCAGTTGGAACACAATAATGGAACAAAATTATTATATTGTTTTAAACATATTTATTGGGATATTGATTTGATATGTCATAATCATTAAATAATGAATATTGGGAAGCAAATATGTGATAATGTAATTGTCACATATCTTACTGATAATGGTAAATATAAGGATCTCCTTAATGATCATAAGTATTTCGATTCAATTAATATAAAACATATTTTGTGGGTAAATAATAATTGAAAGTACCCTTTAGCTATTTTCATAATGAAAAATCATGAGAAATACATATTCCTTCATACATGAAAAAATGTTGAATTTGCATATGGATATTCAAGTAACACATCAAGGTGTGTCGACTTAAAACATCAAAAGTTAAATGGATTGAAAATCATGACTCACATATTCTGATGGAGCAGTTGTTTCCCTTGGAATTTCATAATACTTACCTAAAGAATTACGGTTATAGTTTATTTTGGTACCTTTCATAGATATCTTTGTTAAAAAACTCTAAATCCAAATCATATTCATAAAATTAAATAAATAATTATTTTGATACATTATCATCTAGATATGATATTTTTCCCTTCATTCTTAACTATCATGATTCATTTGACTGTTCATTTGGTGGAAAAAGCTAAACTTGGTGGATAGGTACGCTATCTATGGATGTAACCAATTGAGAGGTATATTAAAATTATTTTTATTTTCATTTCTAAATTAAATTTTATCAAATCATTATTTATAATTTTTTAATATGCTTCTTATTTTTTTCATCAGGTACTTATGTCATTTCAAATCACATGTGAGGAATAAAGCTCAACCAGAAGGCTCTATTAATGAATGTAACATAGAAGAAGAGTGATTGACCTTATGTTCTACATATTTGGATGGGATTGAGATTATATTTAATCTTTTTGGACATGTTGATGATATCTCCACTAATTATCATTTTGAAAACTAGTCAACGGTATCTCTATATATTGGATGACCAATTGGAAAGGGGTAATTTTTTACACTGATTGAATTGGAGTTTCTATACGAACAAAAGTATTTGATACTCAATAGTCTTGTTGTAAATACATTTATTGAAGAATTGTTATTTCAAACAAAGAGGTTACTAAGGGGATGAGCATCAAATCAGTTAGAATTAACAAAATCTATTAATAAGTAGATTTTTTTAATGGTTTTCCCATCCTGTAAGTATATACTCATAGTTTTATTGTTGAAGTGTAGTTATATTTTATATGTTAAAATTAAAACCTTATATGTTTTTTCTAAATACTTAATGTTGAAAATAAAGAAGAAATATCAAATGATTTGAATTTTTTTGGCTCGAGGTCCTCTACGGCAGGTTAAGAGATTTGATTGCTACAATATTCATGGATTAAGGTTTCATAAAATTTATCATGAAGAAAAAATGAAAACTCAAAATAGTAGTGTATTTAATCATATAGAGGTGGGCCACTATGGAAATATGAATTATATAATTAAATTAATATATCATGTCCATTTTTCAATTATCTTATTCAAATGCATGTAGTTTAACATTGATAGGGGTATAATGAAAAATTCATTACATTTTACTTCTATTAATTCTCATGCTTTATCAATACCAATGAGAATGTGGAGAATGATCCATTTATCTTAGATTCCCAAGTTATTATGTTTTGTTATGTGGATGAGGAAATACATGATATTTGGAGTTTTTTTGTACACATAACACATAGAAACTTATATAATATGGGTGATGAAGATCAATTGGTACTTTATGATAGTTAACCTCATCAACAACCTAACATCAAACTGTTTTTCAAAAAATATTGATACAATTGAACATACAAGAGAGTGTGAATATAAATAACTCATTGTAATAGAGATTGATAACAATGAAGACAATGAAGATAAATATAATTAAATGTATAAATTGTAATTGAAAAAATATTACAATTTCACATTGATAAGTGTTTCAAACAAACATATATTTTTTTAGTTTTTATATTTTTGTAAAAAAAATTATTTATTTATTTATTATACATTTAATATATCTAATCCATTTGAAATTTTGTAATGATGAGAACAAAAATATTTCAATATCCAAGTCAATCAGCATCTCAGAGTAGGAAACCACTACAATAAGCTTTAGTGGATCTGATTGATTCTGTTGTACCTGAAACTACCATCTATTTAGCCATTTCCCCATATGTTGTTGGTATCCCACCATATGATTCATCTCTAGTGATGGAGAAGTTGTTCACCCCTCCATATAGTAGATATTGTTGATTTACTAAGAATGGTATGTATGCCATTATATAAAAAATATTTTTTTATTAAATGTTTAATTCATTTTTCAAAGAAATAAAGATTAAAGTGCTAGGGATATAAATATCAAAAAAATATACATGTTATGATTCAAGGAATATAAGCTTATCATTCCATTTAATGAGTTCGAGGTGCCTATAGGTAAAGCTACTTGAATCTATAGGATGATCCTTATCCATCATTATTACAAGACAGTGATCTTACTCACAAATTATAAACATTGGAGGCATATTCCTACATGTTGAAAAATGAATTTATTGATACTCATGTAAAGGTAATATTAATTTAATATTCCTTGATATTTATTTTAAAAGACATGATTAAATATTTTTAATATACTTATAAAGTTTTATGTTTTTTATTTCAAGATGTTTTTTCACTTTGTTTTCCCTGAGTCTATTTCATGGCCATAGAATCTAAAACTTTTGGGTAAGAAATTATGAGATTTTAAATGGAGATTACGGAAAGAGTTTAATGGCACATTCTAAGCTCATAAAGGATGTATGAGAAGGTTTCTGAAGGCATATCTCATGAGAAATGGAAATTATTTTTTGATATTAACATATATTCATATCATGAGGTAATTAAAATTTTATAGTATTATAATAACATAATCAAAATAAAATTATAATTTTTTAAATGTTTCTTTTTATTTTATGAATTATCAAAAAGATACTATAAATCAAGAGAAAAAATTCATTCCTTATATCATTGGGTCTTTGAGGTTTTCAGGAAAAATAACTATTTCAGTTTTTATTTTATTAATTATTATTTATATCATTTTATTATAAGTCATGGTTTTTTCTAAATTATATATATTTTTATCAAGTCTAATGAATTAGGTCACTCTATCGGCCAAATAGAGATGTGGTTTATACTAAATAGGAAAACTGATAGTAGATTTGTAAATGACCATACTGAAGACATTGGGGTATTTAATTTTCTTTACCATTTCATGTTATTTCATTAATATTAAAATATAATAATGAAAAATCTATTATAAAAAAACCATTCCTAAAAACAGTTAAATGGGACTAGAAACATGGATCAAAAATTGAAAATTTAGTGTAATTTCTAGTTGGCCCTAATTAATTAGGTGTAAGGATTTTTTTGTTTTTATAATAGATATTTTAATATTATTTTCTTATACCAATGAAATAAAATTAAATAGCAATGAAAAATTTATTAATTAGGTAATATTATAATTTTTAGATATTTAACATTATCATTCTTAATATTTTTGTGTAAATGGGTTCAAATTTAGGAAGTTCGGAATGTGAAACCTTGATAATCATCATGAGTTTCCTAGAACAATGCAGTTGAAATCATTTTAGGGGAAGAGAATCGTGGATGTGTGTGAGGGAAGGGTTATGGTCCTACTCCATGTGCTATATTTGGTTTGTATTCTTTATCATTTAATTATATACCTAGTGGGGGTTTTAGCAGTGTAATTCATCAAGAATCACAAATATGAATTTAAAGGTTTAAAGTATTAGTGAAAGAACAAGACTCTTATAGGAAAACATAGCAGCATTGGCGATAAGAAATGAAAAATTCTTTATTTAATGAATTTTAGTGGATGACTGAAAGAGTCCTTAAGGAAATTTCTTTCCTTATAGATCATCCTACTGAGGTAAATTATAAATTTCATATATCATTCACACATTTTCAATACCACAAATAAATTATATTAATAAAAAAATGACACTTTTATATTGAAAACATGAACTTTGAGTCATACCAACCACATCATGTTTTATTTTTATGTGTGGTTTATTATTAAATGCTAAAAATTAATTATTTATCATTATCATTATGTTTGAAAACCATCCAAGATTTTTTTCTTGATTTTCACATAAAATGTTTTTAAAGGTCCCAAAGCCTTTAAAAAGTGTGTAGAGTGGTGAAACTCATGAAAATGATGTCGTGTTTCAAAGAAATCATAGGACAACACCCCCGGATTGATTTATGAATCATTGGAACTGATGTCATGTTATTTTGAGTTATGGTTTTCCTAGGACACCAAAAAATGTGTTTTATTATTTTAAAACACAAAAACATGCGTGTAACAATCCAAACCATGGGACAAAAATCTAATATTGATTTGAAATCATGGGACAACAACTGTAGAATTATTTTTGACATGTATGTGTAGATAACACATCAATATAACTAGAGGTGTGGTCGAAATGCCTCGATAAATGGTTTTTAAATCCACAAAATCCATTAAAACATGTGTAATGGGGTCAAAATTGGAAAATGTCTTTGGATTTACATGAAATCAGAAAAAATGATTGTGGGTTTATTTTTTAAATTTACAAACCAACGACACATCATTCTGATTTACTATTTTCCTAGGATGTTGGTATATGTATTTGTATAGTTTTAAAACACTAAAAGATGAATTTAATGGACCAAACCATAGAAAATGACCTAATATTGACATAAATCATGTTACATTGACTGTTTATATATTTTTTATATGTACATGTAGAAAACACATCAATCCTACCTGTTTTGTTGTTAGAATGACTCGATAAATAGTTTTTGAACATAACAAATACATTAAAACATATATCATGGGGTAAACCCCTATAAAAAAGATTAAATTTACATTTAATTTTTGGTAAAATACATTATAATTATTTATGAATTGTTGGAACTAGTGGAACATCATTCCGAGTTACGGTATGCCTGTGATGCCTCTAAACATGTTTTTAGTGTTTTATAAAAATAAAACATGCGTGTAACAATCTAAACCATATAAAAGGCCTAATATTGATGTAAAATCACGATTAAAACACTGTTTAATTATTATTGACATGTATGCATAGAAAAAATGTCAATATGACTTGTGGTGTCATCGGAATGACTTAGTAAACAGTATTGAAGGTATTGAATCCTGTAAAAACATGTGTTCGGGGGTCAAAACCAGAAAAACACCATTGGATTTCCATGAAATCCAAAGATAATAATTTTATATTTATTTTTTAAATGTAAGAACAAACAACGCATCATTCTAAGTTATATTTTTTCTATAATGCCCATAAATCCATTTTTATTGTTTTAAATCACTAAATCACATGTCTAATAGTCCAAATAATAGAAAAAAACTCATATTAACATGAAATTAGATTAGAACCACAATTATGTTATTTTTGATGTGTAATCATAGAAAACACATCAATATGACATGCGTTGTGGTTGGAATGGCTCAATATATAGTTTTAAAAGGTACCAAAGCATTGAAAAACATTTGTCAGGGGGGTAAAAACTAGAAAAATGTTACTGTATTTCCCTGAAATAAAAATAAAATGATCGTAGATTGATTTTAGAAATGTAGTAATTGAAATAATTTCATTCTATGTAATGTTTTTTCTTCGATGACCGTACACATGTTTTTAGTATTTTAATAAACTAAAATATCTATGTAACATTCAAAACCCCAAAAGACAACACCGTATTGATTTAAAATCATAGGAAAAATATTTTAGTGTTATTTTTGACATGTACAAGTAGAAAAAACGTCAATATGACTTGTGTTGTGATCAGAATGACATGATAAAAAGTTTTTTAAGTTTCCAAAGCCTTTAAAAACTTATCTCGAGGGGTTAAAATCAGAAAACGTCATCGGATTTCTATAAAATAAAATGAAAATGACCATAGATTTATTTTTGAAATATAATAATTGAGGACACATCATTTGGAGTTATGTGTTTCCTTGGATGCCCATAAATTTATT